>OX377619.1:92865894-93465894 GCA_947397865.1 Polietes domitor | reverse complement strand
GAACTACTCGAATATTTCGTTGCTGGCATTGAAAATGTCTAAAAATGAATAAATATCATTTCAATATATGACTACCATACATCATGATACATGCATAAGTATGTATAAATCACATTAAAGTACTTTTCTGGATATGAATACTTATTGCAAATTTATTGAAACAAAATCGAATTGCATTTTGTAATAGAATATTTAATCGTAATCATCTCGAATTACATACATACATATATTCAAGTACACCAATGCACTCGTCAGTGATGGAAAATGTGAAAGCTTTATGTTTGATACTTTTCTTTGGGACCTCAACTTTATTTCTATAAAAAACTAGCGTTTTGTACCCGTATTGTATTTATCCTCCTTGGCATTCAGTAGCTTCCGAATATATATTTTTTTTTGAACTTCCGCCAAAATGTTCGAAATTTTTTATAAGTCAGTCATTTTTATGGGATTGAGCAAAGGCATGAGCGTGAATGTGCGTGAGTCACGTGATTTTTGTGTGAGCCTCACATATTTATTATTTGTTCATTTTATTTCATGTTAACACAACATATTTTCATACATTATTTTACGAATCATATTGGGGCGATTTCGACCAGTCAATCCCAACCGATCTGCGACTATAAGACGCATTTATGGAAAATTTGGACGTCCTAGCTCCTTTCGTTTAGATGCTAGCGTGCTTTCAACAGACGGACGGATCGTCTTAGAATTTTATGACGATCAAGAATATATATTCTTTATAGGGTCTCAGATCATATTTCGAGATGTTACAAACGGAATGACAAAGTTAGTTTACCCCCATCCTGGAGGTGGAGGGTTTAAAAAACAAAATTCGATCTCACATTTGTGAACACATTTCTCGACTATCGGTGTCATAGAGCTTCATATATTTTTTAATGTTTTTTAATTTCGTATGAGAGGTGGCACGCTCATGCTCAATTCCATTCAGTTTTTGCATAAAGTAATACTGAATGAAATGAAACTAAATTTTGGGACTCCCGCTGCCACAGCACTCCGAATCGAATAAAATCCGAAATTGTGTGGGAGGTGCCACACCAACAAAAAATATATAGAATATTCACTTCGTCGGTTCAGAATATAGATACTGTGAAAATTTCAAGAACATCGGTCCAAAGGTTTAGGCTGCTATAAGGAACAGACACACGAAAAATATTTTGTATATCTGCATAAACATATTCCATTTCCATTTTTAACTCTTACTATTTAAAAGTCTGCAATGGAAGGAAGAAAAGGCGGTGACTTTAAAAAATATGAACCCGGATGTACTTGATGTTCTGGTTTGATCTGACATAACCACTAGGCAACAGACGGAGAAAATGCCAAAGTCGGTTATAATTTTATTTCTCTCGAACCAAAAAAGCAAGGAAATACTAAAGTAGTAGAGATTTCAAATTGAAATTTATAAATATAGCCCAGCAGAATGTATCCCATTTTGGCCATTTCATATTAATAAGAAATTGTGCATTTCAAATGCAAAATAAGCATCAGTATTTCAATGTGGAAAATCAATACTTTTTATATGTATCTTAAAATTAAAAAGAACTCATTCTAAGAATCATCCCAATATAAATTGTATATTGGGTTGATGAGGAACCATCAATGAACAATTTAACTTTTCTTACTTTAAAGTTATGTATTTCTGAAATACCATTCTACAAAAAACATGAAATGGCAAATACGAAGACAAAACAATTATGTATTTTATTACATATGTAGATGATGAAAACTACATACTTTTAACTTGATTTTCGCTACTAAAAAGTTTTAAAGTTTGCGAGTATCAAATATATTAAACAAATTTATAACATAGAAAATACAGGATACTTAAGTTTTCTCTGCAAAACGGATCAGAGAAAAAATATTTTTATTTCGTACATTTTTGGCTGATCATAAAGATTAAACAGAGTGAAATATACTGTATTCAAAAAGAGTGTTCGTGTGAGATCCTATGAAATTGAATGTAAACACTAATACTGCTAGAGAACAAATAATTAAAATCATAGGGTACATTAGTTCATAAAAATATATATTATTTTCGTTTGTATTTTTTTGTCTGTAATCAATATTTGACTTGAACTGGGATATTATCCTGGCTCAAGAAGTTGCATTCATGTGGAATATGGGCGATATTGCCACACTCCTTCTGGTACTTCCCACACAAACTTTGTGGCATAAACTTTGTTTAAAATAAAACCATTAACATCCATACGGGTACTCAAAATCATTTGCAATTTGATATGTGAAAATGTTTTTATAATCACTTTAAACCAAAAAAATATTTACGCTTTAGCCATGCCCCTTCTTGTACCTCCCACACAATTGTTTCTATCCTAGGTAAAATTAAATCCTTCATAAATTCTAAACTGGTGCATGGAATCCACTATGACGTGATATTTGATCATGTTTTTGCAATTGTTTTATAAATGTCGAAGCTAGGACCATATGTCATGAACCTTCTAGAACATTCCACACAAATCATTCCACAAAATTTAAGTTCTTATAATTTCCATAGATATTTTATCTGAGAGTGAGTCGGTTTAGCCGACTGGCGTTTTCTTACTTGTTAGTTTAAAAGTTTGTCACAGGCTTTATATAAGATTTTGAAATAAACAAAAATTTTGTGCCCGGGACTTTTTTATTTCCAAAATTATAGTTTAAAAATCTTTAAGTTTTTATTTTAATAACAAATGATATATATACACCAGTAAGGAAAGGCTAAAGTCGGGCGGGGCCGACTATGTGATACACTCCACTTTCTATCCGAATACAATTCAATTTGGTAAACAAGTGAAAACGGGAAGGATTTTTGTACGCTTCCTAATCATAGGCTAATATGACCTGACCCAATTTGTCAAATCGAGAAGAATATTTGTATCGGGACTATATCCAAACATGGAATGAAGTGACCCATTTCACATTAGGTTCTTCCACTTCAAGTATAACGTGTTATGTTCAATTTAAAGAAATTTGGTGAAAATACGTGATTTCTGGGGAGGAAAAGTCAAATCGAGAGTGAAATTCGTAGGGGGGCTATATCTAAATCTCATTTCACCGTCGGTGTTTCTAGTTGAAATATAAGATGTTTTGCCAATTTTGAAGAAAATCTGTTAAAATATGTGGTATCTAGAGTGAAAAGAGTCAAATCGGGAGTGAAATTCGTGTTAAATAGCGTTCGTCCTTATCCCGAAAAACTTCGTTGTGCAAAGTTTCGTTTGGTTCTGGCTACAATTGCGACCTGAACTTTGATTACAAGAATAGATGAACAGACAGACGGACAGACGGATATTGCTAAATCGATTCAAAAAGTGATTCTAAGTGGATCGGTATAATTAACAGTGAGTCTATCTCGCTTCCTTTGGGTGTTACAAACAAATGCAAAGACATAATACTCTCGTGGAGTGTATAAAAATCGACAAAATGTTTGTAAAGTGTAAAGTCATCTACCCGAAAGCTCTAAATTGAATTGATTTTGTAATATTTTCGATTTTAACACTTGTATGAAAGCTCCGCGTTTACATTCAATATGTCTTGAAATCTGGACCCGTGGATGTTCTCATAGTGTCTCCGTAATCTGTAC
Source organism: Polietes domitor (assembly GCA_947397865.1). NCBI lineage: Eukaryota > Metazoa > Arthropoda > Insecta > Diptera > Muscidae > Polietes > Polietes domitor. The sequence continues at coordinate 93,462,296 of OX377619.1, read as the reverse complement.
GAGTTGTAAATGTTGCTTCAAAATCCTATCTGATATTAATTCTCCATCGCTGATATACGTTCCCCTTTTCAGGTTTTTGAGGTTATTGCCAATAACAATATAAACATCATTCATTTGTATACAAAGCACATAATATATACATACATACACTCATACATATTTATGGAGCAGAACAGAAATTTATGATGTTCGCCTGTAACATCGTAAAGCCTATGCTAATGCAGCTGTTGGTTGGGGAGCACCCGTATAAAGGATTCGAAATGCGGTACATGTGCGCGTTCTTGGGTGACTACGGGCAACTGCTCGTATGCGCACATTTGCATCTGCCGGTGGTACAGGTACAGCCAATGCTTGTGCAAATCATGTGTGTTGTCTGCGCCTTTCACACTTTTCACTATTTTTGGGAGCTTCATACTCATGAGTGACATAAATACAAATGATGTAAAGTAAGAATGGCGTAAGGATGTGCTTTCCTTTCCTCAAAGCATTTGGGTATTTGCATGCATATGTTATGTTACATTTTAATGAAACACAAAACAGGATGCGGTAAAAGGACATAATTGCGTCCTAAAGTGACATCTTTAAAGCGTTGCAATGAGCATTACTTTGATTCTGTTCATAAAAGGTAAAGAACATTGTAGTCCGATGACTGACTGTTCAGATTTTTTTAATTTTGTGGGAAGTATCAAGTTTATCATGTGGACAAATCCAAAATCTAGGATGGACAATATCATATGACCTTATTTTGCAGCGGTAGCATCTCACAAGCCTTTTAACATAGAGAGGAACAATTACATACTTCTGTGCACATATGGGGCACAACTAATTGACATTCAGGAATATCGAACGAAATACAAAAAACGAAAACGCTGTACAGTCCAATAATTTCGATCAGATTTTTATGATTATCAAATGTTGCCACTTTAAAAATGTTACATGTTTAAAATTGACTTTGGGATTTATTTTTTCCATTTTAGGAATAGTGGCATTTTTTGTATGAGGTATCACAAATGTATTTTTTCGTCCTATTTTTTATTTAATTTACTTCTTATTTTACTTTTTACTTAAATATTTTAAACAGTTTTGAGTAATATAGGGGGTTTCGATGGATTCCGATGACTCTGACACATAGACTGATGGTATAGGTTATATTGACCAGCAGTTTGTGTCTTATTGACCTGCGACTTAAAGAAACCCCCATTTCACACGCACACTCCATTTAGTTCAACAATTTTACTCCTTCCTTAAAAGAAGGAAAATTAGCTAAGTATGAATAAAGTTTCCTTATTTCAAAGTCATAGTAAATAGTTCATTTACTAGAAATAAGGGAGTAAACTTACTTGAAAGCATTTATTTGGATCCAATAAAAAAATCTTACAATTGAGTAAATGTATACTTGTGTTGAAAGAGAATTTACAAAAAACTAAGAAAATTTTCATATGGAAACAATTCCTTTTAGGAAAAAAGTTAAGTTAATATATATACTGAAATTCATGTCGAGTTCTACATACATTTAAGTATTAATCTATATATATATATATAAATAAATGAATCTGTGTTTGTTTGTTCTTTATAGCAGCCTAAACTACTGATCCGATCTTCTTGAAATTTTCACAGTATAAATTTCACAATATACATTTTTGATATTTTCAGTGGGCGTGGCACCTCCCACACAATTTGGGGATTTATTCGTTTTTTATAAATTAGCATATTCGGAATACTGTTGCAGCTACAGTCTTGAATTTTTGTGAAGGTTCACTAATTATTAGCCTGCACAGTTGTGTCAAAAAGGGGCGGTATTGCAAAAGTGGGCGTGGCACCTCCCATACGAAGTTAAAACCTATTATTGAATATTGTCAGTTCTATGACATCTAGAGTGCTCTAATTTTGTGTAAGTGCATCTAGCATCAATGTGCATAGTTGTGCCATAAATGGGCGGTATTGGAAAAGTGGGCGTGGAAGTTAAAACCTATTATTGAATATTGTCAGTTCTATGACATCTAGAGTGCTCTAATTTTGTGTAAGTGCATCTAGCATCAATGTGCATAGTTGTGCCAAAAATGGGCGGTATTAGAAAAGTGGACGTGGCACCTCCCATACGAAGTTAAAACCTATTATCGAATATATTCAGTTCAATGACAGCTACAATATTTATCTTTTGTGTGAGTGAATCTAGCATAAACATGCGTAGTTGTGCCAAAAATGGACGGTATTGGAAAAGTGGGCGTGGCACCTCCCATACGAAGTTAAATTTTTTTATTTGAATTTTGTAAAATTACTCGTTTTCTGTGGATTTTCTTAGCACAATAGTAAAGAAAGGTTATAAAAAGAGAAATATTCATTCGCCAACAGCCGACTTAGTCAAGAAACAGAAATTATATTAATTTTTTAGTTTTTGTGTTGTTTGATTAGTGAACAATTTGATTGATTTTCTATGTGTTTTGAATGTAATGTAATTTCATCTTACGAATGAAGTTTTTTGTTTAGGTAATGGAAAGGAGGAGAATCACACTTAACAAAAAATCAATTTGATTTGACATTTTTCAATTATTCGCCGTAAACTAACGTTCTCCATGGAACATATCCATTTCTTTATTATCTCAGGGAAGAACTTTGATTATAATTGGTACATATATTACCGATCAGGACAAAAATTAATATAAAAGCAGATTTTAATTTTACCGTTCGTTTTTTTTTGCTTGGCGAAGCGGGCGGGGGTTCAGCTATTAAATATAAATTAAAAAATTAAATAAAATGTTTGCCAAATTTATGCAGACATTTAACATTTCATACAACATAACATTAATTAAAAACTATTTTTAGTTCTGAGCTTACTTTTTTAACAAATCCCTTAAAATCCGGTAGCTTGTAACGCCTATGGTATATAGAAAGATTATTAACATCATGTCTAATTTTCAAGGAAAATTACTAAAATTGACAAAGGCCTTCAAATGATGTCCAAGGCAAAATATTAAATAAAAATAAAAATAAAAAATGTTTAGCACCATACGAAGCTCAGTTTAACAAAACAATAAATAATTTTGTGGTACACTTTTTTCCTCAATGATATTTTTGCCTATCACCTTTCAAGCGAAAAATTAACCTCATGTAATTTAAATTAATATACATGTATGTATATACATATATATATGTAATTCTATACAAATATGACAACAATCTAATTACTTGTCACATACAGGGTGGTTTATTTAGTGGTTCAGCTTTTTCCTGCTCGAAATCTCGACAGAAAGTCAGTACCTGTGCTGTGTAGCCCAAACAGTGTGTTTATAGAGAAGAAATTATGTCCGAAAATAAGGCACCCAACGTGGCCATCTTGCAATCGATATTTTATGTATCAATTTCGGCAATCATGTTATCAACCAGCGATGACAATTGACCATCCGATGTGGTCAATGCCTGCGATTTGACGCCGTTAGATTTTTTTGTGAGCTACTATGTACAACCGATGAATAGGTTAATAGGATGCGTGGCGTCGCACCTTCGTCTGAAATCGTCTTCCTTAAACAATACGAATTAACTTTTGCTCATCTTTTTTTTTTAATTTTTGAAAAGAAACTTGGATTTGGACCACCCTTTACATGTGTATGTATGTGCATTGTATGTATGTGTTAATAGCGGTAAAACAAAATAAAATTTCAATGTGTTGTCCAATTTGTTTTTATGGTTGGACGAAGCAAAAAAAAACGTCTACGGGTGTTTGTTGTTGGCTTCCGTTATGAAGCCAAAATTCCGCAACAGCGCCACAGAAATAATCGTGCACCGCATTATGTATGTATGTATGTTTGTATATAAGGATATGGATTTGTACATGTGAATATGTGTACATTGCAAGTGTGTATATGTGTTTGGAGTGTAATAACAAACTGACTTAGTAAACTCCGAACGACTAGGTTTCATTTCCGTTTTACAAATTTCAATTACAATATGAGCACGCGACATTAAAGGAAGCGCGCATTCAATTGTGCACTTTTGTGTACCTTTGTCAGTCCGTCCGTCCGTCCCTAACCTAGTGTGCGTGTGTATACACACATATATTTGTGTATGGTTGTTGGGGTCCGTGAGTCGGTGAGTGTGTGTCTCAGAGTGTCTTCGTGCATTTAATGAAGTGAGCAGTAGTGAAATATGCCTAATTGTAGCGGAAGTGCGACTGGTGCATAACCTGACGTAATTTTGTGTGTTAATTTGTGTGTGTATGTGTGTGACAGATAATTAATTTGATCATTGCGTCAAGTTTATCCATTAACATGTGGATACATATTAAACTGTGTGGCAGCTGGTGGGAATGGGACCCATGACAGAACATTTTTATTAAGCATTCGAAATAGGGGAACTCTCGCGAGATCACGACTTTTGAGCTTTTTCTCAAATTGGTCTTAGAGAATAATCATAAAACATTGCAATTTTAATTTTGTGTGCATCTCATATTATTTATGTTTTTTGTTTCTTTTTTTTTCAGAATTTTCAACTTCCCGCACATTGCAAGAGAAGAATACACATAGCCAACTATAGACGCACACACACATACAAATACAAGAAATCTGAGAGATTGTGTTGGCAGTGAGGGCATTGCGAAACGTTTTCAGATATTAAAAATTCTTTCGCACAAGATCCGGTGATGTGGGACAACCCCCGCAGCGGGAAATGCAACAAACCCAACGTTATATACCGTCTGTATCTGATCTATATGGAACGGACGAGATAGAACTACTACTGGACGAGATACGTGAATTGGAGCCGGTCTGCTGTCAGCTGGACGATGAACAGGATTTTGAAATAGCTGGCAGCAGGGCCGGAGAGCTATCATTATCCTTGGAATCGCCACTGGGCACGTGCACGTCCTGGGACTCGCACGCCAATTACAAACAGCGTATCACCCAAACGCCACTGCCATGGGGTGTAGCCCTACACTGTGATCCACAACATTTGAAAACGCCCACAGGGATCGTGCGAATACTATTGGTGGTAAGTATTCCATCCCACCCTTCGCAACCTCTGCCTTCTCTAAAATTCCAACTAATATTTCTGTGTCTTTTCCAGTTGTCTTCAGCTGCCTGTCTGGCCTGTGAATGTTCGGCCGGAACAGTACAAGTTGGTCTCTTTCTACTGCCACTCATCGGACGCCTCAGACTGATGGTGTTCTGTGCACTGTTCTCTCTTTTAATCACTTGCCTCATGTTATTTCTTGATATTTCACATATAGCTCTAATGTTTCCCTTCAATTGGACAAAAATTGTAAGTGCCACTCGAGTTGATGCAAATTTAATTTTTATAGCGGATGACTGCAATGTGATAACAGAAAGGAATCGCGAAAAACAGCAAGAAAAAATAGAGCAAATATAACCTTTATAATCCAAAACTGCCTAATTTTGATAGTTCATGTAGAAATTGAAATTATAAATAAATACATCGAGAGCTTATATTCAATAATGTCTATCTACATTTTGACGAAATTGATATGCCAAACTTTGAGACCCCCTTGTCAAAAGCCAAAAAATAGTCAAAAACAACCCCTACCTCCATAGGAGTGGTGTATGGTTCTGGATGGTTCTAATGTTAGTTTCGATTCTTGTCTTACAGTAACTTATTGATCGAATTATTGTACATTTATAGTGATTTTTTGTGGTTTTTCACAGCGAAAACAGAAAACTTTTTCATATTTGGTGGTAGTCTATATATAAAAATCAATGTGTGTATGTATGTTGCGTATAGAACGCCAAACCGGTGGACCGATTCGCCTGAAAATTTTACTGTATCTAACTTTTAGACAGAGGATGGTTCCTGGATATACTTGGTCACGTTAGGGCAAAGGGGATGGTACCTCCCACACAAAAAAAATATTTTAAAACTATCAAAAATTACTAATTTTATCTTCCAAAGCATACGAAGTAGAGGAATAAGGAAAATGAACCCGTGCAACGCCGGGTACAAAATACTAGTATTTTATAAAAAAAATATTTTATAAAAAATAAAAATACCTTTCGCATGATGTCCAAATGATGAACCTAGGAATGAAATTGACGCCGAAGCGCTCATTTTTTGTAAAAAGAGTTTGAACGTTTTGGCTGAGAACCATCATCTGCATTAAATTATTATATTATTTATTAATTAATTTTATATTATTAATTATTATAGTATTATTTCACAAAAATTGAATCACTGCCCTCAGTTAGGCATCATTCGAAATGTATATTATTATATATTCTATTTACTTTACAAAATGTTACCAAGAAATATGAGCTTTTAGCTGTCGCCTTGAAAAACCACAAACAAATCAATATAAACGTCCAATAATACGACCAGTGAGCTATTCTAAGACAAGAATAAAAATTTTTATTTAAAGTGCTTCCAATGGTCTATTAATTCAGAAAAAAATTGGGTAAAAATGCAACATAAAAAATAAACAGGAGCGTCTAGCTCACATATGGCTTGAGCCAGTGACGAAACATTTTGCAGATCACCATTAAACAACCCAATCTTCATTTCTGCAGGGTGACCGCAACAATGACCCATCCTTATCTCCCACCTATTTGGGCGTCCCCATATAAAAACCGTAAAACAAACTTAATTTTTAAATTATACAAAAGTGTCTATCTTGATATTATTTTCTTAAACAAACATATTTTTTTTGACGTAATACTGTCCATATACAATAGAGTGTTTGTTAGATACATTCTGTACGCACTGTTTCAAATGAGTTCATGAAAATCGTTGCAAATTTGCGAACGAAACAGTTTTTGCGCTCTCCTGAAATTTTTGTTTTTGTACATGCCATAGTTTTAAAATTAACAAAGATAATATAATTTATATGAATTAAAACAAGTAAAAACGGCGTTAAGTTCGGCCGGGCCGAACTTTATATACCCTCCACCATGGATTGCATTCCACAGAGGCTGTCGAATTTCGTAGAAGCGCAGTAATATTACAGTAAAATAATATTTTTTTAATATAGTCAAACCAAAGCAAATACAAATATTGACAAAATAATTTTATAAATAAATATAATATTTTTATTACTTCAAACCTTTCAACGCTTTAAGGCAAGGCTACCAATACATCAATTCAAAAGATAAATGTTCTTATATTTATATTTTCAAAAAGCTTAAATAGCATAAATATTGGTAGATAGCGGGTGCTACAGTTGATTGTATTTCCATTTTATTTTAATTCCAAAAGTACAATTTTTGAAAATCCATTATTAGACGTACATAGTGCAAAATAACCTAACTTCATGGTTCAACCAATGTTTGCTGTAAAAGAAAAAGTACGAATTTGGAAAAAACTTTTTATTTTGCGTGTCTATGCAGTCAGAGGAATGTATACACCAAATTCCATGATTCCAGCTGCGCCCATTTGATTGGTACCATTTTTACCTCCTTGACGTTTCTACGAAATTAGAATTTCATCACTCTAGCTGTAGTTGTTTAGTTGGTACTATTTTTATCCCTCTGTACCATTGTATCCCTTGAAAGTACGAATTTCGAAAAATCCGTTTATTTTCCGTGTCTACGCAGTCAGAGGAATGTATACTCCGAATTTCATGACTCTAGCTGCGGTCATTTGATTGGTACTATTTGTATCCCCTTTTTTCATTTTAACCCCAAAAAGTACGAATTTTGAAAAATCTGTTTATTTTAAGTGTCTACGCAATCAGAGCAATGTATACACCGAATTTCATTATTCTAGGTGTAGCCGTTTGGTTGGTACCATTTTTATCCCTCCGTACCCATTGTATCCTTGAAAGTACGAATTTGGAAAAAACCTTTTATTTTTCATGTCTACGCAGTCGGAGGAATGTATACTCCGAATTTCATGACTCTAGCTGCGGTCATTTGATTGGTACTATTTTTATCCCCTTTTTCATTTTAACCCCAAAAAGTACGAATTTCGAAAAATCAGTTTATTTTCCGTGTCTACACACTCAGAGGAATGTATACTCCGATTTCATGACTCTAGCTGCGGTCATTAGATTGGTACTATTTTTATCCCCTTTTTTCATTTTAACCCCAAAAAGTACGAATTTTGAAAAGTCCGTGTATTTTATTTATCTATGCAATCAGAGGAACGTATACACCGAATTTCATTATTCTAGGTACAGCCGTTTGGTTGGTACCATTTTTATCCCTCTATTTCCATTTTACCCCTTAAAAGTACGAATTTGGAAAAAATACTTTTATATTATTTATCTACTCAATTAGAGGAATGCACACACCGAATTTCGTGTTTCTAGCTATTGTCGTTTAATAAGTACCATTTTTATCCCTTTTTTGCCCCATTTCACCCACTACAAATAAGAATCACTTTATGGTGCACGTTTTGCTATAAGGGGAATGCGCATACTAAATATCAAGCAAATATGAACAGTCATATCCAAAAAACATGCTTAAATACGCTTAAATATTAGGGATTATTGTGGGTATTTTTAGTCCTTGTGAGGGAAAAATTTTTCCCTTTGTGCCGATTTCGCCCCATTTCAATCCCAACCGATCTACGACTATAAGACGCATTTATGAAAAATTTGAACGTTCTAGCTCCTTTCGTTTAGATTCTAGCGTGCTTTCAACAGACGGACAGACGGACGGACGGACATGGCTAGATCGTCTTAGAATTTTATGACGATCAAGAATATATATACTTTATAGGGTCTCAGGTCGATATTTCAAGGTGTTACAAACGGAATGACAAAGTTAGTATACCCCCATCCTGGAGGTGGAGGGTATAAAAAAGTTATTTGAGTTTCTTAATGTAGCAACTTTTTTCAGTCGCCCTGTATAATACGTTTTGGAAAGACGACTTCACGTAGATGACTGCAAAAGAAATCAGAACTGTATTAGTTCAATACTCCAAAGCCTATTAAACATATCTATACTCAAGCCTCCAACGGATTGGTATTCAGCATGCCCTAAACCTTCTAATATTTAGAAAACATACTAAAAATATTGTAGTAAAGATACTAAAATCGTAAAATCGAAATTATAGGCGAGCTATATATACGACTCGAGGAATGTTGCACGCTCTCATACAAAAATCGGAAAATCTAGAAGTAAATATTGAAAAAATTATAATGTAGCATTTTAGCCTTGGATTTCCGACGGCACTGTTTACGTCGTTTCGGATACAGTTCTAGGCAAAGGACAGAAAAATGCATCATTCCCGCATGGCAGATGGTTTACGTGGCTGTTTTGAATTTGCATGGTTGATAGACCTGTCACAAACTCTGCTCATTCCTAATCATGTTATCACATGAGGTCACACATTATTTGTAATTGGAAAATTTTGAAAAATATCAAAATGTTTCTTGTTTCCATTTAGAATACATGGATGTACCTGAGTATTGGTTTAATATTAATTTTGAGCTCTACATTGTTAATGCACATGGTGCTCTTTGCCGAGGAGTATACCCTGGTGCCGAAGTACACAAAAGACACATTGTTTGCATCAGCGGTAAGTGGCGACTGGAGTCACCCTTTTTTCCAATCGACTTATATTCATTGCTCTTCCTATTCTTCTTCTTCTTATAGATAATTGGTTATATTTGTGCCATTGAATCGTTGTTATTGTCAGGTATTGCTTCCTGGCCATGGTCACAGTATCGCCATGTGCCCGATGATGGTAGTGATATGTATATTGAGGATCGTGAAATGACACCCATGAGTCCAATCGATAGTACGGATGTGCCGAATCGTCATCATTTGCAACTACAACTACAACAACAACAATCTCAAAATCACAATAATTGTAATAATAGCGTAACAGCGCACAGTGAAACAAACCATCACAATCAACACAATCGTACAATATCATCACCAACGTCCTATAATAATCAAAAGCCTTATATACCTGGTAAGTACGAGTAGCTAATATGTTTACCTTTTGCGAAATTCGTGAATTTACTGCCCGGCCCACGATGTTGAATATTAACTTTCACAGGACTTCCATACGACAAAAAGCTGATTTGCAGGCATCAGAACGACAAAGTGAACGAAAAGTCAGATGAAGGTGGGTCGCTTTTCGATGCGAAAGTGCTTGATCGGTCTTCGTTCGCTTAGTTTTTCTTTCGGCATCGCGAGTCATACGTTCTCGGCGGCTACTGTGGCGTATGAGTTATACATACGCTACCGCGACCATTGCTATTTCTCTACAAACAATGAATGTGGATAGTATTGAAATGGCACGGAATTTCGCTACCTCATAAGAAATGCATAGGAAAACGCGACCTTCTGTAGACGGTCTTATTGGATTAAGGGTTAATATGGAACATAAAAAGAAATATACTTGGTTTCTAAGTTTCTATTTAAATTCTACCTATGACTAGGGATTATTTTCCCGGACTTTTAGAATTCCCGGGAAACCGGGAACGATTTCATTAAGTTTAAACCTCAAACGGCATATATTTTTGACTTCGATAGCTACGATTGTTTTGTAAGTTTGTGTATGCATTCTTCTCATAAAAATATTGTATACGTATTTCACGCATTCACACAAACTTTAAAAACAATCGCAGCTACCGAGGTCAAAAATCGTACCGCTTGACATGGAACGACTTATATGTAACTTAAATCCGATTAAAACCAAACAATCGTTACTTGTATATCTGACTTAGTTAAGTTAGTTATTTTCACTTAGTTCGTATTTACACGATGACTTTTTTCAATTCTCCTTTGAAGTTGCTACGTAAAGTCGTGTAGATTTGCACTATGACTTTTTGCTTTACTTTTTTCCTTTCGTCATATGTTCAAAACAATATAAATTTGAAGATTTTACAAGAAAATTAAAAAAACTCAAATTTTCATTTCATGATTTCTTTTTCTACCCCGGAAACTTCTCTACGTCGTTCACGTACAAACTCGTCATGACTTTTCAGTCAAGTTGAAAGTCGCCGTGTAAATTGGGTCATTGTAGTTAATTTTGTAAGGAAGATGCCATTTATTTTTGAGCCCAAATCCGAAAAAGTCCCTTTTGAATAACATAGACATTATTAATACATAAACAATCAAATCTTACTGAGTCAGCGGAAACGAAAGAAACAAAAAACAAAATTGATAAAAGTTCCACTTTGTGATGTAGGTCGTAATGAAAAATGGCCGAGAATCGTGTGAAACTGGTAACTCCTGGGAGAGAAACCTTAGCTACGATTTAACGAACTAACTATAAATTTATGCATTAAATTGATAGAATCAGATAGGTTTAGAAATATACATGGATATTGATAACACTGTGCGTCAGTCAAAAAAAAAAAGAAACAAGAGAACAATAGAACTGTGCTAAAAACCAAGAAGTTGAAAACTCTGAGAAGTGATATTATTTTTCTTGTATGTATTGTCGAGTAGAACCAGAATTTGTATTTGAAATTTGCCAGACACCCCGAAAACCCACCACTTTATGGAAATAGACTTTGACCAAATGTTTACCATAAATAGAATCAGTTATGGAGATTCTAAATATGCAATAAAAACCAATAGCCTATGACCACTTCGTCTACACTGCAACTTGTATTCTTACCATACATCACAAGACTGTCCTACCTCCTGGCAATTAATTTTCTTGGATATCTCATTCCAAATGTCAATTGGTCCGCTTTGAAGCATCTGGTTTCGTCCACTATTGATGGTTTATTCAAATTTATCTTGAAAGATGTGTCATATCTGGAATTTGAATATTCTCTAGTGTGAACACTTTGCATGAATCAAATCCCAAGATTTTTCCAACCTGTTCCCGAGACTTTTGGGGAAGTAAACTGCTACTTGGAAAACAAAATGCATTTCCCACATTCAATCCAATCCATTTAACCGTATTTTCTTCCCATTTGAATTAATAATTTTGACAATTTCTCTCATTTCGTTTCAGCCAAAAGACCCAATGAAATAAATAATCAAAGACCAACACTGGGTCACACTCAACCAACCCGTAAACCGAATCAGCGTTATCGTGAGGGTTACCACTATCAACCTGTTGCGTCTACGTCCCGCCAGAGTCCCACATTCGTCATAGGCGATGACATTGGGGCCGGTCCATCCACATCCCGATCCAATGATAATTCTAGTGCGTGATAGTTTTTATTCCTCATTATAATATTAACATTTTTTAAAAATAAAAACCAAATTTGCATTGAAAACCCAAAGAAAATCTCAAACCAAAAACAAAACCGAAACCAAAAACAAAAAAAACAACCAAACATTTTTTTTAATTTAAACATAAATAAATTAGAATTGATTTAAGTAAATTGGAGAGAAACCAAACCAGAGTATAGAAACCAAATAAATTGTAATGAAATTAGTTAAAAGAATTAAAATGAAAACGGAAACGAAAGCGAAAGCGAAACAGCAAAAAAATAAAATAAAAACAAAACAAAAATATTAAACTGAAACTGAAAACAATTGGAAACTAGAAGAAAACTGAAAACCAAACAATAATAATGTTAAATTTGTAACTGTGTAAAATTAAAAATTAAACAAGAAACCAACATTAAACTTAATAAGAATAAAGCAGAATAAAACAGAATAAAACATAAACCGGAAATTCAAGAATTTACAAGAGGAAAACATGAAGCCACAAAACGAAAAACCCAAATAACAAAACAAATTTGCAATAATTTCAACCGAGAACACATGGCCGGAGGAAATAAACCCACAACCAAAATTTAGGAATCTATAGGATGATAAACAAAACATACTAAGTAAAGAACAGTACTGAAACAATTAGAAATGCAAATGCAAAACAAAAACAAAACCAAAAATAAACCCATCCCAAATACGTACATACATATTTTCAAAATCCAAACCTAAATCCAATCCCCCCTGTAACATTTAAGTTGATATCAAAATGAAATTCCAAAAAAAGAAAAACGAAAATATATCAAATCGATAAGACATTTGTAAAGTGACGTTGCACAGTGATGTCGCTGTTCTATTCCCTCCCCACTGTACATAGGTACTGTAAGAAGCCGATTAAAATTATTATCGACATTAAAGTGTTCATTTTACGTTTAAACTAAAAACAAAAACATTACTCGCAGTCCATTCACCCATCCATCCGATCATGGTAGGGCAAAAGCATCTGCAAGTTGGCGTTTTATGCTGGTCATATTAACGAGGCAACGAACCAAAACACCTTCACTAACAAACGCATTTATGACGTCCCACTCAGTATCAAAATTTTTCTTCATTTGAAAGAAATTGTTCTCGAGACGTTGTTTTCTCAAACACATTCAACGACAACAATTATCACTTATTCCGAAGGGGGTATATTGTGGTGACACGGTCATATTACAGCCGCCTATGTCAGATCCAACCTGTGCAACTGACGTTGACACTGACCAAGTTAAGCAACCGGCCAAAGAAAAACGATTACAGTGTATCCAAACGTTTCCCAACCAGTTTCAATTTCCTCCTCGTTTTCCCAACTCCTACAGAAGTCATTTGACTCGGGGACCAGCCTCTTCAGATGTAGTTAATATTGAAATCAATCCAAGTCAAAGAAGGCAACTCGACCTCTTCATATCATCACTCTCGGCATATGCCTAGGTCTGGCCGTCTGAACATGTAGAATAGTTCCTAATCTAGAAGGCTCTTTTGCTATGAACTGCAGCTTATCAAACTGCTACAGTTCTAGAATTTACCTTTATCGAGTTCATTATACTCTTTGGACACTCTTTGTACACTATCTTATCTGGTTTAAAGACAATATCTGACATAAGCGGTAAGTGATAGGCGCACATGAGGAGATGTCTTAGACCCTTCGACAAGCGACATGGTTGCGTTCAGGGTCGAAGAATTGCATGAATTCGTCGAGTGTCATGGTTCTATTCAGGGTCTCAAACGGTGCAGTGTAAAGGCCATCAAGGGCATCGTTCTTGAAACGCCACCCCAAAACCTAATGAAAACCTAATTTACTCAATAAAAATTGTGACTGGGTTAATTGGGATGCAGGCCTCTTAACTTAATTGACAATGAAAAATAATACTATTCATCAATTTTGAAATCGGATCAATACAATTTTCTAATTAATTTTGTTGTCTTTAAATCTTCTTATTTTCAATCATTCGAGTTTGCATTTTCGTAATAACACGAAATCTACAGAAAGAAGTGATGAAATATAAATATATAGAGAGGGCCATTTAAAATTTTATTTTGTTTTTTGTGGTTTTATTGGAAAGGTTGAACATGTCGTTTAATAATGGAACTCAACATCATACATATGACTACCACGACTAGCTGGCAGTACCTCAATTATTTTTCAGTATATGGCCCAATGATGCCGCCAGCTCAAAATCCACACCAAACAGTGACTCGTTATGGATGCATTGTCTTCTCAATAGTCACGTGTGGTTTCTCTGAACCCCATATGCGTCAATTTTGCTTATTTACATAGCCACCGAGATGAAAATGAGCTTCATCTGAAAACACGAAAATTTTCCACATAAATTTCTTGCAGATTGCGTTAAAGTGTGGAAGTAAGTGTTTAATATTTCCCAATTTTGTTCGAGCGTATAGCGTCCCATTTTGCAAATGTCAAAGATAAACCTGAAAATAAAAATTAATGTTATTCTACCTTACAAAGTCAAAGTAATCGGTAGTTCAAATGTAAAAAGTTACATGAGCCACCCTATATATGTATATATGCTCCTAGATTGCCTCATATTCAGCGTGGTAATTCGTTACCAATAGTAGAACCAATTATATAATATATTCGATTCCTTTTAATTGTGACAAATAAACTGGAAGCTAATAAATAGGGTAAAATTGATTGACCGCCTAGGTGCCCTCTTACTAAAATATCACTTACAGTTTCTCCTCCTCGGTGGACTTGTACCACTTGCAAACCAAATAACGCGTATTCAGCCTTATACTGACGGCGTTACATAAAGGTAAAATACATTAGTGGCGATTTTAAAATTCGTGGTCGATGGTGTTACACCCTGAAAAATAATTCCTTGAAACACATGCATTTACTTATGTGAAAACATATGAGATATTCCATTTCAAGCGGTGCAATTTTAGACCTCGTTCGCTGTGATTGTTTTGAAAGTTTGTGTATGCATTCTTCTCATAAAAATAATGTATACGTATTTTTGGAAAAAATTTAGAAAATTTTGTTCAAAAATACAAATTTTGATATCGCCTGTAACTCTTGAAATACTATATCGATATACCTTGTTTTGAAGGCAATTTCAATTATTTTTAAAATAGTAAATTGAAATGGTATAGTCACGTTATATGTTTTAATTTTGTTTACAATTTTATTTCTTTTATTTCGAAATGATTACATTAATTAATTTTTTTGAAACTTTAAAGTAGTATCCATAGATGTACTTTTTAGTGACTATGTGAGTTTGGAAGTGGTGAAATGATGGCTTCTATTTTTAACGATTTTTTTGCAAAATCAGTGAAAATCTTCAGAATCATATTTTTTCAATCATAATTTTTTCTTGATTTTAAAAATTATTCGTTCGTCGTGAATATAACAATAAAACCGTACAACGATTAACCGAAGTTTACTATGTATTATTATATTTACCCCCATTTTCGTCCTGTCTGGTTACACATGTAAAATTTCAGAGCTAGATTAATTTTAGATTGACAGCGCATGGAGGATTGAAATGAAATGACTGTATTGTTTAACTAAATTTTGATTTGGAATCTCAATAGTAAACAATTATTGGAGCTCTTTACCCGTTATCTCAGATTTTATTAGACAAAAGTAGTCATTTGACATACCTCTTCAAAAAGGTACCATTAGTTGGTTGGTGGAACTAACATGAAAATGTAGGACTCTTTCATGTAGGCTGTATGCTGGTAGATTTAAGTATAAAATGAACTAAGTTTAAAGAAAGAAAGTCGTGTGTAAAGTAAAATTGAATTGAATTCGCAAGCAATTTCAAACTTATCCCAGTTCCAATGTGAAGTATTAACTTGATTTGAGGGAAAATTCTCGTACTTTCTTACTTCAGAGCTCACTTTCTCAGCAATTTAGTGTTTTTAATAACAATATGTAGGAATTGTGTCGATCGAATGGTTTTACATACAACTGTGTTATTTTGTGAGATAACCGCCCAGTGTTTGGATGCTATGATTTTATATTTACATTATGTGTTCCACTTAAAAAAATAGGCCTGTTCGATTGGACTTACTAATATTAATATCGATCGAACAGGCCTATTATTAGGGCTGTTTTTCTTTAAGCCAGGATAACAATCTGCGATAACAAAAATCTAAATAAAATGTTAAAATTTAAAACGTATGCTTTCTGATTTTTAGGTTATCCAGTTTAGTTAGTGGCTGTATCACGGTATCCATGCAAAGGTTGAGTATCGCTGATTGCTCCCGCAGTCTCGAGTCATGACGCGTAAAGGTCTGTGGAGATTTTTAATAGTAGTTCCTGAAATAACATATCATGTATTCAGAACGTGCACTTAATTAAATAAAAATTGAATTTTGTGCATATATTCGGAATGTCATTAATTTTTAGCTTTGCTCATATTTCTGGAAAGGCTTAAATACTTAAAAATATATTTTTGCTATATTGACATGACTGGAGTTTGCACACGTAACCAGCAATAATACCAGTCAAACAATTGTTCTTTTTTACATTTTGTTTAAAAACCACTGTGCAACGAACTATAGTTAATTTATTCTGTTTTAACGTTAACGTCAAAAGGAACATACAGCAATGCAATACATTAAAAAAAACATAAAATTGAAGTAATACAAAATAAAACAACAACAGCAACGTGGTTAGAGTTATGCCATACAGCAAATCAATTAAATGACAACATTGTAAACATCCATGAACTATGAATACAGATATTCATACACACATATACATCCTACGCACACACATACAGGCATACATTTTTACATATATGCATCATAAGCTACATATGATTCGCCCGAAGTGTAATTTCCGTTTCCTTTTTGTTTTCGGAAAACAATGCATATATCCGCCATATTTCTAGTCTAACGAGCGAACGAAGAAGAGCATTTGAAATTTGTCCAAATGGAAGAAGACACATATTAAAGAAACAAAACTGAAAACCAAAACAAATCGAACGAATAAATTTAATTTGAAATGAAGAAAAAACTGGTGCATGCATACACACACACATACACAAATTGATCAAACACAAAATTAAACTGAAAAACAAAGCAAATATATATGAGAAATTGTCAATAAAAACCGAAAATGTAACAATGTACTTGTTGTGTCCCCTCCCCCTCTCCCTCTTCAAACATGAACATGCATACACACTTACATTTAAATATTAAAATGAAAATGAAAAAGGAGGAAAGAGGATTAAACCACAAAACATCAACAACAAAACCATGTAATCGAAAAATTATTACAACAAAAAATATTTTTTTTGACAAGAGATTAAAACCGAAAAACAAAACTTATTAATTAAGCATGAGAAGAAGAAAATGAAAATCATCTTGTTATAAACGTAGTTTTGCTTATTTTTTAATAAAGGAATAAATAAAAACAAAACAATTATATAAATGAACAAATACAAACGAAAACGGTGTTTATCAATTTGCCAGTAGCATTTAGAGTGCATTTATGTGGATTTTGGATTTCACGAATGACCTCTTATCGCAGTGTCCCCACTACAGTAGACCTATTCAATAGGGCTTACTAGCTTACAATTGAAAGACTTGCTATGGTATCCATTGGATTTTCTTAAAAGGGTCAGAGAGAAAAATCGGGCACCACTGTACTCGTTAACTAAGGTAGTGGCAGGCAACTTTCTTGATAAGCGAGTTAATTCCATACAAATGTTAAGCTTGTAAGAATAGATTATTTGGAATTTCTTACTTCAATTAGAAGATATGCTATTCTAAAAACATAACTTTCAAAAAAGTCCCTTTTTATCGTTTATTTTTTCAAGAAGGCCACATTGCATTGTTTGGCTTGTAATTTTATTTTTTCTGTTGTAAAGAAGACATAATTCACTCGCGTTTTTCGGAATCCTTTTGGCCAAGGGACCTCCCCGGTAGTTCCCCTTTCAAACAAAAAAAATATTTTCAAAAGTTCTCAAATCGCCAAATATGAATTAGGAAATGTTATATTTTTTAGCCTCGGTTGTTGACTTCTTATGGCTATGTTCCTGCCATAACATAGCAGCGAAGAGATATAAAAATGTCGACAGAGACCAAAATAATTGCGATTCTTTTCCGACATGTATTTTATGAAAAACACATAACTATTCGGCGAATGGTTACAAGTAATAGAAACGGGGTTTAACCACGTGTTTCAGATACTTTTCTATATGAACTCGATTTTCTTCGTCATAATGTTTTCCTCGGCCCACTTATTACGAAAAATAAAACAATATGTTTTCTAAAGAATATAGAATAGAAAAATTGAGTTACAATTTGAATTAAAATTGCACAGCAAACGGTTTGCCACCCCATCAGAATACAAACCCTCCCTCAATTTTCGCTATCTGTATAGAATTCAAAAACAAAACAAAATCATAGTGATAAAAATGTACTTTATGTCGGAGGAGACACGCCCATTTTTCTAATACCTCCCATTTTATGCAAATGAACTCACACAAAATTGCAGGACTTAAAATGCCTCCCGTTTTTACCTCGCCTACCTTAATTAAAACGTACATCCCGATTCTGCATCACAATTCCCTGGGATTTTTTTCCCTATTCCCTGTTCCCCTATTCTAAATAAAATCTTTCCGGGAAATTGTTCGCTTCTCACTTCCCAGTGAAAAAAGTATGTATTATGAACGTCAAATTAAGGGAGAATTTTGGGAATAATTACGCTAATAAATTGAAAGGGAGTTGGCTTAGATATTTGGCGAAAAATTAAGACATGTTACAAATTCAATCTCAAAATTGTTTTTTACATTATTTTTGATAAATTACATTATAAAGTAATGGTCAATGATGGTTAACATACAAAATAATAATGCACGTTATCAAAAATAATACAAAAAAGTAAAATATATATATTTTTTAAATTGAATTTTTAACGTGTCTTTATTTTCCGCCAAATAAGTTTTTTCTAGTTTTTAAAGGGTTTTTTGTTGTGTGATTTTAGATTCGTTTTTCAAAATGACCACACAAATGCTCAATGTGGTTCAAATCGCATCTTTGTGTAAGTGTTTTAGGGATGTGTGGAGTATGCGTAGGACTATTTCTTGTAGAAAGTAATAACTATTAGGAATATTATGTTTTGCAGGACTCTGGTTCACAATTTCTTTCAGAATTTTCACGGAAACTGTTCTGTTCATCGTCTCGTCAATGAACAACACATTGCCAACACCGGCTGACGACTCGAGGTCCAACAACACTACCCCACCACCTACATGCTTGACAGTAACTTTAGATTTAGTTCTTGGAATTTTTTCCGCCCTACCAATGCGAGTCTATCCGATCCGAAAATGTTAAACTTTGATCCGAGAAAATTAAATGTTCCCAAAAATCATTTGTTTTATTTTTATCCTTTGCGAAGTCAATACCCATTTTCTGTTCGATTCGCTAACGCACGGCTTTTTACGTGCAGTGCGAGCATTATACCCGACACTCTTGATGTACCAACGTACAGTATCGATACAAGCTTCTTTCCCAAATGATTTATTTAACACTGTAGTCACTTTAGGTGCCCTTGTAAACGATAATTTTTCTTCTCAATGGCTTAAATTTTTATTTTTTGCTACTACTAAACTTTGGACGACGACCTCGTCATGGTTTATTTTCAATTATTTTTAACAGTTTCTAAGTAAACGGTTCCCATTTCGTGACAATTTATTATTATTTTCGCCCATCTATTCATAATTCTTTTACTAAATATCTTAACTTATCTTCTTGCAATAAACAAATGACTCTTTTGCTGATTGGAAGTTTGGATAGTAGCGTTATATTCTCCAGAATGGATCTAAACAATGTCTAAAGGCTGTCCACAGATTTACAAAAATATTTTAGCTGATAAATTAAGTATAAACCACTTTTGACTTATGCTGTGCTGAAATATTGGGTTATATTATTTAACAGTTTTTATATATTTTATTTAATAAAAAAGAGAAATATTTTTTGATTAGTTGTAGTATACAAATGAATACACAAAATAAAAATATATATCACATTGGTTGGTACATAATTTTTGAAAAAAATGGGGAGTTTCTTAATTTTGGGAGGGGTACCACGACTTTTGCAGCTCACTGTACGTGTATCGTCGTTTTGAAAGTTTGCGTATGGTGGTCTCTTTAGAGGGGGTGAATATTTTACCCCCTAAATAATGAATTGGCATATGAAACCTTGTGATCATTACATTTTAAATATGGGATGCGTTCTGCAATATTACTTAAAACGTAAAACCCATTTTAGGATTACGGTTAAAATTTGTGAAGCTTGTCCATGGTGCTTTATCGATCGATAGGCGAACAGATATTCGCTAACCCGGTTGTCAAAGCTAACTGTTGTCTGAAGTGTTTGCAAGGAAATCATCCTTGCTGAAAAGCAATCAACCATGCCTAAGATATTTTTTCTTGCCGTTCCAGCGCGTTGGAAGTTTGTTATGGAGAGCATGGTTAACAATCATCTGGTGAGGTATTTATAAATCTATGACTTACTTAATTATCGACAGTATGGCTCCCGTAGGAATCGATCTACATGGGACCTGAGGACGCTGCTGTCCGAAAAGTGAAGTCGATCCATCCCCCAGTTTAGTGAGAGTAAAGTCGTTGCTCTAGATATTGACGCTTTTGGTACTGGTAAACTGGTAAACTCCTCAGAGTTCGCACTATACATAGAGGGATTCTCATTCGACAAACTCTGACCTCTTTTTTTATTTTCATCGAGGACCTCTTGGATCGGAAAAAAAATTCATTCGATCATAGACAAAGTCTTAAAGAAATTGAGTACTTGAGGCGATTGGTGAATGAGTCACTTAGACAAGATTTACTGACCATTTCCGAATGGGTCGAGTAAATAGATTAGATTTTGCACGTTGTTGTTGTTGTAGCAGCTTTAGAGGGAGCTGAGGTGATAATCCTTAAGTCTGAATTTTACTAGACTTCGTTCCGGCATGTATCCGATTATCGCGGCATGTATCCGATTTTGCACGTAAGACTCCTTGCTGTCTCACAAGCGATTCATTGATCCAATGGTGTCGTCGATTTTAATGAACGGTGTGGATATTGAGCAATCGACTTGTGGCATATATCTACCCCGCCAATTATGACATCCAGAGATTCAAAACAGATATCAACAAACACTACTTCCTTTTCTTCTCCATTCAAATAATTATCCTCCACAATGCATTGAACGTATGCGGACATCCCCTGAATTTTGATTGAGTGAAAAAAAATATTATGTATCTTTTAATATGAGTGCTGAGTTATTTAGGAATATTTAATTCCGTGAAATAGTAACACTTTGTGTACATTTTTATATAAAATATTTTTATTATTTTAGTAATAGTACAATATTAATGTTAGAGCAAACTTTTAAATGTGTGAAGCAATACAGAAATGCATTTATAAGGATTTTGTATTAACGATTTTAATTCAGGCCCAAGTCCTTCGAAATTGTGTGAGAACAAACTGCCATCATTTGATCTTTAACTCGCTCAAAGTTTTCAATTGCTTTTGGTTTGGCTTCGGGCCATTTAGCCAAATCACGATAAATGGGGCGGCAGAACTTCATACGGAAGTTAGAGTTGGCAAAGGCAATAATTTGATCCAATCGATTCATCAGTTTTGCCATAATGCACAAACGCATCACGCGGAAGAGAATTTCAGCGTTTTTAGTATTTTTCAAATTATAGATTGATTCCAATAATTCAATTTTTTCCTCGGTTAAGTCGTTAATTTCTTTGCATTCGATCAGTTTTCCCAGAAAATCTATCAATTGATGTGCTGATATCTTTTGTTTAACTACAGCATTATCGGCCAATTCGACGGTGGTTTTTGTACTCCACAGTAGAGCTAATTCTTTTGAAACGTTAGCGAGAGTTTGATCAAATCTAGAAAAAAAACATGAAGATTTGAAATGTATAATAAAATATTCTAAAAATGGACGAGTTACTATCTAATATGATAACTTACTCTGGTATAATTGGAGGCATACCCTCGCACGTCAACCATAAATCCCAATCGATATCGTTGAGCTTGTCCTTTTTGTCGGTGCCAATGAAATAATCGTACATAGCACTTTTGAAATCGTCAGTCATTACCGATTTGTACGCATATTTTTGCAAATAAGAGCGCAGGAATGGTTCAAAAACTTCCGGTCCACCCATCAAATCTTCCATGTAACGCAAGAAAGTGGAACCTTTAATATAAGGGACGGACGAGAAAGCATCATCAGGGCCGCAATTCGATAAATCGACTACAAGTTTAGTCAGCTCAGGAGTATTGGACAACTGAGTACGGAGCTGAAAGATAACATATATTAACGTATATAGGTATTACAGATGCTTAAAGGTAAGAGTTTCTTTCTTACACATTCTTGTAGATCTGTTAGATTTCTCATCATATGGAAATCTCGTTCCTTTTCTCCCTTCATACGTCCTACAATTTTTGTTTCGACGAATACAGTAAAGCCTTCGTTTAACCAAAAATGTTCAAAGTTTTTATTTGTCACCAGATTTCCAGTCCAGCTGTGTGCAATCTCATGAGCCACAACATCTGCCTGGGATTTGTCTCCGGACAGCAATGTGGGAGTGACAAAAGTCAGACAAGGGTTCTCCATTCCGCCGTATGGAAATGAGGGTGGCATCACCAAAAGATCATATTGCTTCCAAACATAGGGACCACAAATATCGGCCGCAACTTTTAACATTTCCGATGTTTCGGAAAATTCTTCGGCACTTTCGTCGATTATACCTTGCTCACCCCAGACATTGGAATTGGGACCCAATGATTTGGACACTAAGTCGCCGATGGCAATAGCCAAAAGATAAGCAGGTATGGGTACTTCTTGCTTGAATGTTGTGAGACCATCTTCCTTCTTCTCGATTAAAGCACTCATGAGAGCTGTTAGACCCTTGGGATGTTCTACGGTAGCATCATAAGTAAATTTCACGGCAGGTGTATCTTGGCAAGGAACAATAGAACGAGCATGTATGGCCTGACATTGACTGAACATGTAGGGATGTTTCTTGCCTAATGTTTGCTCGGGATTTAGCCACTGAAGACCACTGGCGTTGTTGGAAGTTTCGTAGTCAATCCGAATAGTTAAGCTGGAAATAGTAAATATATGATGTATTAAAAATAATATCAATATGAATGAGTCAGTGAACATTAATGAATTTTTTAATGAAAACAACCAATGTCTTACTAATACAGAGTAGATTGTTTAATATTGCCTTGGCGCAACAAAACATTTTGAAAATATTGCCAGCAACCTTGAAGTATTCCGCATTTTTATTGAATGAAATGAAAAACACCCGGAACCACAAAAATAAAAGCACCGTCGCTTGTAATGTAAACAAACGTAAAAAAGAAGAAAACATTAATTTCCTGAAAAAGTCAATTGGGTTGGGCGTATAACAAACGCACCACTGATAATTGTAAGGCAATATTGTGACCCCTAGATCAGATAGAGGGCTGAAAATTCTACATTTTAGCACTTTCAGATGAAACATTTTTTAGAAAGAAAGAACCATTATCAAGGCTGTACTGTTTTTTTTTTTTGTTTTTTTTTTTTTTTCGAACGGTCCCAACGTCTCTCACTCCCGCCCCTTCCGACCGAGAGGGCCACGTCCCCATAACGTAAGGACAACGTAAACACCACAGTCCGAACCATGGCGGCCAAGCAGTAGAGGGTGGACACCGGCTACAGATCAAATATCAACAGCCGGTATAACAAAAATATTATTAAACAAAATATTAGTATCACATGCAAATAATGGTTATTCTTAAAGTAAGTAACTAAACATATTAAAGTAAACATATCATAACAAAACTAAACATCCAAGCAGGAGAAAATCCTGGACTTTATTATATCGATTCCTAATCCGAAATCTATGATGTGACATAATGAATTGAAATCAATACACATATTCTACGAATGGGCTCTGTGGAGGCATAATTCGTACGCTGAAAATCAATATGAAGGAACTGATAGTATCTAGAAGGTCTAAATGGCACGTTAAACTTAATCCTAGAAATAATATAGTCACGGTATAATATAGTCACGGTGTTTAACATAACACGTCTGCTTTTTAAGGATGACAAGTCGATCAACTTCAATCTACTAATAAAGGGGGCAGAAAATGATAACAAAAAGCAGACATTTTTACCAGAAACAAAAACACTCAACTCGTGACGAATGAAAGTTCATATCCATCTATTTCGAATTCTTACATCAGTTAATTTTAAACTCATAACTATTCACAGATATTTCGAAGTCTCAAGCACTTATTGTTATTTATATGGATATTCCTGATATTATTTTATAAAAAGTCCACATCCAGCTACTCTTAAACCGCTGGATAGATGTAAATGGAAGTTTTTACACTTCCTTTCTTCCTACTATGGTGTATAGATATTTGGACTTTAAATTATTCGATTAGTCTTTTATTCGAAAACAACGTATTAGTCGAATAATAGCGACAAGAGTTCATTTCAATAAAATATATGTAGATATGCCCAGTTTTTCGGGGGTTATTTATCTTTAAGTATTTAAATTCCTACCTAAGAGTCAAGAGGCAAAAAATACAATTCATTAAATAATTGGAAATTTAAAATAAGTTGAAAGCACAGTTTTTGTGAATAGTGATTTGTTATCGAAATTATATAGGTATGTGATAGAGTCGATGGAAAGAACAAATAAAAGTTGGATTTGTTCCTATTTGAATTCTTTCCGCTCTAGAAGGCATCTACAAGTCAATCCAGTACATAGAACCTGCCGCCAACCAATTGTGGAAAATTTTCTTGTATACAATTATATTTCACTCAGGAAAGTGATAGTGGATCACATCGGTTCATGTTTGGATATAGCCTCCATACAAATTGGGGTCCCGATTTAACTTCTTACCACTCTATGACACACATATTACAACCGATTTTTTGTCATATGTGTATCATAAAAATCTATTATATATAAACATCTATTTATCATATCGGTCAATGTTTTGATTATTCCCCATACAACTGTTCCCTCAAATTTGGCATTTTGCCGCCCAGAACTGACATATTTCATATTTTTGTGTGTTGTGTTATATTTACACAGTCGGTTTTAGTCACCAGATTTGGTAATAAAACAATGAAATGTGATTAAGAGTGGAGGGTGCCATATAGTAACTACCGCACGCTTTTCCCGTTCAGTACTTGTTTCCATTGTTTTTCAAATTATTACAATTATATGGAAATGACCTCGTTTATATACAAAAAGTCTGATTGCATTGCATTATTGCATTATGCAATGAAAAATAGAATAACTCCTTCCTCAGAGCTTCTTATCGAATGGAAATATAAATGCTGAAATCATTTCAAACGTATGGATGATAGATACGTTGTCAACCGCAATTCCCAAATCCCATGGTACGTATATGTTGATATTAACCGCATACAGCGATTTGATTTAATATTAAATTTACGACTCCTTGTAAATAAAAATTATCACTGTTCTATGTTATAGCACCAGATAAGAAAGGAGGCAGCAAGCAGTTGATAGTGATAAGAAACAGAGAAACAGGTTGACATTTTTATCAATACTTACTCTCCTTTAGCTGTACCTTGAGGCAGATCCACGGTCAACTTAGCTCCAATGTCGTCGACGGGATCACTGATGAAGTGATTCAATGGAATTGAAGAACTCCTCGACACCATTTCAACATTCAAAATATTCACATCACGAACATCCAAAATCTACAAACAAAACATGCAGTCATTACAAAATCTTGCAGGATAAATAAAAATCAACTCCAACTTACAACTGATTGCAAATCGTTCTCCAAAACATTGAACGTGTGAGTTACGGTTCCCTTCAATTTGGTATTATCAAAGTCCACCTTCCATTTCAGTTCACTATGTTTGGTTGTAATCAACTCCGGCTGTGAATAGGAACTGGGATCAATTTTACCCAAACGGCCCATATTGCGCTGAGATTGTTGCAAGGAATACAAGGGTACGGTTGAAAGCAATGGATTTCGCGAAGATGGCAACAGTTGCTGAGTACTCAACGAACGTATGTGAACTGCAAGGAAAAATTTTGTGAATAAAAGCTATGTGTTGATATGAAATTGTTCTGTTGGTAGATTATCTCTGTTTCCAAAATAATCTTATCGTGGAGCTGTGGCCATCGATAAATCTGAAATATTCTCTGGAGGTACATACTAAACAAGTCGAGCAACAAGTGGATATTTTCTATTGGGCTTTATGCAAACTGTTGGGAATGTACATACACATGTACATGAAAATATGTGATGTTGTTAAATAAGCACAACATCTGGAATAGTTGCAAATGATACTTTCGTGGGAGGCGATTCCAATTTTAAGATATTTCTTTACCTGTACTCCGCCGGGGCCGGGTTGTTTATTGCGTATGCAATTTTTTTGCATTCCGTCATTTAACATGACATCAACTTCACCTAGGTATTGTTAGTTAATACGTAAAGCTGTATCGTATTGTAGCATTTCAACTTTTAAGGACTGACGTTAAATACCAACTTGTCGTAAAATGTAAAATGAAGGTAGGGAATATGCTATACGACACGAGTTTACGTTTTGACTAATTGAGACTTACTACTTGGCGGTGTTCATTTATGTTCTACGGAGTGTTGCAAATTGACATGTTGTAGATATACTTTTTGACTGTTTATTTTTTTTTAATTTTACATTTGTTCATTGAAGCTGTATAAGACCATATATAGATCAAACTAAAGATCGGGGACAAATCTGCTTTGGGGTCAATGCCCATATATATATATTTTTTTTTGTTTTAGGGCATCAAAGAAGGAAAAAAGTGGCGGCGACCCATATTTCTCGAGTTATGGGTCCCCAAAATGTAGACTTCTCGGATTGGGGCAATATAGATATCGTTCTAAAGCTTTTGAAAATTAAGATTTTCTCCTCTGGGGTATGTCCAAAACCCGCTACGCAGACTAAAGTTTATCTGTGTATTCGGCCGGGGTTAATAATTTTCTCCTCTAGGGTATGTCTAATACCGGCTGCGCAGAGTAAAGTTTTTTGTATAGCCAGCCTTCGGCCGCGGTTAAAGATTTTCTCCTCTGGGGAATGTCCAAAACCGGCTACGCAGACTAAAGTTTTCGCGCAATTTTTCAAAATTCAAAAAATGTTATTGGCTCTCAACGGGTTAACAGATCGTCAGAATATACCATTCAAAAGACCCTTTGGCCCGTAACTCGGGAAGTATGGGCCACCGCTAACTTTTTTTCATCTTTATTTTCAGAATAAAAAACTATCTGTGGTATAAATTTTGAACAGATCGGATCATTGGCCTTAAAATAGATTTAAGCCCAAATAAATGAGAAGAATATCTGTTAGAAACATTTCAAATTTCATTCATATTTGTTTAATATTAACAACCATTTCAAGATTTCCTCCTTAAAAGGTTTATTTGAAAGGGAATTTTAAATGGTTGATAATACTAAACGTATACAGATTGAAACATGAAATTTGAAGTTTTTTTCACTGATATTCGTATCTTTGTTTGGTTTAAATCTAAAATGCGAACACTCATTAAAAAAAAAAAACATTTTTATTTTGATTTCCTAGAATTTTCTAGAGGGGCTCGTAAGGTCAGTTAACAGATAATAAAAGATTATTTTTTCCATATTTTATATCCTATATTTCGCTGGAATTTTCCAACATCTTCAGGTATGATTTTTTATACGAATATTTAATCTTTCGTCATATTTTTACTATGTTGTAGATTTGTATAATTTAACGATACTGGAAAGCACGACAAAAAAACAAATTGTTAAAAATAGTTGATAAAAAAAAATTACGAAAATCTGTGTAAATGATAGCTACAATCACAGTTGAAATCAAACTTAAAACCACTTAACTATCCGTCAGTCTGTCTGTCCATCTTTTCTTGTAATCAAAGTACAGGACGCAATTGTTGTCAGATCCAAATGTCACAACGAAGTTTTTCGAGATTAGTACGAGCGCTATTTAATTTGTTTTTACTTGATAATAGACTAATATATCTTATCTTGGGAACTATATGACACAGTATATAATATATTTTATATTATTTCCTTAAAATTAAAAGCAAATGAAATTTCATCCTAACCGGACGAAATTCATAAATCCAATATTCGGCCCAGTAACTCGTGAAATATGGGCCGCAGAAAAAACCTATTTTAGTTTATTTTCTTTAAATGACATGTCCTTTCCAACAAAACTAATTTCTTGCAAATCTGGAAATAATTAATGAAGATATCCCTCAATATGTTTCCATAGTTACGGGGCACGTAAATCGGGAACGATGGATGTCTTAAAATTACCCTTTTGACTCGCTCAAATAAAAACAAAATAACGTATTCTTGATTTGCTCCTTGAGGTCAGCAGAAATATCATAATGATAAAAGTCATTCGAATTTGCTCTATCGATTGTGAAAAGAAGTCATTAAGAACTCATTGAAATTTGTTCACAAGATCCGTATAGCATGTAGTGACCACAACTACAGAATTCTAATCAACTTCCCGAAGAAGAGAATTAAGATGATCGTTCACAAATACTAAACCAAGTTGCCTACGGTTTACATTCTCCACATAGTTCATCTTAAAACAAGTAAGTAAGCTTCAGTCGGCTAAACCGACTTATATACGGAAGTTATAATGAATTAAATTTAATGTAGGGCAGGATAATTTGTGTGAAGGTACTAGGAGGTTCGTATCACATGGTTCCAGCGTCCACATTTATAAAACAATTGTAAAAACATGATCAAATATCAAGTCATAGTGGATTCCAAGCACCAGAATAGAAGTTATGAAGAATTTAATATTACCTAGGATATAGACAATTGTGTCTGAAGTACAAGAAGGGGCGTGGCTAAAGGGTAAATATTTTTTAGGTTTAAAGTGATTATAAAAACATTTTAAATATAAAATTGCAAATGATTTTGACTACCCGTGTGGATGCTATGTCGGTTTTATTGTAACCAAAGTTTATGCCACTTTGAGTGGGAGGTGCAGGAAGCGGTGTGGCAATATCGCATGGACATGGCTCACACACTTTATAAACTCGTGAAACGGATTTGGGTCATTTCTAGCAAAAAACGTAAACCTAGAAGAAGGTCCGTCTCATTTCAAAAGTTGAGCGAGTTACGTTGGAATAAGATGGAAATAATAAAATTTAAGAGCGCTGTCATCGGTTTTGGCGGATATCATTCATAACATGTAAACAAAAAAATTAACAAAACAGAGAATATGACTATATATTTCTTATTTTTCAATAAAATGTTTTACAATTAATAAAATAAAATAATTAAATGGTTACAGAATTCGAATAAAACACGTCACGATTTTTCATTATTTTAACGTTTTCTGCCGTTTCTTTGTGCTGTTTTCCATTGACAATTCCCAATTAACCAAAAATCAGGGAAAATGTTTTGAAATACCGATACCGAAGTACCGGTATTTTGAAATACCAATACTTCACTTCTTTCATTTCCATCTTAATCGCACGTAACTGTCAGAATTCAAAGTGTCGTACGAACGTTCTTACATTTATGTTTTTTTATTTCTAGAGGAAGGAATATTTTTAGCGTTTTCAAAAGAAACCAAAAGCATATACATAAATTTCAACTTCTTTATATCGTTACCAGAAATCCAAACTAGCGTAACAACAAATAAATAAATATTTTCTTTCATATTTTGAGACCTGCTATTACCTTTACATTTCTATATTTTTCATGACTGTAGTACAAAACTATAGGCATCTACGTACAAAAATATAGAATTTATTAAGACAATGCCAACTACGTAATTGAATTTTTGTTAATTCTCCAGAAAACTTATGAAAATGTGCATTTCACCATTTTGGATTTCAAATGAAGATATTCTTCCAAGATGTTGTAAAATAATGATAATATTTTTCGTTTTTTTTTTTAAATAAACGTATAGTTGTATGAGAAATAAATCGTTTATAAGCATTTGTGAAAATGTATTAATATATTCAATTAAAGACCTTAACAAAATTGCTTGTTCTTAATAACAACAAAATAAAATTATAAGTATAGGAACAAAATTTAACGTAATATATAATCTTTTGGATAATCCATAATTGAGGGGAAATTCTCCAATGTCTCCTTATCGATCATATCTAAACGCTGCGGTACTTCACGCGGAGCTCGGATTTGATTGGTCACATTCGCCAATATCTCCTCCGGCACTTGGTCATCGGCGAATAAATGCATTCTTTGCATTGTATATCTACGCTGCAGGTTACCCTTCATCGCACTATAAACGGCTTTATGCATAACCATTTTTGGATCTTTCTCGTGGAGTTGCCAGGCGAGTGTCCATGAAGCACCACCAGGATAACCGGTGTGATGAAAATAAACACGTTTAACCCATTCGTCGCCGGGCAAGGCAATTTCTTTAGTATTTATGACAACCACATGGTCACCACAATCATCTGAAATTGGAAAAATGGGAATAAACCAATGAATTCATTATATTCTTATTTGTATTTACCCCCATCTATCATCTCTGCATGGCAACTTATTTTGAAAGCACTACTTAAACACTAAATATGGATATTCACTCATGATGTACTTACTCATAGGATGATAAATTGGCTTTTGCATTCCCATTAAGTGTCTGGAAACTAATTTTGCGGAATCGAAAGGATTCTGCCAGGTACAATCATAGATGTGCCACTGCCGGGCAAAAGTGGCCCATTGCTAAAAAAGAAAAATGCCATAAGTTGTCCACTGTTGTTAAGTGCTGCGTGATAGGAAATGTAAGAAGTACCTGAACTCGTTTCGCTATGGACATTATTTTAACAATTTAATTGAAAAAAATTATTTTATTAAATAACCTACTCACACTAGTGTTAAGTCGGTAAGAGTCGAAAATCGACTTTTTTGCAGTCGATTTTATATATTATTAAATCGATCAAAATCGATTTTGTCATACCGATTTTCGGGTTGTTTAGAATAACCAAATTTGACAAATATTTTGAATTTGTGGGTGCGCTTTTGTGTTATTATGCAAAATTTTTAATTAAAATCAGATTTTTTTGATTTTTTCTGAATTTGTACAAATGTTTTGTATTTGTAGTTGACGTTTGCCACTTCAACAAGAATTTCAACGTGAGCAGACGTACATTCGTGAAGCGGAAACATTACAAATTATTTTTTTCTGACGAATTTAAATGTATGTGCGAGTTAAAATACATAAAAAGGAGAAAGTAGAAATGAAAGAAAATAAATTAAAGAGAAAAATATATTTCTTTTGACTAATTTATCGCAATACGAGAAAATGCAATAAATAAAACTTGACTTAAAAGTTACCACTCAGGGAAATGGTTAAAAATGAAAAAACACTAAAAATATTATATTTTTAATTGATGTGGTTCTACTTTCCTTGCACCAAATTCTTGTTTTTGGGGTCATTCTATTTATTCTTCATCTTTTTATAATAGTCTATTGGTGCGGCACCACACATGGCTGTTGTCACTTCAAAATCTCAGAGAAAATGGTTTTGTTAAAATCAATTGCGTGTGTGTGGCGAATTATTGATTTTGCGAAAATATACGTTTGTACAAATGTTTGGTACGTATAAAACCCAAACAACAAGAGAGTAGCTTGCTACTCTTTTAGTTGTGGTGCCAGAGTTTTCAACAAGGCCCATTTTAGAATAACCTATGTGTAACAATGCTGTCCTGGAATACTGGGTGTCCACGAATCGGTCATCAATGGATGTACAGACTACATGGTGCCGGTTCTGGACTTTTCACCCTTACCACAGATGATTATACCAAAGAGATCAGACTGGGACAATGGCGAGCCCTTCAAGGGGCTGTCGGTCTACACTGATGGCTCAAAGATGGAACAAGGCATAGGTGCGGGATTCTATATTGAATCACTACAGATACGCAAGTCTCTCCGACTTGACTGTAGTGTTTTCCAAGCAGAATTACTGGCAATTGAGAGGGCAGCAAGATTTCTATCGAGTGAGAACATTCTGGTGAACACGGATATAAACTTCTACATAGATAGTCAGGCAGCAATGAAATCAATCATGTCACACACTGTCAAATCCAGGCTTGTGCTGAGTTGTAAACGCTCACTAGATGACCTCAACGACCATGTCGTCCGTCTCTGTTGGGTTCCCGGACATAGCAATGTCAAAGGAAACGAAATAGCAGATGAATTGGCTAGACATGGTTCGTCCTTGGAAATCGATATAGCTGACAACTTAGCAAAACCACCGATTGGCACTTTCTATAGACTGATTGATTCAAGGAAATGGTCACAGATGAATGAAGCATGGAATAGTTTGTCAACCTGCAGGATCGCCAGGGCCACATGGCCAAAGATCGATAGGGGAAAAACCAGAACTCTATTGGAGCTAAACAAGGCAGAAATTCGAACATAGCTAGGTATCTACACAGGGCATTACTGCACTAGGAGTAGGATCTCAAGATGGCAGTTGGACATTGAAGATCACTGTCGATTAAGTGAGGATGAGGACGAAATAGAATCAATTGAACCCATAATCTGCAGATGTCCAGCGCTATGTGTACGCAGAAATAAATACCTAGGAAGTTATTTCATCAGTAACATAGAAGATATTGCAACCCGCACCATTTATGACCTTTTGGGATTCTCAAAAGGTCTAAATCGGATCAGGGTTGACGGCTAACAAAGAAAGAGAACCATAAAGGCATACCACCAACAGTATACCGAATGACTCTCGACTAATTTTCTTACCTAGTCGTCAACCACTGAAAAATACCCACACATAGAAATATAAAACACACCCCCATTCCACTCTTATCCCCATATCCCCTTACTTCCCTCACTCCTCATCTCTCCCACATCTATCTCCAAACACCACTTACTACTTCCCAAATCCCATCACTCCCTATCCCTCTCCTATAACCTTATACTTTCAGGAAACAAAAGGATTTGCACAATGGATCCAACTGGGTCTCCGAGTGTTCAGAATGCAGGAGCATTCTGGTCCTTAAAACTGGATGATGTTGCTGTTGTCATTACAAGCAGAAAAAAATCTTGTAAAAATACCTAATTCAACTTTGTTAATCTTTTTATATAGAGTTGACAGAAGTCATACAAGTAAATGCTAAATTTCCCTCGTACATGTGTAAATTACACATGTGCTTCTTTTGTATAAATAACTAAGTTTACTTGGTAGGTGCTCGGTGCTTATGTACCTTAAAATATTCAACCATGTTCTTTTTCCCAATTTATAACTTTTTAGCTTTTGTACAAGTTTTTTTGTTAAAATTAATTAGTTAGTTAATTTCATGAATTTTGTAGCAGATACATGCAAAAATACGTACGTGGACAAAGGTTTCTATAAATTTGTCAAAGTGAGTGATGCCGTAAATGGTTTCGGCAGCAGTGGTATTTATGCACTACGCACAACAACATTTGGTTCTCCGCCCGGTGGTGCTGGGACATCTTTTGTATTTAGTAATGAAAACAGCAGCGGGCCTGTTATCCATTGGTACCAAAGCCAGTGCGTGTTTGGGGTAAGCCGTAAAACGTACAATTATAACAAGGTAAGTGTAGCTGTGTGTGTATTCAAAAGTTTCTTTCGTCATTATTAATTTAAACCTTTTATGATTGACAGATTACATGCTGTAGGGATGGCGGTGGTTGTGCCTCAGCAACATACAAACAATATGTGGGTAATGACAACAGCAACATCATCCATGGCAGTAACAACCACCACCACACCAACAACAACAATATTGATCAACAAAATACTGTTGTTTAAGAACGATATACAACAGAAACAATAAAACCATATTGTTGCTGTTAACTCATCGCAACAGACAGCAGCTACAACATTAGCCTCATCTGTACGTCGATGTCCAATCAACACAACATCAGCGCCAAGTAATAACTAATAAATGTCACCATGCCATTTGTAAATAAATTTGCATTCTATTAAATATATATGCAAAATGGTCTTGAGCCAAGACAATATCCCAGTTCAAATCAAATATTGATTACAGACAAACGAAAAAACTATAAAATATATATATTTTTTTATTTTGAGTGAAATTTTAACATTTTTCTTTAAATGTTTGTTATCGAAGCTTATCCGCGCGGCTATATATATTTTATGACTTTTTAACAAAAAAGAAGTTGGGGTAGCCCCCCAAAAGAATATCCCTACTACGCCAATGTCTATGAGTTTGTAAAATTTATTGCTTAAATTCTTCAACCCATTAATTCCATTATATAAATTTTGAAATAATTCCTTTTCACTATTGTAATAATTTGCTTCAGGAAAAACAAAAAATCAATATTTAAACTAATTCAGATTTTTAGAAACAAAAATAAAATCTAACAAATCCAAATTCATACAACACATATTGCCAATGTCATTCATTTCAATTGCCTCTGAGAATAGGATTTTTTTTTTTTTTTTTATTATTATTATTAGTCTATAGATACAAATATCCTTACAGACTAAAAGACTAATATACATATATACACTTATGAATTACTTAATTTTTAGGTATTTAAATACAAAATAATTTTTCTTTTAATAGAGTTTTTATTTTCCGATAATTCAATGATGTGGTAGTATTTATTAAATTGAACACATAAGCGGCGGAACGGATCATTATTAGCGTAATTTGTGCGGAAGTAATCAATGTGAATCAACTGAAAATTTCTAGTAGGTCTATGAGGTATATTTATAAACATTCTGTTCATGATAAAATTTGAATCAATGTTGCCCTGTAAAACATTCATCAGGAAAGTAATGTTCAGCATAGTACGACGACTTCTCAAAGATGGTAATTTAATAAGATTAAGTCTATACTCATATGACGGCAGTGTACGGGGGTTCCACCCACGTCCACGTAGACAAAATAAGAGGAATTGTTTTTGCACAGATTCAATAATGTTACTATGAATAGTGTAAGATGGATCCCATATAACAGAACCATACTCAAGTATACAGCGAACCAAAGAGGTATATAATTGCTTAGTGACTGAAAGATCAGAAAACTCCTTACTCCAACGCTTCATAAAACCAAGAGCACTATAAGCTTTGTTTACTATCATTGAAATGTGAAGTCGAAAGTTCAGACGTTGATCTAATAAGATTCCGAGGTCCAGAAAAGTATCTACAGTATCAAGTTCTTGATCACCAAGGAAATAATTGGTTCTAGGATGTTTAACTCTAGAAAATGCTATATGTTTACATTTCAAAATATTTAGTTCCATTAAATTTACTTTACACCATTCATAAAAGCAATCAAGATCAGATTGTAGGTAATATTGCTCCAACGGGTCTTTAAACGACCGAAATATTTTCACATCATCAGCATACATTAGAATATTGGAATGTCGAATTACAGATGGAAGGTCATTAATAAATAGTGTAAATAAGACAGGGCCAAGATGACTTCCTTGTGGTACACCGGAAGACACCAAAATTTCCTTTGAAATAGCATTTCCGAATTTTACCCTTTGGATTCGACCACATAAATAGCATTTTAACCAAGATAATAATAAGTTACTAAAGGTTATGATTAACTTTATCAAAAGCCTTACTAAAATCTGTGTAAATCGTATCCGTTTGCATTCGGCTTTTAAATCCATCATTTACAACTGTAGTAAGTTCCAATATATTCGTTATGGTTGATCGGGATCTACAAAATCCGTGTTGACAACAGGACAACAATGACGAAACTTGATGAGATAACATGTCAGTTACAATTTTCTCCAAAAGCTTTGGAATAGCGCTAAGTTTTGCAATGCCTCTATAATTCGATACGTCCATCTTGCTACCAGATTTAAACATTGGGATTATATATGATTCTTTCCAAAGAGGTGGTAAATAACCATAACATAATGATCTATTAAATATTAAGCAGAGAGGATACGAAAGAACATCAGCACAATATTTATACACTCCACGAGAGTATTATGTCTTTGTGCATTTGTTTGTAACACCCAAAAGGAAACGAGATAGACCCATTGTTAATTATACCGATCGTATTAGAATCACTTTCTGAGTCGATTTAGCAATGTCCGTCTGTCTGTCCGTCCGTCCGTCCGTCCGTCCGTCCGTCCGTCCGTCCGTCCGTCCGTCCATCTATTCTTGTAATCACGATACAGGTCGCAATTGTAGACAGAACCAAATGCAACTTTGCACAACGATGTTTTTCGGGATAAGGACGAACGCTATTTAATTTCAAGAAAATCGGTTCAGATTTAGATATAGCCCCCATACGAATTTCACTCCCGATTTGACTCTTTTCACTCTAGATACCACATATTATAACAGATTTTATTTAAAATTGGCAAAACATCTTATATTGTAACTAGAAACACCTGTGGTAAAAATGTGTTAGATCGGTTCAGATTTATATATAGCTCCCATACAAATTTCTCTCCCGATTTGACTTTTTCCGCTCTAGAGACCACATAATGTATCAGATTGTCTTCAGATTTGGTAAAACATCTTATATTTCCACTAGAAACACCCATGGTGAATATCGGTCAGATCGGTTCAGATTTATATATAGCTCCCATACAAATTTCGCTCCCGATTTGACTTTTTCCGCTCTAGAAACCACATATTGTATCAGATTGTCTTCAGATTTGGTAAAACATCTTATATTCCCACTAGAAACTCCCATGGTGAATATCGGACAGATCGGTTCAGATTTATATATAGCTCCCATACAAATTTCGCTCCCGATTTGACTTTTTCCGCTCTAGAAACCACATATTGTATCAGATTGTCTTCAGATTTGGTAAAACATCTTATATTCCCACTAGAAACTCCCATGGTGAATATCGGACAGATCGGTTCAGATTTATATATAGCTCCCATACAAATTTCGCTCCCGATTTGACTTTTTCAGCTCTAGAAACCACATAATGTATCAGATTGTCTTCAGATTTGGCAAAACATCTTATATTTAAACTAAGAACATCTATGGTGAAAATAGGTCAAATCGGTTCAGATTTAGATATAGCCCCCAAACAAATGTCGTTCCCGATTTGACATTTTCCTCTGTAGAAACCACATATTGTACTCGATTTTCTTTAAATTTGGCACAACATCTTATAATCTTACTAGAAACATCTATGCAGAAATTGGGTAAGATCGGTTCAGATTTAGATATAGCCCCCATACAAATGTCGCTCCCGATTTGACTTTTGCCGCTTTAAAAGCCACATATTGTGCTCGATTTTCTTTAAATTTCGCACAACATCTTATAATCTAACTAAACAAAACTATGGTGAAAGTGGGTAAGATCGGTTCAGATTTAAATATAGCCCAAATTCAAATGTTGCTCCCATAAGTTTAACCGATTTTGGCCAAACTATACATTTTATATTTCACCTATTTCGTTCCAGGTTTCAATATATCCTCATACAAATGTCCAAAACATACATTTACAGGATACAAAAAACCTTCCCGTTTTCACTTTTTCACCGAATTGAATTGTGTTCGGATTGAAAGTGGAGTGTATCATAGAGTCGGCCCCGCCCGACTTTAGCCTTTCCTTACTGGTTTTATATTATGTCACCCCCAATATTTTCTCAGAACGTACCTACCCCCTATCTTCATCCCTTAAGGTGGTACCCACACATTTTTTTAATTTTTTATTTATGAAGAAAAGGATCACAACTGACCCCTAGTCACCCATAGAGGGAAGAAATGTAAGACTGGCCCCCATTAATTTTCTCTCTCCAATATCTTCCCCAAGAATACCTGTCCCCTATCTCCACACCTTAATGGGGCTCTCATACAAATTTTTTATAAAATTTGCTTCCACCACCCTAACTAGGTAACCCCAGGGAGACCCTAGTGGAGTCAAATGTATGGCTAACCCCCAATATTTGTTCAGTCCCAATATTTTCTCAGAACACACCTACCCTCCAACTGTAACCATTTAGATGACCCCCTATACATTTGCCTATTTTGTATTTTTTATGAAAGAAAGGCCCAAAACTGCCGGCAGTAGACCCTGGAGGGGAGATATGTAATAGGCTGTTTCCACTACGGTCGCTTCCACGTCCGCGTCCAATAATCAATGAACGCGCGTTAAAGCCTATACAAAAATCATAGGCAGTTAGGTATGGGAAAAAGTCGCGTTCATATTGGACGCGTTTTCCGATAAGTCACGTTTACTATAAATTCGATTATTTTTGCAATCGAAACCCACCCATACCTATTAATGGCAACACCGCAAATTGCACATCGCTATTAAAACAGCTGTTTATCAGCATAAACATAAACAACCACAGCCAAAATGCAAAAAACAGAAATGTGCAGTAGCAGCGCTGCTGCTACTGCACATTTCCATTAGGCGCAATACCATTTGATCCTCATTTTCCACTGCGGTTAGCAAAATAATATCATTTAACTCCATGATAATGTCACAACAAAAAAATATTAAACTTTTCGCATCGCAAAAAAAAACAAATAAACGCAAACAGCTGTTTGAACGCAAACGTGGACGCAAAACACAATGGAAACACCATTAAAAATTTTCGATAAATCGTTGACGCGGACGTGGAAGCGACCGTAGTGGAAACAGCCTATAAGACTGACCCCCATTAATTTTCCATCCTTAACATTTTCCCCAAACATACACCTTAAGGGAAAATTTGATAAACTTCCTATAATACTTAAGGGGGCTCCCATACAAAAGCAAAGTTTGTATAAAATTTGCTACCACTATTCTGGGGGAGTCAAATGTACCAAATGTTACGGTATAGCACATTGTTATATTCTTCTATTAATGCTACGGCTCTTTCGGTAGCGTCGTTTTCCCTCCCTAACGAGTTGGGTATGTGTGTTCGAAAAAAATGTTGGGGAGGGAAAATGGGTCGATCTTACATTTAACCCCTCTCGGGACGACTTCGAGGCAGTTTTGGAGCTTTTTGTGCATTTTTCCTTCCTTTTCCCTCACCTTTGACCCCGATGAGCGGCCTTTCACACTCACCCATTTTTTTGGTTCATTAACTTTTTCCCGAACCTCACAAAATATGGCGTTCTAGCATATCCAAATCGAACTCCTAAAACTCCTACACAACACTATCCCACGCCTAATATATAATATCGGGCATAGTGTGCAA
The DNA here is from genome assembly GCA_947397865.1 of Polietes domitor. Taxonomy (NCBI): domain Eukaryota; kingdom Metazoa; phylum Arthropoda; class Insecta; order Diptera; family Muscidae; genus Polietes; species Polietes domitor. Next base: position 93,423,032 of record OX377619.1, on the reverse strand, counting down.
TGGTTGATTTCATTGTTGTTGAATACTTGCTTCCATTCAAATCGCACCTTGCCTTAAAGATCCACGTTATATCTTTATTACTATACTCTTCGTTGAAGTATTGTATTCATCTGCTATCTAAACATCTGTACAATCGTGAGTTGCTCTCAAGAGCAGGGTGTTGTCCATATGATTCCAAGCACTTTCGTGTCGTGTATAAATGTCGTCGGCTTCAATGCCTGTTTCAATACTTATATGACATAATTCGGTGTGCATTATGGCAGATTTAAAATTCTATCCACTGCAATTGATGATCCAGTTAAATTTTTTTGGTACGTGCATTGTAGCACTTCCATTTAGGAACTCTGCCATGGCCATCTGTGTGCCTGAAGTTTTTATAGGCGCTATCTTCGGTATTTCGGTGCACGCCTTTAGAACCGAATCTAATGCTGTTTTATCTATTAGAACTCCTTTAAATAAAACGTTCGTGTTATTTATTTGCCATTCTAACCATTACATTTTGGCATCATCATCATGGATTTTCAATTTTAATAACTTCAACTTTCTAACTTTTTCTAACTTTTCTTCTTATTAAGTCGCTGACTTCCTCTGGTGATGTTTCCAATAGCTTTCGTTTTGTTTGCTGGGTTGGTTTCTGAAGTGGTTGGAGAGTGGAGAGTTGGAGCTATTGTATACCAATTTTATGTTTAATGTTGATTATTCAGGACACAAACCACCAATATCACTCCGCTATTTCTTAGAACACAATTAGTTGGCAACTCTTTGCTGAAAGGTTAGCATATTTTTAGGCGAATTGTTAATGTGCCACCATTTGCAACTCACCACTATCGCAATTTCCCGCATTCTATCGCTGTCTCCTGCATTCTCCTCCTATACATTCTCCAATCTCCTATTCTACCATTCTATACCTCATCCTTCTTCAATCAACTCTGCTCCTACTCCTTTTTGCAACTCTTCCCGTGAAAATATAAAAGACACAAAAAAAAGAAAAAAAATTAAATTAAAATTAGGCATAAATCTAGTTTAAGTGAGATTCTCAGAATTGTTTCAAATTTTCACTGTAGATAGAACTTTTTGATCTGAACACAACAAAAAAATTTTGGCGCTAAGGTCCACCTTCCGAGATTGGGCCCTTGAAATTTCGGATATATAATTTGAACTATAGTCATCATTCCTGATCCGATCGGGTCGATATATATATCGTTGCTTATTGAATTTACTATTAGATAGCGGAGCAAAAAAATTAAAATCATTAACCCATCGGGAGCCAGCGTTAAAAAAGTGAATTTTGAACCCGCTTTTTTGGTAAAATCGACATTATCTGGAAATAGGTCCTATATTTCTTAGTCCTAGCTTTCTTTTAAGGAAGTTTGCAGCTCCTTAACCCTCTTGGAACCGAAGATATTCAACTTCAAAGTTGTCCTATGATTTAGTTATCGATTTCTTAATCAATTACGAGCCAACCATATTCTGGCTTTGTTTTACAAACTTCCGAGTGTTTTTTTAATTTTACAAAATATAAATTTTGAGTATAAATTTAGTCTGCGTAGCCGGTTTTGGACATACCCTAGAGGAGAAAAACTTTAACCCCGGCCGAAGGCCGGCTACACAGAAAAACTTTAGTCTGCGTGTTTACATATAAACTACTTTTAGGATGTACAATACATCCTCATGTGTAAACTCGCCTACAGAAAACAAAATGTTTACAATTATTGCAGACTTTCCCCAAAAACATTATTTTGAAGTTGAATATCTTCGGTTCCAGGTGGGAAAGAAAGCTTAAAGTGTAGGCTATAAACTGATATTAATCATCTCTTACTTCAATATCGATCACAATTCCAGATAATGTCGACTTTACCAAAAGAAGCGGGTTCAAAATTCACTTTTTTAAGGCTGGCTTAATGATTTTAAATTTTTTGCTCCGCTATCTTATAGTAAATTCAATAAGCTTTCCAACGATATATATATATATATATCGACCCGATCGATCAGGAATGATGACTATAGCACAAATTATAAATCCGAACTTTCAAGGCCCCAATCTCGGAAAGTGGACCTTAGCGCCAAAAAAAATTTTCTTTTTTTTTGTAATTTTTAACGCTTTACAGGCTGTATTTTTTTTGGACCATCGCCATTAAACTAGATTTTTTTCCAGATTAAAGGATGGTATCGCCGATAAATCAAATTGAATATCTGCATCGTCACAGAGAGTCAATGAATGACACGTCCAAGATCCAGTGGATATGGCGGATTTTCGAAGCTGTGTAGATGGCAGCATTAACAAAGTCAAGCCAGTCGATAGGACGGTCCTTGCGGCAGACAATTGAAGTAAGTCCTAATCTAAACGTGAGAGTCGATAATGCGACAATTCCGACTTAATAATTGATGACAAGTAAGAGCAAGTATCGCAGTGAGAGAAATTCAGGCCTACGCGAATGCCGTCTCCGATAACAACGACAGGGTGTCTCTTAGAGTATCAACCGATTAACTAAAAATAAATAAATAAATAAAAATTCCATATTTTCAGTTGAAACATACAAAAATCAATTTCAAAAACAAAAGCAAGCACACATACGACACTTCTCAACTACCGAGCCATTGAGAAGAGACTGAATGTCACTCATTCCATACCAGAAATCATCAAATTGTCCAAATGAACAAAACAAAAAAATAAGAAAAGAAGAAACAAAACTTTTTACCCTTCCTTTTTATACACTCCACGAGAGTATTATGTCTTTGTGCATTTGTTTGTAACACCCAAAAGGAAACGAGATAGACCCATTGTTAATTATACCGATCGTATTAGAATCACTTTCTGAGTCGATTTAGCAATGTCCGTCTGTCTGTCCGTCCGTCCGTCCGTCCGTCCGTCCGTCCGTCCGTCCGTCCGTCCGTCCGTCCGTCCGTCCGTCCATCTATTCTTGTAATCACGATACAGGTCGCAATTGTAGACAGAACCAAATGCAACTTTGCACAACGATGTTTTTCGGGATAAGGACGAACGCTATTTAATTTCAAGAAAATCGGTTCAGATTTAGATATAGCCCCCATACGAATTTCACTCCCGATTTGACTCTTTTCACTCTAGATACCACATATTATAACAGATTTTATTTAAAATTGGCAAAACATCTTATATTGTAACTAGAAACACCTGTGGTAAAAATGTGTTAGATCGGTTCAGATTTATATATAGCTCCCATACAAATTTCTCTCCCGATTTGACTTTTTCCGCTCTAGAGACCACATAATGTATCAGATTGTCTTCAGATTTGGTAAAACATCTTATATTTCCACTAGAAACACCCATGGTGAATATCGGTCAGATCGGTTCAGATTTATATATAGCTCCCATACAAATTTCGCTCCCGATTTGACTTTTTCCGCTCTAGAAACCACATATTGTATCAGATTGTCTTCAGATTTGGTAAAACATCTTATATTCCCACTAGAAACTCCCATGGTGAATATCGGACAGATCGGTTCAGATTTATATATAGCTCCCATACAAATTTCGCTCCCGATTTGACTTTTTCCGCTCTAGAAACCACATATTGTATCAGATTGTCTTCAGATTTGGTAAAACATCTTATATTCCCACTAGAAACTCCCATGGTGAATATCGGACAGATCGGTTCAGATTTATATATAGCTCCCATACAAATTTCGCTCCCGATTTGACTTTTTCAGCTCTAGAAACCACATAATGTATCAGATTGTCTTCAGATTTGGCAAAACATCTTATATTTAAACTAAGAACATCTATGGTGAAAATAGGTCAAATCGGTTCAGATTTAGATATAGCCCCCAAACAAATGTCGTTCCCGATTTGACATTTTCCTCTGTAGAAACCACATATTGTACTCGATTTTCTTTAAATTTGGCACAACATCTTATAATCTTACTAGAAACATCTATGCAGAAATTGGGTAAGATCGGTTCAGATTTAGATATAGCCCCCATACAAATGTCGCTCCCGATTTGACTTTTGCCGCTTTAAAAGCCACATATTGTGCTCGATTTTCTTTAAATTTCGCACAACATCTTATAATCTAACTAAACAAAACTATGGTGAAAGTGGGTAAGATCGGTTCAGATTTAAATATAGCCCAAATTCAAATGTTGCTCCCATAAGTTTAACCGATTTTGGCCAAACTATACATTTTATATTTCACCTATTTCGTTCCAGGTTTCAATATATCCTCATACAAATGTCCAAAACATACATTTACAGGATACAAAAAACCTTCCCGTTTTCACTTTTTCACCGAATTGAATTGTGTTCGGATTGAAAGTGGAGTGTATCATAGAGTCGGCCCCGCCCGACTTTAGCCTTTCCTTACTGGTTTAGTATGTTAGTGGGAATTCCATCAGGACCAGGATTAAATGTACTCTTTAATGACTTCAAATTTTCCAAGACCGTACACCTACTTATATAAGAAACATTTACTGGTGAATATTCAACGATGTTATAAGGATAAGAACTTGACTGATCAAATGTTTTATTAGAGTAAGTCGTTGAAAAAAAGTTAGCAAATATGTTACTAATTGATATATCATCATCAGCAACAATGGGGCCAAATTTCAAAGAGTTTGGAAAAGTACGTAATCGGCGTTTGGAATTTACAAATTTATAAAAAGATTTAGGATTACTTTTCAGTTGGTTTTTCATAGATATCACGTAATTATTGTATGCTCTTCTGTTCTCAGTATTGTAATTAGATCTTGCGATGGAATATTTAGAAAAGTCAGTAGAAGAACCAGTTTTTTTGTATCTTTTAAATAATTTGTTTTTCTTATTCTTGAATCTTGCCAGTTGATTAGTGTTCCAAGGTGGGCCAATATTGTCACGTTTTAATATTTTAGGAACTGATTTAGAAATACAATTATGCAATGCACTGTAGAAATTTTCTATCACAACGTCTAAAACCTTGGACGAGAGAATATCATTCCAATTAATAGTGGATAAAAGTGTGTTGAGTTTAGAGTAATCTGTTTTAGAAAAACAGTATTCTTTTTTACTTTTAATACATTTTGAAGTGTTTGTAAAAGAGTTTGAGGGAATCATTATTTTTAAATCAATTGTAGGATGATAGCGATCTTCAGGGTGTGTCACCGGATTAGACGAGTTCAGCAAAACTTCCGACGGTTGGTTGACAAAAATTAGATCTAAAAGTTTACCAAATGAATTATAAACGTTATTAACTTGAGATAGTCCATAATCTAACAATGATTCAATGTATTCATTAACACAGGTGTTTACAATAACAGGCAATAGAACATTCGAGTCAAATAACTGATTCCAAGTGATAACAGGTAAGTTGAAATCACCAAGAACAATTAGGATGTCACGTGAAGTCGAAGATTTGAAAGCCAATTTAATTGCGGAAACATGTTTGGTGTAAAATGAAACATCAGAACCGGGAGGAATGTAAGAACATGAAACGAATAAAGAAAAAGTTCTAAATCGAACTTTTACTGCTACAAATTCAATACCAACAACGGAAGATAGTATAATTTGTTCGGCAGAAAAGTCGATGGAGACTGCAATTAGAACCCCACCACCTGTTTTTTTACTTTTATCCACACGATCACATCTGAATATCTGATACTTTCCACATAGAATTTCGGAATTTAAAATTTTTTCTGTAAGCCAAGTTTCAGTAAAGGTAATAATATGATAATTCATATTGAAACTATCAGTATATAAATTAGTTAATTTAGAATTTAAGCCTCTAACATTTTGATAAACTAAATGAGCATAATTATCGGAAGGTAGATGTATTAGTTTTTTGATACTTCACTTGAGCGCAACGGTAAATATGCTATATCGGTTCGACCATTATCTCTATACACATATTCGTGAATTATAGCTTTTGGCGGCCAGAAATCAGGATTAACAACAGCATCGAATACGTCTTCTGGAACGATGATTTTAAAAGAGGCCTTGCTACGTTTCTCCGTATATTTAAATTTAAAGACATTAATTTCAATATTTTCATCCAACTTTGATTTAACATATGAAGCAACATCTTCTACTGTAGTATCAGCAGCAAAACGGGCAGCAAATATAGTTTTTTTTGATGACACCACTACTAATTGTTTAGGAGGGTTGGATTTATTGGGTGTGTGTGTAGGCGAGTAGAATTTTGTAGATCCAGACGGGGTTACGTCCAATGCAGCAACTACAGTATTTTGCGGAATGGGTTTTTCAATTTGTAAAGGAGTAGCGGCATTTCCGTGAACTTCACTTATATTAATGGATGGAGCCGTACGTTGATCTTGTTCAATAACTTGGTTATCCAAAATTGGGATTGATGAGACAGTATCAGATGTTTTCTTTCGTTTGCGTAGGGAATCAGATGGTGATTGTAGAAATTGTTCAACGCAAGAGGCACTCTCAAAGACTTCCTTATATTTAGAAAACTTTTCGGTAAGGGATATAAGATCATTATTAATTTGATCAAATACCTTACGAGTATTTTTGAAGAACAAATAGAACTCCACATCAAACACTTTGCATTTTTTGCAACACCAACGCAGACCTTTATCCTCAATTAAGTTATCAGCAGTACGAGCAGCCAATTCAACACATTTAGCATGGTATGATGTATTGCATAGCCAACAAGATACCATGGGTTCATCTAATTTGTTGATTTTACAATTTAATTTAGAGCAAGGCATTGTTATATATTTGCAACTTGCAATCAATTTCCAACAGGGGTTGTTAAAAGTGTGGTGAGTAGTACAGTGGTAAAAAAAAAAATTGTTTATCCGAGACAACACCCAGGCAGCTTAGGGATGATATTCGATATTCGATATTCACAGTGTAACAGGTAACCAATAAGCAAAACAGCTGATGACGATGTATGTTTATTTATGTGTATGTGTCCTATTTCATCCACTTACAACAACACAGCGAATTATTGTTCTCTTAGCACACCAAAATGATATTTTTATTTTGCAAAATTCGGGAATACACCACTACAACACAAATCAGCATAAACACAGATCGATGCCGACACACTTGTAAATTAGCTGTAAACAGTTTCTAGGCAAATCGAGGCAGTAAAACAAAGTATGTGGTTGTTATAATACGAGCGATTATGAAGCACGTCCGCACAGTAGGGAATTGTAGCAATGGTCAAACTTTTCCAAATTCTACTTTATCAATGGGTGGTTTATGTGATAGCACAACTCTATGCCAAATGACTGATCCTACTGAAATTTTAATTATTTTCAAATCATCACTGAAATTCATTGACAAGTGCACAAAAGTAATGTCCAAAAATGTTCTTGAAATTAATTTCCAATTATTTTTTGTTTTTGGTAGCTAATAAATACGTATGCTCTGTTTGAAAAATTCAAACGAAAAAACTAAAAAAAAATATTTTTTATTTTGAGTGAAATTTTAACATTTTTCTTTAAATGTTTCTTATCGCAGCTTATCCGTGCGGCTATATATATTTTATGACTTTAACGAAAAAGAAGTTGTTTTTGCCGTCTAGATTTGATTTGAGTCTTATTGGGGCTGCTATGTGTACGATTATGCTTGTATATCATAAAATGTAAAATGTTTCTCTTTTTCTTTGTGTTTTATCACAATTTCAAATTTCTTTTTTGGTTTTAATTCATAACAGAAATTTTCATTTTCATTTAAGTTTAAGTATTTAGTTAGTTGGTTTTGTATGTATGTTTTTGTTTTTTACAAAAAAGGGACGGGAAAAAAGTGTCAATGGATGATGGAAAATTCTAATGTTAAAATGTTGTCTATTTACAAAAGTTTGTCAAGATTTCGATATTTATTCTGGTGGTGATAAATATCAAAAGAAACCAGTAAGGAAAGGCTAAAGTCGGGCGGGGCCGACTCTATGATACACTCCACTTTCAATCCGAACACAATTCAATTCGGTGAAAAAGTGAAAACGGGAAGGTTTTTTGTATCCTGTAAATGTATGTTTTGGACATTTGTATGAGGATATATTGAAACCTGGAACGAAATAGGTGAAATATAAAATGTATAGTTTGGCCAAAATCGGTTAAACTTATGGGAGCAACATTTGAATTTGGGCTATATTTAAATCTGAACCGATCTTACCCACTTTCACCATAGTTTTGTTTAGTTAGATTATAAGATGTTGTGCGAAATTTAAAGAAAATCGAGCACAATATGTGGCTTTTAAAGCGGCAAAAGTCAAATCGGGAGCGACATTTGTATGGGGGCTATATCTAAATCTGAACCGATCTTACCCAATTTCTGCATAGATGTTTCTAGTAAGATTATAAGATGTTGTGCCAAATTTAAAGAAAATCGAGTACAATATGTGGTTTCTACAGAGGAAAATGTCAAATCGGGAACGACATTTGTTTGGGGGCTATATCTAAATCTGAACCGATTTGACCTATTTTCACCATAGATGTTCTTAGTTTAAATATAAGATGTTTTGCCAAATCTGAAGACAATCTGATACATTATGTGGTTTCTAGAGCTGAAAAAGTCAAATCGGGAGCGAAATTTGTATGGGAGCTATATATAAATCTGAACCGATCTGTCCGATATTCACCATGGGAGTTTCTAGTGGGAATATAAGATGTTTTACCAAATCTGAAGACAATCTGATACAATATGTGGTTTCTAGAGCGGAAAAAGTCAAATCGGGAGCGAAATTTGTATGGGAGCTATATATAAATCTGAACCGATCTGTCCGATATTCACCATGGGAGTTTCTAGTGGGAATATAAGATGTTTTACCAAATCTGAAGACAATCTGATACAATATGTGGTTTCTAGAGCGGAAAAAGTCAAATCGGGAGCGAAATTTGTATGGGAGCTATATATAAATCTGAACCGATCTGACCGATATTCACCATGGGTGTTTCTAGTGGAAATATAAGATGTTTTACCAAATCTGAAGACAATCTGATACATTATGTGGTCTCTAGAGCGGAAAAAGTCAAATCGGGAGAGAAATTTGTATGGGAGCTATATATAAATCTGAACCGATCTAACACATTTTTACCACAGGTGTTTCTAGTTACAATATAAGATGTTTTGCCAATTTTAAATAAAATCTGTTATAATATGTGGTATCTAGAGTGAAAAGAGTCAAATCGGGAGTGAAATTCGTATGGGGGCTATATCTAAATCTGAACCGATTTTCTTGAAATTAAATAGCGTTCGTCCTTATCCCGAAAAACATCGTTGTGCAAAGTTGCATTTGGTTCTGTCTACAATTGCGACCTGTATCGTGATTACAAGAATAGATGGACGGACGGACGGACGGACGGACGGACGGACGGACGGACGGACGGACAGACAGACGGACATTGCTAAATCGACTCAGAAAGTGATTCTAATACGATCGGTATAATTAACAATGGGTCTATCTCGTTTCCTTTTGGGTGTTACAAACAAATGCACAAAGACATAATACTCTCGTGGAGTGTATAAAAAGGAAGGGTAAAAAGTTTTGTTTCTTCTTTTCTTATTTTTTTGTTTTGTTCATTTGGACAATTTGATGATTTCTGGTATGGAATGAGTGACATTCAGTCTCTTCTCAATGGCTCGGTAGTTGAGAAGTGTCGTATGTGTGCTTGCTTTTGTTTTTGAAATTGATTTTTGTATGTTTCAACTGAAAATATGGAATTTTTATTTATTTATTTATTTTTAGTTAATCGGTTGATACTCTAAGAGACACCCTGTCGTTGTTATCGGAGACGGCATTCGCGTAGGCCTGAATTTCTCTCACTGCGATACTTGCTCTTACTTGTCATCAATTATTAAGTCGGAATTGTCGCATTATCGACTCTCACGTTTAGATTAGGACTTACTTCAATTGTCTGCCGCAAGGACCGTCCTATCGACTGGCTTGACTTTGTTAATGCTGCCATCTACACAGCTTCGAAAATCCGCCATATCCACTGGATCTTGGACGTGTCATTCATTGACTCTCTGTGACGATGCAGATATTCAATTTGATTTATCGGCGATACCATCCTTTAATCTGGAAAAAAATCTAGTTTAATGGCGATGGTCCAAAAAAAATACAGCCTGTAAAGCGTTAAAAATTACAAAAAAAAAGAAAATTTTTTTTGGCGCTAAGGTCCACTTTCCGAGATTGGGGCCTTGAAAGTTCGGATTTATAATTTGTGCTATAGTCATCATTCCTGATCGATCGGGTCGATATATATATATATATATCGTTGGAAAGCTTATTGAATTTACTATAAGATAGCGGAGCAAAAAATTTAAAATCATTAAGCCAGCCTTAAAAAAGTGAATTTTGAACCCGCTTCTTTTGGTAAAGTCGACATTATCTGGAATTGTGATCGATATTGAAGTAAGAGATGATTAATATCAGTTTATAGCCTACACTTTAAGCTTTCTTTCCCACCTGGAACCGAAGATATTCAACTTCAAAATAATGTTTTTGGGGAAAGTCTGCAATAATTGTAAACATTTTGTTTTCTGTAGGCGAGTTTACACATGAGGATGTATTGTACATCCTAAAAGTAGTTTATATGTAAACACGCAGACTAAAGTTTTTCTGTGTAGCCGGCCTTCGGCCGGGGTTAAAGTTTTTCTCCTCTAGGGTATGTCCAAAACCGGCTACGCAGACTAAATTTATACTCAAAATTTATATTTTGTAAAATTAAAAAAACACTCGGAAGTTTGTAAAACAAAGCCAGAATATGGTTGGCTCGTAATTGATTAAGAAATCGATAACTAAATCATAGGACAACTTTGAAGTTGAATATCTTCGGTTCCAAGAGGGTTAAGGAGCTGCAAACTTCCTTAAAAGAAAGCTAGGACTAAGAAATATAGGACCTATTTCCAGATAATGTCGATTTTACCAAAAAAGCGGGTTCAAAATTCACTTTTTTAACGCTGGCTCCCGATGGGTTAATGATTTTAATTTTTTTGCTCCGCTATCTAATAGTAAATTCAATAAGCAACGATATATATATCGACCCGATCGGATCAGGAATGATGACTATAGTTCAAATTATATATCCGAAATTTCAAGGGCCCAATCTCGGAAGGTGGACCTTAGCGCCAAAATTTTTTTGTTGTGTTCAGATCAAAAAGTTCTATCTACAGTGAAAATTTGAAACAATTCTGAGAATCTCACTTAAACTAGATTTATGCCTAATTTTAATTTAATTTTTTTTCTTTTTTTTGTGTCTTTTATATTTTCACGGGAAGAGTTGCAAAAAGGAGTAGGAGCAGAGTTGATTGAAGAAGGATGAGGTATAGAATGGTAGAATAGGAGATTGGAGAATGTATAGGAGGAGAATGCAGGAGACAGCGATAGAATGCGGGAAATTGCGATAGTGGTGAGTTGCAAATGGTGGCACATTAACAATTCGCCTAAAAATATGCTAACCTTTCAGCAAAGAGTTGCCAACTAATTGTGTTCTAAGAAATAGCGGAGTGATATTGGTGGTTTGTGTCCTGAATAATCAACATTAAACATAAAATTGGTATACAATAGCTCCAACTCTCCACTCTCCAACCACTTCAGAAACCAACCCAGCAAACAAAACGAAAGCTATTGGAAACATCACCAGAGGAAGTCAGCGACTTAATAAGAAGAAAAGTTAGAAAAAGTTAGAAAGTTGAAGTTATTAAAATTGAAAATCCATGATGATGATGCCAAAATGTAATGGTTAGAATGGCAAATAAATAACACGAACGTTTTATTTAAAGGAGTTCTAATAGATAAAACAGCATTAGATTCGGTTCTAAAGGCGTGCACCGAAATACCGAAGATAGCGCCTATAAAAACTTCAGGCACACAGATGGCCATGGCAGAGTTCCTAAATGGAAGTGCTACAATGCACGTACCAAAAAAATTTAACTGGATCATCAATTGCAGTGGATAGAATTTTAAATCTGCCATAATGCACACCGAATTATGTCATATAAGTATTGAAACAGGCATTGAAGCCGACGACATTTATACACGACACGAAAGTGCTTGGAATCATATGGACAACACCCTGCTCTTGAGAGCAACTCACGATTGTACAGCTGTTTAGATAGCAGATGAATACAATACTTCAACGAAGAGTATAGTAATAAAGATATAACGTGGATCTTTAAGGCAAGGTGCGATTTGAATGGAAGCAAGTATTCAACAACAATGAAATCAACCATTGCACACTATGCCCGATATTATATATTAGGCGTGGGATAGTGTTGTGTAGGAGTTTTAGGAGTTCGATTTGGATATGCTAGAACGCCATATTTTGTGAGGTTCGGGAAAAAGTTAATGAACCAAAAAAATGGGTGAGTGTGAAAGGCCGCTCATCGGGGTCAAAGGTGAGGGAAAAGGAAGGAAAAATGCACAAAAAGCTCCAAAACTGCCTCGAAGTCGTCCCGAGAGGGGTTAAATGTAAGATCGACCCATTTTCCCTCCCCAACATTTTTTTCGAACACACATACCCAACTCGTTAGGGAGGGAAAACGACGCTACCGAAAGAGCCGTAGCATTAATAGAAGAATATAACAATGTGCTATACCGTAACATTTGGTACATTTGACTCCCCCAGAATAGTGGTAGCAAATTTTATACAAACTTTGCTTTTGTATGGGAGCCCCCTTAAGTATTATAGGAAGTTTATCAAATTTTCCCTTAAGGTGTATGTTTGGGGAAAATGTTAAGGATGGAAAATTAATGGGGGTCAGTCTTATAGGCTGTTTCCACTACGGTCGCTTCCACGTCCGCGTCAACGATTTATCGAAAATTTTTAATGGTGTTTCCATTGTGTTTTGCGTCCACGTTTGCGTTCAAACAGCTGTTTGCGTTTATTTGTTTTTTTTTGCGATGCGAAAAGTTTAATATTTTTTTGTTGTGACATTATCATGGAGTTAAATGATATTATTTTGCTAACCGCAGTGGAAAATGAGGATCAAATGGTATTGCGCCTAATGGAAATGTGCAGTAGCAGCAGCGCTGCTACTGCACATTTCTGTTTTTTGCATTTTGGCTGTGGTTGTTTATGTTTATGCTGATAAACAGCTGTTTTAATAGCGATGTGCAATTTGCGGTGTTGCCATTAATAGGTATGGGTGGGTTTCGATTGCAAAAATAATCGAATTTATAGTAAACGTGACTTATCGGAAAACGCGTCCAATATGAACGCGACTTTTTCCCATACCTAACTGCCTATGATTTTTGTATAGGCTTTAACGCGCGTTCATTGATTATTGGACGCGGACGTGGAAGCGACCGTAGTGGAAACAGCCTATTACATATCTCCCCTCCAGGGTCTACTGCCGGCAGTTTTGGGCCTTTCTTTCATAAAAAATACAAAATAGGCAAATGTATAGGGGGTCATCTAAATGGTTACAGTTGGAGGGTAGGTGTGTTCTGAGAAAATATTGGGACTGAACAAATATTGGGGGTTAGCCATACATTTGACTCCACTAGGGTCTCCCTGGGGTTACCTAGTTAGGGTGGTGGAAGCAAATTTTATAAAAAATTTGTATGAGAGCCCCATTAAGGTGTGGAGATAGGGGACAGGTATTCTTGGGGAAGATATTGGAGAGAGAAAATTAATGGGGGCCAGTCTTACATTTCTTCCCTCTATGGGTGACTAGGGGTCAGTTGTGATCCTTTTCTTCATAAATAAAAAATTAAAAAAATGTGTGGGTACCACCTTAAGGGATGAAGATAGGGGGTAGGTACGTTCTGAGAAAATATTGGGGGTGACATAATATAAAACCAGTAAGGAAAGGCTAAAGTCGGGCGGGGCCGACTCTATGATACACTCCACTTTCAATCCGAACACAATTCAATTCGGTGAAAAAGTGAAAACGGGAAGGTTTTTTGTATCCTGTAAATGTATGTTTTGGACATTTGTATGAGGATATATTGAAACCTGGAACGAAATAGGTGAAATATAAAATGTATAGTTTGGCCAAAATCGGTTAAACTTATGGGAGCAACATTTGAATTTGGGCTATATTTAAATCTGAACCGATCTTACCCACTTTCACCATAGTTTTGTTTAGTTAGATTATAAGATGTTGTGCGAAATTTAAAGAAAATCGAGCACAATATGTGGCTTTTAAAGCGGCAAAAGTCAAATCGGGAGCGACATTTGTATGGGGGCTATATCTAAATCTGAACCGATCTTACCCAATTTCTGCATAGATGTTTCTAGTAAGATTATAAGATGTTGTGCCAAATTTAAAGAAAATCGAGTACAATATGTGGTTTCTACAGAGGAAAATGTCAAATCGGGAACGACATTTGTTTGGGGGCTATATCTAAATCTGAACCGATTTGACCTATTTTCACCATAGATGTTCTTAGTTTAAATATAAGATGTTTTGCCAAATCTGAAGACAATCTGATACATTATGTGGTTTCTAGAGCTGAAAAAGTCAAATCGGGAGCGAAATTTGTATGGGAGCTATATATAAATCTGAACCGATCTGTCCGATATTCACCATGGGAGTTTCTAGTGGGAATATAAGATGTTTTACCAAATCTGAAGACAATCTGATACAATATGTGGTTTCTAGAGCGGAAAAAGTCAAATCGGGAGCGAAATTTGTATGGGAGCTATATATAAATCTGAACCGATCTGTCCGATATTCACCATGGGAGTTTCTAGTGGGAATATAAGATGTTTTACCAAATCTGAAGACAATCTGATACAATATGTGGTTTCTAGAGCGGAAAAAGTCAAATCGGGAGCGAAATTTGTATGGGAGCTATATATAAATCTGAACCGATCTGACCGATATTCACCATGGGTGTTTCTAGTGGAAATATAAGATGTTTTACCAAATCTGAAGACAATCTGATACATTATGTGGTCTCTAGAGCGGAAAAAGTCAAATCGGGAGAGAAATTTGTATGGGAGCTATATATAAATCTGAACCGATCTAACACATTTTTACCACAGGTGTTTCTAGTTACAATATAAGATGTTTTGCCAATTTTAAATAAAATCTGTTATAATATGTGGTATCTAGAGTGAAAAGAGTCAAATCGGGAGTGAAATTCGTATGGGGGCTATATCTAAATCTGAACCGATTTTCTTGAAATTAAATAGCGTTCGTCCTTATCCCGAAAAACATCGTTGTGCAAAGTTGCATTTGGTTCTGTCTACAATTGCGACCTGTATCGTGATTACAAGAATAGATGGACGGACGGACGGACGGACGGACGGACGGACGGACGGACGGACGGACGGACAGACAGACGGACATTGCTAAATCGACTCAGAAAGTGATTCTAATACGATCGGTATAATTAACAATGGGTCTATCTCGTTTCCTTTTGGGTGTTACAAACAAATGCACAAAGACATAATACTCTCGTGGAGTGTATAAATACATTTGACTCCACTAGGGGCCTCCTTGGGACAGTTAGAGTGGTGAAGGCAAATTTTATAAAAAATTGTTTTTGTATGGGAGCCCCATTAAGCAGTGGGGGTAGGGAGGAAAATGATGGGGATGAAAAATTAGTGGAAGTCTGTCTTACATTTAACCCAGGTAGGGGCCTCTCCAGGGCAGTTTTGGGCCTTACTGTCATAAAAAATAAAATTTCGTATGGGGACCACCCTAAGGGTTGACGATAGGAGGAGGTCAGGAGAAAATGCAGGGATTGAAAAAAATATTGGGGGTCGATCATACATTTAACTCCAGTAGCGGTTTCTTTGGGCCAGTAAGAGCGCTGGGAACAAATTTTATAAAAAAAATATTTTTTGTATTTCCCCCCTAACGAGTGGGGGAAATGTTGGAAAGGGAATATTAATCGGGGTCTTACATTTAACCCCTCTTGGGACGACTCCGAGGCAGTTTTGGGACTTTTTGTCCAAATCTAAAAATTCAATGTTTACTTTAAAATTTAGAACAATGAATTTATCAATGTATCTTATCTCCGGCTGACGACTTAATGTCTTTATAAACTTATATCATTACACTATAAACAAATTGTAAGCATTATTTCATAATAAATAAAGAAGAACTACTATATTAACATTTTTATCCTAAAAGTATAAATTTGTGTAAGTCAGATAATTGTAAACGACGAATTCATGATTCAGGTGCAAGCGCACTCTTATCACACAATTTACGAAATTTGCCAGAAGTGTAACATTTTCAGATGTATTTTGGCTTTCTAAACTAAACATCATGTTGGTAATATAAGTCCGATAATACCCGAATAGCTGTTCAATTAAAGGTAAGTATGGTGGCTACAAATGCGAATTTCACTTTTATAGAATCGGTGGTTTAGGAGTAGTCTTCAAAAATTTGGGGAAAAAAATCTATTATTTCTGGCACGATAAAATTATAACAAGAAAGGAAAGACTAGAGTTGGGCGGGCCGACTATATGATACACTTTACTTTCTATCCGAATACAAATCAATTCGGTAAGAAAGTGAAAACGGGAAGGATTTATGTATGTTTCCTAATCATAGGCTAATATGACCCAACCCATTTTTTCAAATCGAGAAGAATTTTTGTATCGGGGCTATATCCAAACAAGAAATGAAATAACCAACTTACACAATAGGTTCTACCACTTCAAATATAACGTGTTATGCTCAATTTGAAGAAATTTGGGGAAAATACGTGGTTTGTGGGCGGAAAAAGTCAAGACGGGAGCAAAATTTTTATGGGAGCTATATATAAATCAGAACCGATCTGACCCATTTTTACCATGGGTGTTTATAGTGGAAATATAAGATATTTTGCCAAATTTGAGTAAGATTTACTAAAATATGTGGTTTCTGGAGCAGAAAACGTCGAATCGGAAGCGAAATTTGAATGGGAGTTATATATAAATCTGAACCGATCTGACCTATTTTCTCCACATGTCTTTCTAGTTTAAATATAAGATGTTTTGCCAAATTTGAAGACAATCAGATAAAATATGTGGTTTCTAGATCGTATATTCTCATATTAGGAGCGAAATTTGAATGGAAACTATATATAAATCTGAACCGATATTTTCACCACAGGTATTTCTAGTTGAAATATAAGATGTTTTGCCAATTTTGAAGAAAATATGTTAAAAGGAGTGAAAAGAATCAAATCGGGAATGAAATTCGTATGGGGCTATATCTAAATCTGAACCGATTTTCTTAAAATTAAATAGCGTTCGTCCTTTTCCCGAAGTACTTCGTTGTGCAATGTTTCATTGGGTTCTGGTTACAATTATGACCTGTACTTTGATTACAAGAATAGATGGACAGACGGACGGACGGACATTGCTAAATCGATTCAAAAAGTGATTCTAAATCGATCGGCATAATTCACAATGGGTCTACTTCAATTCTTTTTTGGGTGTTACAAACAAATGCACAAAGACATAATACTCTCGAGGAGTGTATAAAAATAGAAAAAACAAGTAAGGAAAGGCTAAAGTCGGGCGGGCCGACTATATAATACCCTACACCACTCCCTGTGCGTGTACCTCGCATTGTTTACTAAACCCAGGTATTTCATGGAAGCAATTTTATGTAGCTCATATAAATTATACAGTTACTATAAATTCATCTTTAGTCATATCTAACGAATATGGTTAATAATAAGGTAATTATCCGACAGACATATACAAATTATACAGTAGTAATAGGATGAATCGGACTGACATTTCAAAAGGGGGCCTATAACAACATTTTGGGCCTGGTCCAAAACATGGGCCCATATATTTCTCATTCACGGTAGGTATTCCTAGTTGAAAACAAGTAAGGAAAGGCTAAAGTCGGGCGGGGCCGACTATATAATACCCTACACCACTCCCTGCGTATGTACCTCGCTTTGATTACTAAACCCAGGTATTTCATGGGAGCAATTTTATGTAGTTCATACAAATTATATAAATTATATTCATATAATTTATATGCTATAAATTCATCTTCAGTCAAATTTAACGAGTATGGTAAATAATATGGTATTTGATCTAATTGTCCGACAGACAAATACAAATTATACAGTAGTATACCAAAGTCATTTCAAAGTATGGACATATGGATATCACCCAAACAATTCTCATTGCAATTCAATTCGGTAAAAAAGTGAAATCGGGAAGGATTTTTGCATCCTGTAAATGTATGTGTTTGACAAAAAATGTTAAATCGGAAAGGACATTTGTATGGGGGTATATTGAAACCTGGAACCTGTTTATTGGTGAAATATAATATGTAAAATTTGGCCAAAATCGGTTAAACATTCGGGAGCAACATTTGTATGTGGTCTATATCTAAATCTGAACCGATGTTACCCACTTTCACCATAGGTGTTTCTAGTTCGATTATAAAATGTTGTGCCAATTTTAAAGAAAATCAGGTACAATATGTGGTTTCTGAAGCGGAAAAAGTGAAATAGGGAGCGACATTTGTATAGGGGCTATATCTAAATCTGAACCGATCTTACCCAAATTCTGCATAGGTGTTTCTAGTTTGATTATAAGGTGTTAAGCCAAATTTGAAGAAAATCGGGTAAAACATGTACTTTATATGGCGGAAAAGTCAAATCGGGAGAGACATTTGTATGGGGGCTATATCTAAATCTGAACCGATTTCCTCCAAATTCAATACCGATGGTCCTTGGCCAGAAAAAAATAACTTCTGCCAAGTTTCATGACAATCGGACAACAATTGCGACCTGTAGAGTGCGAACAAGCTTAGATGGACAGCAGACGGACGGACGGACAGACAGACATCGTTAAATCGACTCAGCTGGTGATTCTAAGCCGATCGGTATACTTAAAGGTGGGTCTAGCTCGATTATTTCTTGGTGTTCCAAACATTTGGCGCGAAACTAACTTATAATACCCTAGTCCACGAAGTGTAGGGTATAAAAATATTTTGTTTTATTTTTAATAGCTAACATTCTAACGCAAAAAAATCATATGCAAAAAATCTATGGATAAATGTAGAAGTTATGATGCTCCGTGTAGTCAGTAAATCGCTCTATAAGTTTCGTGATGAAGTTCGTGCTACTTACACTACAACAAAAGTTTTATATGTTCTCGAGTAAAATTAATTTGTTTGTTTAATGCGTTGTCCCAAAATATTTCGGCTTTATCGATGTCCATTCGTCTTTTTCGGTATTAATGCTATAGTAGTAAGTCAAATCACAACAATCACCAATTGGAAAAATAAACAAAATTTCATGTTTTAACGAAAATGAACTGTTAAGGTTGCTCCTAATGACTTAACATAATGAGAGAGTCATTTCCACTCTCGGTCAGATGTTATTTTTATACCCTCCACCTCCAGGATGGGGGTATATTCACTTTGTCATTTCGTTTGTAACACCTTGAAATATTCATCGGAGACCCCGTAAAGTATATATAATCTGGGTCGTGGTAAAATTCTAAGACGATATAGCCATGTCCGTCCGTCCGTCTGTCTGTCTGTCTGTTGAAAGCACGAATTTTTCCTAAATGTGTCTTATGGTTGTAGATCGGTTGGAATTGAAAGTGGACGAAATCGGCCCAGAGGGAAAAAATTTTCCCTCACAAGGACTGAAAATACCCCTAATATTTAGAATATTTCAGCATGTTTATAGCATAAAATGGCACCATAGAGTGATTTTTATTTGCAGGGGGCGAAATGGGACAAAAAGGGATAAAAATGGTACCTATCAAACGACAATAGAATTTGGCGTGTACATTCCTCTAATAGAGTAGATACATAATATAAAAGTATTTTTTCTAAATTCGTACTTTTAAGGGGTTAAATGGGGATAGAGGGATAAAAATAGTACCAACCTAACGGCTGCACCTAGAATAATGAAATTCGATATATACATTCCTCTGATTGCGTAGACACGTAAAATAAAAGAACTTTCCAAAATTCGTACTTTTTGGGGTTCAAATGGAAAAAGGGGATAAAAATAGTACCTACCAAATGACAGCAGCTAGAATCATGAAATTCGGAGTATACATTCCTCTGACTGCGTAGACACGAAAAATAAAACGATTTTTCCAAATTCGTAGTTTCAATGGATACAATGGCTACAGGGGATAAAACTGGTACCAACTAAACGAATACAGCTAGAATGATGAAATTCAGTGAGTACGTCCCTCTAATTGTGTAGATACGTAAAATAAAGAGATTTTAAATAGTCGTACTCTTGAGGGGGCAAAATTGGAAAAAGGGGATAAAATGGTACCAACAAAATGGCCGCTGATAGAATCATGGAATTCGGTGTATACATTCCTCTGACTATATAGCCACGTAAAATATTTTTTTCCAAGTTCGTACTTTATTTTGTTGTTTTTACGACAAAAAATGGTAGAATCATGAAGTTGTCTTATATTGCGTACGTGAGAGATAAGGTATTTTCAAAATTTATACTTTTGAAATTAAAATAGGATGGAAATACAATCAACCAAACGACTGTAGCTGAAAATACACTCTCTATCCCCCAATATTTAGGGTATTTATGATTGATCCCTTATATTTACTTTATGAATTGAAGTATTATATATGTATTATATATATAGTATATATATAGTATACAAATATTGGTAGCCTTGGCTTATTAATTAAATTTCTTATTTTCATACAGTTAAAATTTGTTGCGGACATTCCTCTTGTAGCTTGGAAGCACCACAAAGAAAATAAAAGTTTTAGCGGGCGAAATGGGTGGTGGAGGGTATATAAGATTCGGCCCGGCCGAACTTAACTCCTTCATACTTGTTTATAATGCACTATATAAGTTCCTGGTTTCTCCACCCTCCAATTCTTCTCAGCGGACCAAGGACATTTATTTTTTCATTCCATCCCAATGCTTTTAAAATTTTACTGGAAACGGCCCATCGAAATCTTCTTGCAATCAATTCGAAGTTTTTTTCAAAATTAGTATCAAAATAAATAAATTAATTAAATTCGTGATGTGATGCAAAACTAAGTGCAAGTACATTTTGCAAATAATTACGTCAAGCTTAGCCGAACGTACTTTCTATCTATATATTGTTTAAAATATAATATGAGTTAAAAAGTTTCGATTTTCTCAAATTCGAATTTTCGGCGACACAGGCTTATCAGGGATTAATGTCAACCACCTTGTTCGAAAGGCAATTTCACACAGATTTCAGATTATGTATCACTTTATTGTAATTAATAACAATGAATATAGCTAATTTTGTTAATATTAACAAATTACGTTTTTAGTAGTAAAGTATTCCACAGATATTTTAAGGCAGAAAGGAAAACGTTAGTCCAATCCAAACATTGAGAATGCATTTTGAAAAATCACATTGGCCATTTTAGTCTACATCATAGATTTTTGACGTTTTATTAAGTTAAATTAACTTGCCTATTGCTTTACTGGCATTTTTGTCATATGTCAGATTTTATTCGTAGACTTTTTGTTCATTTATGAAGGGTAACATTGTAGAATAATTAACCTAAATGGTTATTTTTTATTTTTTTCTACAAATCTTTTCCTAAACGATTCTTCAGAACACACATTCCCTCTATCTGACACCCTTTTTGAGGCCTCATGTCAAAAACAAAATATAACAAGTAAGGAAGGTTAGTTGATTTATAAGGTAATGTGCCAAATTTGAAGCAAATCGAGTAATTATTTGTCGGAAAAAGCCAAGTCGTGTGCGACATTTGTATGGGGGCTATATCTACATCTTAACAGATTTGCTTTAAATTAAATAACTTTCGTCCTTGGTCCGCAAAATGTACTTGTGGCAATTTTTGTTTGTTTGTTTATCAGCAGACACTTTTCTGCTACTATAGCAGTTTTTCTGTCATAAAAGCAGCCTCAGTATTCACACTGCCAAAGAGTTTGCAGTCTGCTAAAAATATCTGCTGTTAATTAAAATGTAAAATAGATAAAAATGAGCGTTCATAAAAGCCTTCCAGATCGACGGCGAATACGAGTTTAGATAGTTCTGTATGTGTATCATTGAAAAGACAATCGCAATATCTTTCAATGGCAATAAATTGCCTTATAATAACCTTTATTTTAAATTCTTTTTAATATGTATATTAGGCTGGGTCGTCCATACAAATGGAAAAACAATTTCCAGTCACCCCACGAAAGTAAAGTTTGGATTGTTTAGTGATGATGATTTGCCAAAGCTGCCAAGAAATAAGAGTTTTTAGCTGTCACCTTGAAAACCCACAAAAAATCGATATAAACGTCCAATAATACGACCATTGAGTTATTCTAAGACAAAAATAAAAATATTATTTTAAGGGGTCTATTAACTCAGAAAAAAAAAAATTGGACATAAATGCATTATAACACTCCGAGGTGTTTTCAGGAGCGCTTAGCTGACAGATGGCTTGACGCAGTGACGAAATATTTTGCAGATCATCATTAAACTATCCAATCTTCTTTTCTGGGGGGTGACCGCTACAATTTATTTTCGTGACCCATCCTAATGTAAATTCAACTGGCCGTACTGTTCTGTACATATACTTAAAGTTTCAAGACAGCGTTTTTTCTTTATTGCTAAAAACAGCAAACAACTTTTTGCTATTTCAGCAGATACAAATCTGCTGTCTCTTTTTCACCGAAAGTACGAATGTAAATAAACCACATACATTGTTAAGTCTGCAATAATAACTACGGGTGAGAGTAGTGAAACAATGGTAGCTTTAAGTTACTTGTCAATTTCTTTTGTATGATTCCATTGGAACGGATGTGACACTTTTGCTTAAATATGTTTAAATATATCCCATATTGATTGACTGAGATTTTTACTAGCATTAGCATTTTAAATATTGGATATATACAATCTGGAGCGTCAGAGGTGTGACTAGAGATGGGCGCCACTCACGTGAATTGCGTGAATCACGCGTGAACGTGAGCAAAATTTATTTTACTCACGTGAGCGTGCGTGAACGTGAGGACCGAAAAAATGTTCGTGCGTGAATGTGCGTGAGTCTAATTTCTGCGTGAATCACGTGATTTTTTCGTGAGTCGCACATATTTATTAATTCTTTTATTTTCATTTAATTTCGTTTAAAAATGTGAAATTTTCCATTCAAAATAAAAGTCATAGACATATTTATTTCTAAAACAGAGTGCTTCAGTGTAGGTATAATATCTATTTTTTTTTTCTATTATTTAAGTAAGCATTCCCTGCACCAACACTATGCACTGCATTTATATCCTTAGTGTTAATTCAATTAATGCTGTGTTTTTTTTTACTTGTATTTTATGTCAGTGTCCGATTTCTAACTTATTTTGTGTTAAAACTATACTGTAATATTGTATACTATTTTAAAACCAGTAAGGAAAGGCTAAAGTCGGGCGGGGCCGACTCTATGATACACTCCACTTTCAATCCGAACACAATTCAATTCGGTGAAAAAGTGAAAACGGGAAGGTTTTTTGTATCCTGTAAATGTATGTTTTGGACATTTGTATGAGGATATATTGAAACCTGGAACGAAATAGGTGAAATATAAAATGTATAGTTTGGCCAAAATCGGTTAAACTTATGGGAGCAACATTTGAATTTGGGCTATATTTAAATCTGAACCGATCTTACCCACTTTCACCATAGTTTTGTTTAGTTAGATTATAAGATGTTGTGCGAAATTTAAAGAAAATCGAGCACAATATGTGGCTTTTAAAGCGGCAAAAGTCAAATCGGGAGCGACATTTGTATGGGGGCTATATCTAAATCTGAACCGATCTTACACAATTTCTGCATAGATGTTTCTAGTAAGATTATAAGATGTTGTGCCAAATTTAAAGAAAATCGAGTACAATATGTGGTTTCTACAGAGGAAAATGTCAAATCGGGAACGACATTTGTTTGGGGGCTATATCTAAATCTGAACCGATTTGACCTATTTTCACCATAGATGTTCTTAGTTTAAATATAAGATGTTTTGCCAAATCTGAAGACAATCTGATACATTATGTGGTTTCTAGAGCTGAAAAAGTCAAATCGGGAGCGAAATTTGTATGGGAGCTATATATAAATCTGAACCGATCTGTCCGATATTCACCATGGGAGTTTCTAGTGGGAATATAAGATGTTTTACCAAATCTGAAGACAATCTGATACAATATGTGGTTTCTAGAGCGGAAAAAGTCAAATCGGGAGCGAAATTTGTATGGGAGCTATATATAAATCTGAACCGATCTGTCCGATATTCACCATGGGAGTTTCTAGTGGGAATATAAGATGTTTTACCAAATCTGAAGACAATCTGATACAATATGTGGTTTCTAGAGCGGAAAAAGTCAAATCGGGAGCGAAATTTGTATGGGAGCTATATATAAATCTGAACCGATCTGACCGATATTCACCATGGGTGTTTCTAGTGGAAATATAAGATGTTTTACCAAATCTGAAGACAATCTGATACATTATGTGGTCTCTAGAGCGGAAAAAGTCAAATCGGGAGAGAAATTTGTATGGGAGCTATATATAAATCTGAACCGATCTAACACATTTTTACCACAGGTGTTTCTAGTTACAATATAAGATGTTTTGCCAATTTTAAATAAAATCTGTTATAATATGTGGTATCTAGAGTGAAAAGAGTCAAATCGGGAGTGAAATTCGTATGGGGGCTATATCTAAATCTGAACCGATTTTCTTGAAATTAAATAGCGTTCGTCCTTATCCCGAAAAACATCGTTGTGCAAAGTTGCATTTGGTTCTGTCTACAATTGCGACCTGTATCGTGATTACAAGAATAGATGGACGGACGGACGGACGGACGGACGGACGGACGGACGGACGGACAGACAGACGGACATTGCTAAATCGACTCAGAAAGTGATTCTAATACGATCGGTATAATTAACAATGGGTCTATCTCGTTTCCTTTTGGGTGTTACAAACAAATGCACAAAGACATAATACTCTCGTGGAGTGTATAAATATGAATTTAAAACAAACAACGCAAACGTAGAGTGTTTTAAATAATTAAATTAAATATTTTTCGGATATATAGGATAATATAGGATATTTAAATTTTAACGGGCGTAACATTTTGATTAAAATTTCAGCCTATATCTGGAAAAGGAAATGATGAGACCTATTGTTGTGATTATTTTTTGTGTTTAAATTGATTTGATTTTATAATGTTTTAAATTATAATTGATTTTGAAATGTTGTTGAAAAAAGTTTCACTTTACATGGAATCACCCTTTATTTTCTACCCTGAAGATGCAATCCATTGTAATAGAGAAAATCGGTACAAATATCGTATTTTTAGATATTTCGATGTATTCCACAGTTTTCTATCTGGATATGTAAAAACGGGGTTTCCAAAAAATTTCGAATCAAGGTGGTGATATGGAGCAAGTGGGAAAATTTAACATCGTCATCTATACCTGCAGAATAGCTACAGGGGCCCGCTGGGGACTTTCGTCAATAATCATTTACAGTGGAAGTTCGAAGTCATGATTTGGTGACAATCGTGGATGAGGCGTGTTGCTTGTATCCGTTGAAAAGGGTACAATCAGTCATATTGCTCGAATGAGTCGCCCAAATTTGGTCTTTCCGAATGGATCACCTCAGACGAAGTCGTGTAAATGTAAATGTCATAAATTGTCCTTTTAACCGATAATACAAAATTTTAAGTTCACTTTCAAATTTATGTGTTTTATTTTACATTATAAATTAAACCTCACGATGAATCACCCTTTATGTGGGACTATAAGGACAACTGCCACGGAAACATTGCTAGTTCTGATTTATGTTAGGCCTGTTCGATTGGGCTTAATAACATAATTTTTGTATGGAATTTACTCGCTTAGCAAGAACGTAGTTTACTAGTCTCTTAGTTACCGAGTAAGGTGGTGCCAGATTTTATCTCATTTACCTTAAGCTAGTGAGCCAAATCGAACAGGCCCGTTATGTTGATAGTTATAGAAGACAGGCATGGAGTGAGGATTGCCTTAATTGTCTTTCACTTTGGCTCAATAGGGTCATGGATCACATGGGTTGAGTTGCACGGTTAACATTAACGCACAAGCCCCAGCTATGGATGACTGGGTGAGGGAATGCCTAGTTGATATCGTTATCTCAGATTTAATACAGGCGGTATAGACGACAAGGCGTGGCTCGTAAACTCCCCGACACCAATCCGAAGTTTTGGTCATAAGATAAGGAAGTAATCACAAAATGCAACATACGAAGCCTGTGGGTAGGATAGTGTAGATGTCGGTAAGATAAGATGAGTCGCACAGGTTGGTTCCGGTTAGGAGTACCAAAGCCCGTGGACCTCTTCTGACCTAAGTGAGTGATATGCTTTGTTTCTGACTGCCACCACATCCTAACCTAACTTTAGCTTGCGGTGAATAGGCGAAGAAATGACAAAAAATAAATTGAATATAATGCGTTTTTTGTGATTTTGTAGAATATATATTCCATTTATTTCGAATTGTGAAACACTGATAAATCAAATAGAAATCTCTCTTTTTGAGGAATTAAAGTTCTGTTCTTGAATTTTCTTTAATTTGTCCAAGAGCAAAAGTGAACATCCTATTGACTGGCATTGGTCAATACTGTGAAATCAAATCAGGAGAAATTTCAACAAGAAGTACATTTGGATTTGAACTGTGACGCAAATGTTGGTTCCTCGAGATTTTTACATTTTTCTGAAAAAAAAAAAGATTGCGGGACTCAACAATAAAACCCAAGAACATATTTTCCTGTTAATATAGTTTTTGTTTATTTTTGTTTTAATTTTCAAACATTTTCTATGAATACTAAAATTATTAAGTTAAAAATACAGTTATTATTTCATTCATTTTTCTTGTTGTTGTCATTTTTACATAACTATATAAGTATGCATTTATGTATATATAAACAATTTGTGTTAATACATTGTGTATTTACTTACAAGTCTAATTATTAAATATATAATTATGTATTTAAGTATGTATGTACTACGTCTAGTATAAATCAAATCAATTCGAATAACTAAAGAGAAAGGGGGGGCGGGTGGAAAGGAAACAATAACTATTTATTTATAATACTATTTTACAATTATTTTACTCGCATTTTTCTTTTTCTTTCTTTAATGAGATAATGTGTTTTCCTAATAAAAGACGGGGAACAAATGTTTTTGTCGGTTTTTGAATTGCTATTATGATGATTATTACATACGATCGTTATAGTACATTATGAACTGGTTGGGGGTTAGAATTCTGATCAAAATGTTATAGATTTTTACAGACGATTCAAGCCGATATCGGATTTAGATTGAGATTACTACGGTTTTAACACAAAAAGACAACAAAACGGGGGAAAACATTATTTACATTATCAATTACTGTAATTGTTACAATAAGAAATCTGAATTAATTTACAAATGATTTAAAAAACGAAATAACTTTTGAAGTGAGTGAGCATTTGTATTTTTGTTTGTTTGTTTGTTTTTTCGGTTGGATATAAATTCAAAACGATAAATACTTTTTGAAGAGTTTCTGGCGATTCATGGATCAGTGTGGGAAGAATCTGTGGTTCTGTTACAACGACTCCCCATAGTGTTTGCTGATTTGTGGGGGCTTCAATGTCAATTCCCCAGAAATCCATCCATGAAATGCAGATAAATACTTTTCTTTCGATAAAACAACAATATTCAAGTCTAATGTCAAGTGTCCCTAATTATTTTTCGCATTTTAACTAACGATCGTCCTTAATATTCCTCTAGTATTTCAATATTTCTTATTTGTTTCATTTTTGGTACAATATTTTTTGAGGTTAGGAAAAATGTGTGTTGTCGCCGCCAAAGAAATCCAATCTTAGCGCTGACGAGTGATTGTATATGTGAATAGGGAATTGCACACGACCAGCTCAGTTATAAAAGTTACAAGTTCAGAGATTTCACAAAACACCCATCGAACGCGGGACTGTCGCTATGGGTGCGGTGGAGGAGCCAGTGACTTTTTGCAGCATCTGCATCAGCTGTTCCGTTGCCGAAGCCATTTGTGAATCACCGGTGCCCAGAGAACCACTGGCATTGGAGCTGTGGCATCCCAGTGCAGATGAAGGTGGTGATGATATGGATGTGGTGGTCGATGACGACGCTGATAGTCCCGGTGGTGTACTGTACTGTTGTGGTGTGGCTGCAGCTACGCCAGCAGTGGCGGCGACAGAGTATGATGAGGAGCAGGAGGATGATGTTGATGATGGCGTCAACGTTAGTTTGGATTCTGTTTGTGAAGCAACAAAAGAAGCAAATTAGATACGTTTGCATTCGTTTATCTACGGACTGCCGGCCATACTGTCATCGCTCTCCAGATAGGTGACATAGGAATCTGTACTGTCCGGATGATGGTGTGAGGTTATTCCTGAGTCCATACTGCCACCGGGTGGGCCGTTCATTTGTTGGCCCGGTATTTGCGGATGTGGTCCTTGTTGGTGGGGTTGCAGTGGTGGCATGCCATTAAGATCGTAGCCATGCATCTGTATAAAATGGAATAAAAAAATAGAAAAAAGTTAAATAATATTCATAAATCTAATAGTCTAAATATATAAATTTCCAATTTCTTCTGACTAAACCAGAAATTATGATTCGAATGGTACATAAAATGAGGTTAAGGTCAATTTACACGATGTAATTTTACGTACGCTGCCATTGGTTATGATCGTTTAGCCCCAAAGTTATCGTTAAGATCAATTAGATCGATTAGTGAGAGATGCCTATGTGAACTATAAATTGTTGAGTGTAATTGTGTAAAGTAGCCTTTATTATTACCGGAACATTTTACATGCAACGTTGTGCAGTGGTGCTACTAGTTTTGTGTAACACGTGGTTTTAGACAAACAAGGTTTGAGCCGTATCACGTGAAACACTCACAACAAACCAGAAGTTGAAGAAAACTCAGCGTAGACAATAAAAAAATTGGGTGTGCGCAAGCCTTTAATGCAACTGGTATAGATATATTTGTCAAGTTGCACCTAGACCTTGTGTTCAACTCCAGTACCCACTTAAAGAATATGGAATTTATTTCCATATTAAATTTTGAAAATTTAAACATTGTGCAGTGTAACTAAACTTTGTAGATTGTCATTCCGATCAAAACGGATTCAAATCCGAACAATCCGATCTGAGTTTATGCTGCGGCGCATACACCTCGTTAAAGGCTTCTCTAAAATTAATTGGCTGTTCAGAAGGTTTGAAATTGAAATTGGAAATTTTTTAAATTCCAAATACTTCTCATTATACCTATTGCAATTTGGAGTTTCCCTTATTTGTATCTTTTAATATATCGACGTAATTGACAGAAACGTACCTGATTGACTAGTTGTTGAAATGCTGGTGTGTGGGTATTGATGGCACCATTGCTATCGAGATCAGCATGGAGGGCAAAGTCGGACAACGCTTTCCATGGCGGTTGATATGTCTGCACATCGAGACCCTGCAGGTTCAAAGGTGAATCGTGTCTCACAGGTGAACTGGCAATCATAGGAATACCCTGCATAGCACCATAACCCAATTTGCGACCCTCCTACAATAGAGAGTAGAAATCATTAGGAAAAATGTTGAGTATAATATGTTCCATCCAATTTCAATAAGATGACAAGCTCCCGTTGTGCGTTACGAGTCGATTTGATACTGATAATAGTATAGTTCGATGATAAAAACGAATGTTGTCGGTTTTAAATCGACTCGAACATCGGAACAGGATGGTAATATATGTATGTACTTTGGCGACTGTGACTCACCTTTTCCTGTTGCATCTGTAATTTCATCTGTATGGTTTTCTTTTTATCTTTACAGCGTTTGTTTTGAAACCACACACGTATGACGCGCGGCGACAGTCCCGTCATTTCCACCAGTTGCTCTTTCATGAGCGCATCAGGTCGCGGATTAGCATTATAGCAGGTTCTGAAAAATTAAAATTACGCCATTAGTATGTATTATGAATAGGAGTTTAGGACATTAGAAGAAATTAAAGCACAAGAGCGGCCTCATCCTCATTAGATATGTCATTTTTATTTGAATTTCCGTTTATCTTTCCATAAGTTTATGTTCATTCAAACGCCAAACAACCGAGTGTGTTTAAGGCTACTCTTGTTCGGATGATGGATAATTAATTGCACAGTTTTCGCAGTTAATTGCAGGCCTGTGTTAAGAGTTTAGATTTCCGATATTGATCACTTACCTTAGTGTGTGTAATTGCTTTTCATTGAGCACCGTTCTTACTCTGGTTGGTTTGCCGTCCGATGGTCCCGAAGGCCGTTTTTCCCTAATACTTTTGTGTGAGCCGGATTCGCTGCCAGAGTCTACAAAGAATCAAAAGCCAAAAAACTCTACATTTTAATCATGCTGTGGCTTTTAATCAAATACTACTCTTCGTTTAATTCCAACATCAACCACACAAACAACCCCAAAAATCGTCGCCATCAAAGGCGCGCGCAAATCAATCAATTTCTAAAATTATAATTTTTGTCTTGTATTCGCCAAAAGATGTCACGGCCAACTTCACGAGTTTGTTCGATGTATTCCGTGTTCGATACTGAATTCTGCTGGCAATATCAACACATGTTGATAAATTGATTGTTTCCACAGACGCCAAGACGTTCACTCGCGCATTCTGGTTCGACTTGGACTTTTTTCTCTCTCCTTGCCCGATGTGACGATGTTCAATAACATCAAAGCGAATTCCCATTGTCAGACATACAAATGAACGTTCGCAAAAGATCAATTGTTTCGAACAAGTTTTTTTCCAACTCGGATATTTGCAAGAATTCCATACACTTTCTTCACAAAAAAAACGTCGAGGAACAAACTATTTCATTGTAGACAATTTTTCGACTTTTTCTTAAAAGAATCGTCAATAAAAAGAATGAACAACAAACAGACAAATCGAACGCTCGTGTCAAGGGTCATTTGTGTAAATGGCTGTTCTCTTATTGCACCGTAGAGGCATATGTTCCCGAAGAACAATGTTATTAACTTCCCATATACTGCCACAGACGACATGGCAGATGAATCGGGTATTGAAACATTTTCGGTTTCATAGCACACAATTGGCTGTTCAGACAACATTCCCCCGGGATACATGCCACTTCTGCCATGATATACCATACATTTTATTGGGAGACAATAGTGTGACAATGATCGTAAAATTGTTGACATTTATGTCAGATCCTTGTCATAATTCCCCCCGTTTTTTTTCACTCTGTTCTCTGTTGTCTGCTTGGACGGTGCTGATCCTTTTGTGTTACCTTTGACAATTGTTTTGTTTTTCGAAATAAGAGTTCGAGTGTGTTGTTTTGAGTAAGGTTTTGTTGGACCGTGTTCATGGGATAAGAGGAAATAATTTTGTCATTTTGGGAAAATGACAGAAGTATCCAAATATTGTCTCATTTGTAGAAAATTGAGCTGTTTAGATGGTTTGTGTTCAAGTATCCTGCAGTTTTCTCTTTAAGCAGTCACGTTAAAATTGAGTTGTGAGATAAATTCCAGTTTTGAACCGAACACAGAGATTTTAAATCTGCCAACAAATTTAGAGTAATATCGACTAATTACACTAATGCTGCAGTTTTTAAGTCGGGATAATAAAAAGCTTAATAAAGGCCCATTCAGACAGTCACAATTCGCTGTGACAATAGTGCCGTCTCGTACGTTCTTGTTTGAATATGTGAGACGGCACTACTGTCAAAGCGACTTGCGGCAGTCGTGTAGTGTCTGTCTGAATGGGCCTTAAATTAAAAATTATATTTCACTTTGTCGCCAACTAGATTATAGATGCTTTTATTAAAGCAAATTTGCAGGAAATAATTTTATGTTGACATTTTTGAACTTAGCCTCGATAGCCACAAATTCCACTTATCCCGGCTAACTTGAAAAATTTTGTGAACTATTTAGCTACCCCGACTTAAAGCTACAACAACTTCGTCGTCTACACAAAATACGTTTTATCATAATTAATTTAAAAGGATCAGTTAAGAAATAAGGGCCGATAACAATAAATAAATTACTCTCCAGTTATCGGTAGCTTAACAAAACCTTAAAGCATTCAATATCGATACTTGAACTTCGACAGCTATTTTCGCGGATTGTCAATTTTGTTATTAGGGAAAAATTGTGGACCACAGATCACTTCGGTATTCCCGAACCTTGCTATCTAAATATATAAAAAATGCCAATCCCAGAAATTAAAAAAGAAGTTATTTTGACATTCAATCATATCGTATCGAAACGATCGCAATACAATGATAATTAAGTCTTGTTTCACAACGTAATTACATGTTCTTATCTTATTTGCGGTATTTTCTGAAGGCAATTCTTATCGAAAAGATCAAAAAGAAATCAAATGATCGATCTTTGTTGCGAAGGAGGGAAGCGGATAGATGTCACAATCACATTTTGCACAGCACAGCATACATGCGAGGTGGAGTAATTTATTCAAAACGACACATTTTGGAAGAGGTAAACTCTGCACTGCAGCAGCTACAGAACTGACCATCAGCACGTTGACGTAGTTCGTCTGCATGCACATGATCGTCCAAGAGTTTGACAAAGACTAATAAACGAAAAATTTACTGCCTCTTATTGTTATGATCATACCGCCAGACAAACACAAACATTGGGTAATTTCAATAGTTTAACAAATAAATTGTGATTGTAAATCAAATAAAAAAGCCATAGACAATCGATCGTACCACAGCATATGAACGGATACACTCAGAGAAATAGTATCCACTCTCAACATCAATGTTGAATTTAAGTTAAACATTGCACCTGTTCGAGCTTAGAGTTAAGAGACGTGATAAGGTGTCAGCTGTTATCCGTTGGATTTTCTTAAATGGATCAGGCCGTACAATATTTTTGTTTATTTCAGCGCCCACTTTTTGTGAGTGTACGAACAAACATGTATGGACAAATACACGCTCGCATACAAACATACGACAATGATGCCACAAGGCTCGAGGCAATCAATCTATCTCTGGCCTGATCAAATGATCGATTATTTCAATGCTGGTACTGGTTGTTGGCGTGATCATCGGCGTTAGTGTGACGTCGATCACGCGTCGCGTACACACCGAATTTCCGACGAATTTGTTCAGTCGTTGTTGTGATAAACGCTTGAATGCAACGTTTAAACATTTGCTTTGTACTCGTTTGTATTTGCTTTAAGCGTCGCGTCTTTTGCGGCTGCCGACGATCGATCGATTTTGTATATTCAAACGTCGATTGAAAACACCATCATCGTCGTCTCCAGCAAAGCCACCACCAACAACATTGATGTTGCTACGAAGCATGCATACTTAGTTTCGCGAGATATTTGTCTAAGACGTATTTTTGCGAAAAGAACTTGACAAATATTTGCGGAAAATTCACATTTGTAGTGCAAACGTTGAAACATTCGCCCAAGACTAGTCTAGTTGTTGCTTGCCGCAGTCGTAATGTGGACGTGCCTTTCCGTCTCCGCTTTTTCACAAGCCCCATTCGGTCTAAACACCTTCTTCGCTGTCATTTGATGTATGTGTTGAGCGTGTTGTTGTTGTTGTTGCTGTTATATTCAAACAAATAGATTATGTCGTCGATATGGTGTGACATTTGTTGTGCGACATATGCAGCAATATGTCACATCACAACAGCAACAACACCAATAGGTCGTGTTGTTTATTGTGTTGTTGCTGTTGCTCTGTATGTAGGTACTATTATCGATTGTTTCTTTTATCAATTTTCTCGTCTGTACAAAACTTCGGCTTGTTCTTTCTGTAGTTCTACACTATTACTTTTCTAAGAATTTTTCGCATTTCATTCTTTGCTTCGAAAAAGACGCCGGCCGAACACGTTTTGTCACGCTCAGAGATAGCCAGATTTAGATAATGTTCAAAAGGAAGGAAGTTCTGCATGTTTTTGGTGCAAATATACACAACACACATATGAACAATAAGGGTATTCACATCGATTGCGCAGATCGGCTGTCTCTTTGATATAAGCGAGCTTTAGTGAGGAAAATTATTCTTTAGAAAACCAAGAAAGGGAAATGAGCAATTTCACTCACAAGGAAGTACACCAACAGGACAAAAACAAGCTTATGTTTCAGCATAGACATTGCACAAAGTAGGAGGTAGTCAGGCAAAACCACATTCTGAGTTAGGGACGGCCGCTTGGACGTCCTATTCACAACTCATAGTGTGAATAGTTGGCCTGTTCGATTGGGCTTACACTTAAGTTTGATAAGGTGGCAGCATAGCTAGCCATTTTGAGGGTCAGTAAGAAAAAAAGTGGCAGCTCCACTAAGCGAGTCGCTTATTAGAATATTTCTTGTTAGAATATTTTCATTAGCTGACATTTTTTTTATATTATCAGAGATGAACGGTCAATTTCATTCCAGATTTTACAATTAATATTAATCTAACGATCGGATTATTATCAATTATAATCCAATAATTATTGCAAATGTGTTGATTTTACCTATGTCGACTTAGTAGGTTGTTTGTTTTGTGGTAACTTTTGTTGGAATTAATATTTGAATTATCGAGTCGTTTACATTGGCAAACATTTATCATTTTTACACTCACCTGACATTGAACCCAATTCGCTGGAATGATTATTATTATTATTGCTAAGACTTGAATGATTGTTATTATTACTACAACTATTGTTATTGTTGCTCTCCAGCGACGACGAAGTCAAACTGCTTTGGGAGGATTTTTCGAGAACATCATGATCATCTTTGCAATACAAAATGCCACCATCTCGTAACGCGAATTCATCACCTGAAAAAATATTGAAAATTGTTCCGTTTTATCATATGCTAAGGGTTATTCAATCGCGTGTGGTATCGAATCGACAGGGATTCCTGATTCTTAACTTACCCGGCAGTAATTGTCGCGCGCAGGCCGAGCATCGAAAACATTCTATGTGGAATATTTTCGTTTTTGCGCGCATCACAAAATCGCTTTTGCTAAAGGAATTACCGCATTTATCACATTTGGTACCGAATAATCTGTAAATATTCAATAAAAAACAGCAGCAAATTAAACGTTGGTTTACAATATGTTTGCATTGACTAAACAAGTCTATGTAAATTGCCCAGAGTAAATATTTTCGTTATTAATTTTCAAGTTCAATTTCGATTTTTTGTGTGTATTTTGAATTTTCATGTAAAATTCACTTGGTCTTTTTTGCATACGTTTTTTTTTATTTGTTTGTGCTTTTTACGAAAAAAATATTAGTTTTTGGTTTTGTAGTTGTTGGGCGGCCATCAATCATAAAGTAAAGTGTTAATTTATTACTTTTACGCTTGAGATGTTAATAAAATGTTTAAACATTTACATAAATACATATTGTTTATTTGATTTATTTTATGGTACTAAATAGTCACACCACAGGCACACACACACGCACAAGCTCTTTAAACGCCACAGACACACAGCAGCTGATCGTGCAAGCAAGATTGTGGAGCAAATTTCCCTAAATTCTTTTAAACTCAAACAGAAGTTTGGTTTTAACATCGATTTATTGAAAGTCAGTCATGTTATATATGAGTTCGTATCAGCTGTTTTTAGACAAACAGATGTGCACTACAATCGGGGCCGAAAAAAGGTATTGGTCAACGATTACCAACACTGGAATTGTCAATTATTTTCTCACACATCAACAGTGGTTTCTAATCAATAATCTTGGAGCAGTAAAGTCTTTTATGGGCTACGGTCAGTAAAAAATGGACTCACGGCTTGAGTGAAACATATTTCGACAATCAACAATTAAGTTGATAGAATTTAAAGTGAAGGGCTATGTCTAAAGGAACCTACAGGATAATGTTGATTACATGTAAAAAAACAAGAATTTAATTTATGTTTTAATACCATTTCTTGGTAGAAATTTCTTGAAAGTACTTGTTCCTTTTACAAGCGTGTGCTGTTACATATTTTTAGAGTTATTCTATGTATTTTAATTTGTTATGAATATCAGGTTGGTCAAATTCCCTCACTTTTGGACTAGGAGATATTGTTATTATTGGCGATATAAGATTCTTAAGATAAAGCCAAAGACGGCTATCATCAGTGTAAACATGACATAACTTTGTTGTGACTGATAGATTGTAACAAAAGGCGACGGACACTGGCTGGCAGCAACCAAATGTAATGTATGCAAATTGTTTTTACAATGAAAAACTAATAAAATCCATAAGTTAATTTGCATACTGGTAATAATAAAATTATTTCAGTATTCAAAGTAAACTCGAAATGTTAATATTTAGACAATAACACAAAATTATGTTTATGTAAGAAAGAATAACGAAGACAAGCCATTTTTGTTGGTGTACTTTTCTTGCTTTAAATTTTGCTTATTTAAACAGTTACTACAACTGGACTAATTCGTTGTATAAATACGCAATGTACACATTATACGAGTACAAACATTCAGTACTATTATGTGCAAAAGTTATAGTAGATACATACAAACATATGTATGCGTATAATATGTTGTGTGTGCACAGGCAACAGATCTCATGACTGATTGATGATGATACGGTTTCATTTCGTTTCGTTTTCTTTTCTCTCTCTCGGTTTTCAACAAGTGTGGGGGCTGTTAGCACGAGCAAGGAAAATGCCTGTTTCATACTTCGTCCGAGTGAACATAGAAATATGCGTGGTTTGTTGTGAAAAATGCAAAATGTCTCAAAATTATCATTATCGTTTGCCTTATCTTCGCGGGGGTACTTACCTCACATAGTCGCGTTTGCAATATGTCTTGCCATCACGTACAAAACACGTACAACTTTCATCGAGGAATTGCCGACATTCTTGGCATTTGAGACACGCTGCATGCCATTCTAAATCGGGTGCTACACGCAGGATATACTGATCATGAATTTGCCCACCGCAGCCCACGCATAACGATAAGCGTTGTTTTTCTGCAATGAAAGACAAAGAGGAATAGAGTTAGTTGTAAAATCAAATAGTTTTAGAATTAGTTGTACAAATATATACGAGTGGTACAAGGCGATAAAGTCGTTTGGGGTCGATTTATAAAATAGATTAGTTTTCATGGCAAAGTTTTCACAAAATCATACACACAAGATGTCGTTTAGTGTAAACGCTCCTTGATAAAAAAGTTATCACATGCGTAATGTCACACTGCATGCGAAATCTAGATCAAATAACATAAGGTCGATTTACAAATATCAGATCCCAATCCAAAAATTTTACAATTTCCTGTTCAGACTAGACTAATATTTGTCAAAGGGACGTTTACACTT
Organism: Polietes domitor; assembly: GCA_947397865.1. Lineage (NCBI taxonomy): Eukaryota > Metazoa > Arthropoda > Insecta > Diptera > Muscidae > Polietes > Polietes domitor. The sequence continues at coordinate 93,385,878 of OX377619.1, read as the reverse complement.
AAAGATTTATCGTTCATGCCACTTGGACTTCGTTTCTATGAATACTTTTCAGAGAAATTTGTTGCATTCAGTAGATCTAGCTGCTAAGTGTCTGACAAAACATTTGTCAACGGAAAATGCTAACAATTTTATCTAATTTTCCAGGCAGATGCCGAAAGTGAGCTTAACTGTCGTCGTCAGTGACAAAATGTTCAATACCACGTTAAATGGTTTTAAGTGGCGAGAAAATAACAAATACTAGTCCTGTTTGATTGGGTTTACTAGTTTATGATTAAGATACTTGATAAGGTGTCAACTTTGTTACCCATTGGGTTTTCTTAAATGAATTAACAAGAAAAATTTGGCAGCAATGCTAAGAGAGTAGTAAGCTTCTTTCTTGTTAAGCGAGTAAATTCCATGCAAAAACTAAGCTAGTAAGCCCAATCTAACAGGCCTACTGTTGTTTAAAATCACTGAAATAAAATATTCTAAATGTTTTTGAGACTTTTAAAGTACCAGATGGTATCACTAACACTTTTCCGAAACTTTTGCATCCGCTGTTGTTGTAGAATATCCGTTTCCGGAAATATTTGAACTACCATCTCTCCTGGAGTGTATGTATTTGAACATTGGTGGAAAAACACATTTAACGTGCTTTTGTTTTTCATTGTAAGATTTTAGCAACATCAACATCAACAACAACAACGAATCATCATGTTCTTGTTCTTGAACAACTTTTTCCGAACAAAGTGCAAAGAACATCATTGAAAAAAGTTTTCAGTTTCCAGTTTTCAGTGCGGGTTTTTTCGCTTTTAGCCAAGTACATACTCGTATAGACGAGTGTATATGTAAGTGCGGGAACAAGTACATTTCCATATACTGCCCAAGAAAGGAAAGAGGTTGAGAAAAAGTATGAACGAGGAAAAACAATGGGTAGATAAACTTTGTTGTGCCGCGTTCCCGCCTCAATCCACCTCCACCCACCACCTACCCTATCAAAAAGGAAGCAAAAAACGTTGACGTATTTAGTGATGTTTAAAAAACGTTTTGCTGAGTTTTCTTTTACATTCGCTGTTTTTCTCTTTTATCAAATCTTTTTATTTTTTGTTGGGGTTTCTTTCTTTTCTTATGCCCTGTATTGGCCCACAGCAAGTGTAACGTAATACAAGAACGAACATACATATTTACGGAAAAGCTTGTGTGCAGCGTATAGCGTATGGCGGCGTAATATTCGAAACCGTACTCATTCATACCCGTCGTGTATTTGGGGTATATCTTCGGCATCAACGTTTTTGGTGTAGATATCATGAATTATTTATAAAGGCGGAGCAGACAAGATTATACGTTGCTTCCCCCTTGTGCGCTCGAGTGTATGGACATCAGATGTGTACAATGTACATACGAATCTACACTGCATTGCAAAAGTGTACTAACACTAAATAAATGATTACAAACGAAGACCATCTTACTTTTGGAAAAAGTTTAATCATTCTAAATAAGCAATCAGCGCAATATTTTTAACATTTATATCTTCTAAGTCCAACAAATTTTTTACAAAAGTGGAATCAGAATCCATGTTGTACAATAAATATTCATTCGTAAAAACTCGCTTTCACACAAAACTAAATTAAAGCAACCATTAATTTCAATTCATTTTTCCTGGCAAAAAATAATACAATTTAACGAATTTTTTGAAATTTTAAATTACAAAATAATACTTTTCACTCATTTGGTTGCAATTGATTTCTTTGCAGCAATTCATTTTACGTTTTCCAACACTGAAAAAATCGATAGCTCGTCAAATGAAACACGCATATTTTGTGTAAACGAGCCTAATATTAATGTTTATATAAATCAATCGATTTCAGCTCAGGTCGATTTACAAATGTCATATCCCATGCAAATTTGACATTTGAAAATCGACCTAATGTCATTACAAGCTCATATGGATTGATTCCGCATGCTATTACCACAAAACCATTTACAGCCTTTGCACACTGAAGACGAAATCGAACTTGGAATGATTTCAAGTGTCAAATCTAAATGGGATCTGACACACTTAACTCGATTTTGCTGGGAAAAGCGTGAATATTAAGGGGAGTATAGTCAAAAGCGCCGCGTGGTTAATTGAAAACGTTTTTTAGAAAACAGATATTTCTTTGTTCAAACTTTGGCACGTACACTTTCGTGGTGCAGTGTACTCACGTTCGTATACATATATACAGATATCTTTTATATACAACTTTGTGATGATGATGATGTTGTTGCTGGTTTAGCGATTTGCTGCTGTTGTTGGTAGTCGTGGCTATTAAAAATGTTAAAGCTTTAAGCCTGCTGTTTTTGCTCTTCTTCCTCCTCTATGCTGCTTATGGCGGCCTCCATTGCTGCTGCTAATACACGAGAACATGATGGCTACGTTTAATAAGATACCAGTAACAGAGCGGTGGACCAAAAACACAAACACATACACGCACACATCTATTCGCATCGAACAAAATATGTGTGTGTGTGTGTAAGCACATAAGAAGGTGTGTGTTTCTGTGACGTGACCGAGAGGACAGAAAGAGAAAGAGGGGTTGCCAGAGATACTGTGGATACTGGATATTGGATACAGAAGTTAAGTTAGTTTTTTTTGTTTACGTTTTGCTTATTTGTCCATAATGAAGTTCTTTCAAGTTGTTGGGTTTGGATAGCTCCTCGTTTGTCCACAACGACGATTCTGTTTGTTTGTACACGTTCCTTTCTTTTTCGTTTGTTGTTGGTGTTTTGGTATTTTCCTTTCGTTATTTACGCGCACGCAATCTTAAATGCTTTAGGGAGTCTGTATGTGTGTGTGTGTGTAGTGAAGTGTCTAAGTATGAGTTGCGTACGATGCAGGTTCCTTAACAGAAAATAATGTATCTTATGGATACACGCTCGCACATACACTCAAATACAATCTCCATTTTGTAACATTTCTGCGTGCTTCTGGGGGTATATCCACAATTGTTCCTTTTCGCAATTGATGCATACATATTTACAATACAATCGCTTTAAAGATGAAATCCTCCGATGTAACTTCCAACAATTTAAGAATGAATGAGCTATGGGGCAAAATTTGGCCCTACTACCTGTGCTAAGGCATGCTTCTGCTATAGAATTTCAACTTTAGTGGTTATGTTTAAATGCTCAGTTGCAAAAACAGAAACAGCAGAAATTCATCCTTCACAAGTCCTGCGCATTGTGAACTTCCGTTGTGGTATGGGTATCATCATCATCGTTGTCAGACACTCACCATGGCGGGCCATTTGGTATTGTGGATTCCATTTTTTCATTTGCACCACTGGCAGCATTTATAACCATAATGGGGATTTAAACTTTGTGCAAATAAACATACATACATATACTCGTACATACAGTATGTGGGGAAAACATTAAGGCAGAGGGAAATTTGAAATGTCGTTCCTCAATTTATTAAGATCGGCTACTTATTGAACTGTCAGCGTAATACTTAGAGTAGCATAGTTAGTTAAATCGAGTACTGCATTCGAAAACGGGATTAAATCGATCGAATTCCATACAAATTTGACACTTATCCATCCTGGTATGCTCGATTTCGCATACAGCCTGAAAAGTCTGTAATAGCCTTGCCATTCAAATTTGACATTTGAATATCGATCTTATGTTATTTAAACTAGATTTCTCATGCAGTGTGACAAGGTAATAACGAAATTAGGCTTGTTTACTTATGAGGGAAAACGAAGTTTAGTGTAAACGCGCCTATATGGACGAAAAATCGAAAATGTGTATGGGATCTGACATTTGAAAATCGACCTTATGTCATTTCAGCTAGATTTGGCATGCAGTGTGACAAGGCTATGGGATCAATTTTATAAGCGCTGTTTACACTTTAAGATTTATTGTGCAACTTACAAATTCATTATGAGGAAAACTTTACAAATTTAGCATTATTCGAAGGAAGATAAGTTTTATTTTTTACTTCTGGCATTAATCTACTAAATACTATATTTTTCCGAAAAGCCTTTACAATCGGATTCCAAATTGTACATTAAATCTTTATGTGTAAACAGCCCTATAGCCTTTTTAGACTGACAGAGAACATCAGCTCCATTCTTTTTCCAGGCGGTTTTTAATGGAAAAGAATTGTCCTTTCAGGTCGAAAATAAGCTCGTTTTCGTCGTCAAGTTGAAATGACTACAGATCAATTTAAGTTATAGCCTTTTCATATTGAAATCGAGTTAAGTTCGACTTCGCCGTCTGCGTAAAAGTACTACTGATGTTTACTTGAATTTAGCAAACGTTCGTATGAGTCTGGCATAAAGATTTTCTGTTAAATGCCTGGGAAATCCAATGTCCTTTAGTTTTTTGTCACATTTTGTACCTTGAAGTGGGCTCTTCCGTTTTGTGGCAAATCTTTTGAGCAGCAACAAAAACTTTGTGTGTGTGCCTGTGTAAAGGTCCTACCGCTGCCATTTTGTTAAATCATATTCTGCGAGTGTGTGTGGCTGTGTGATTTTGGCTACACAAGTGTGTCTGTCTGTCTCACTTTTTTTCGTTCTGTGTCGTGTTTGTTTGCAATTTCTGGGTTTCATGCCATGTTGTGGTGTTGCTGGTTAACGCAAACTCTCAACAATTCATTTTATTTCGGGGGGATTTTCATTTTCAATTTTCATTCGGATTTTTTTGTTGGCTTTTTTGAGGGAGATGCCGCCGCCACCGCCATGTGTTGGTTAAAACCAACAGTTTTATGTACATGTACCGATTTTAATGCCAGAAAGAACACACACATACGCTCAGACATACTATGAAATGGTATTGCCAAAAAATCGTTTTACCATGTTACTTTTGTGGCTTTTTCACTTCACGTCGTCGTCGGCGTTGGTGGTGGTGGTGGTGGGGGTGTGGGGAGCTTTGAAATTTCTTTAAAATTAAAATTCAATTGAAACGTTTTTCTCATATTCGTGCGCCGCACCACACCGCACACATGTGTTGGTATTTAAATTTCGAAATCCGTTCGAGGAACGAACAAAAAACAGACGCAAGTTTAAAATTGTTTGACCCTTAGCTGTACGTTTTTTCGCTTTTTTCTGAAAGCCATCTTATCATTGTGCGTTTCTCTCTTAACGATGTTTTTTTTGCTATGTGTGCGATGACGCTAACGATCTTCTCTATGTGCTGGCTGGCCTGGTCTACAAAGTTGTTGGTTTTTTCTTCATTGCTTTGCTGAGGTGGTGCTGGTGGTGGTGGTTGAAGAGCAGCAAAAACCTGATCATATCTCAGTGAGCTTAAATGTTTTTATCTAATTACATGAGTTTCTTCTTGTTTTTGCATTTATTTTCATGTCGCTGTTGCTGGCTGTTTCTTTTCGTTTTGTTTGCTTTGCAGCTAGTCCTTCTCTGGTATCTACGCTCGTCGTATTCATTTGTAGCGTTTTGTTTGTATCAGCCAGCAGTGCTTTTTTGCCGCCTGTAATTGCTTGCTCCTCGCCCAGTTGGCTGGTTGGTTTGAGTGAAACGAGTGTGTACGTGTGTGTTTGAGTCGACCGACGACCGTCTGCTTACAATGATGGATGCTATGACATGTTTGAAATGGCCAAAAACAAACAACAAATTATGTTTCATATCATGGAAATTATGTAAATTGTGTTGTGTTCCCTCCGAACATATACAAACGACGAACGAGTAACATTTTGAAATGAGTGTCATTTGCTAAACGCCACAACGGCAACAACAACAGCAGCAACTATAAACATCGAAATGTCAACTGTCCACAAAATCCAAAGGGGTTTGGTTGAGAGGGGAAAGAGTGTTGTTATCAACGAAATGAAAACAGTTGTATCGATTAAAATAGAGAAATCATTTATGAGATGAATAAAAACGGTGAGCTGGTGGTGGCTGGCAACATGTTTACAGTGATGTACAGCATTTTGCTATTAGATTATTCATTGATCATTGCTATACAACTTGTTGCTAGCAACATGTTTATAACTGTATATACAACGTGTTTCTACTCCAGAAATTAGGTGGGTGGGTGGTATGAGTAATTTAATTTAACCTATTTAAATTACTCATACACAGCTAAAGTTTAGCATAATCCAATACAATGCGTCCGTTCGGATAACAAAATCCTATCTGAACAAGAACTTAGGGTCTGTTTCTGTAAATATCACTCAACTACGCAGGAATTTATATAGAAAAACACGTAGTAAGCTCGTGACTAAAATTGTTCTCATCTGTGTAATAGTTGAGTGATTTTGATTGTCCACCATAGACGAACGAAAATAAGTTACAGAAACAGGCCTTTAGCTCTGCTACCCTGCATGTTTATACATTAGATCTGCTGATTTGGTAAGTTTTCAAAGTAATTTAGAGAAACCCCGGCTTCAACTCCATCAAATCTACAGGGTAATAATGGGTTATTTTGCTTGACCCTCAAATGATCACATTTGTTGGCTGAAACTTACTTCGAAATTGGAAATCCAATGTAATAACTTCATCCTCTTTAAAACCATAGGCATGAGTAATTCCATTCCAGACCGCAAATAAAAAGGAATCATTCATGATCGCATCAATGATTTCTTCCAGCTTCCTCAGCATAATGGCGCCAAATATCTATTAAACGCAAGCAAATAAAAAGCGCAGAGAATTTTGGTTGGATTTTGTTTTTATAACATTTCAAAACTTTTATCTAGACCATAAATAAACTGTAAACCAACCGCACCTTAAAATTATTTTTTTATTGCACTTCCTTTGTTTTCTCCCAAAATGCAAGCAGATATTCATTCATTCAGGCTGTTTAACGATCAACGATCATTGATGACGATCAGCCTTCAGCGATCACCAACATCTTCTTTGTCACAGCGAACAAAGATTCACACATTTGCCCAGTTGCCTTGGCCAGAAGGCAAACAACCACCAGCACCACAATCAGAGGAAAACAGAAAACATTATCGGTGTTGTCATCTGGGTTGTGATGACAACTTCTTAGGTTGGTTAGGTTGGTCCTCAAAAAAGAAATCGAATTGGCCACAACAGCCACCAAAGCGGACGATTTGTCTTCGGCTTCGAAAGACAAACAGAATGGAAACTCCGCGGCTGAAGTTGATGTTCTTGTGCGAATTGAAGGAGTTAAAGTGTGTGCACCTCACTGATGATGCCGATGAGGCCATCCGAGATGACTGACGCTGATGATCATGGTTTCCGCTGTTGTCTAAATAACAAACGGACGACCAAGAATACCACTTGTTGTATTTATTCGCATGTGACTCCTTTGTGTGGCTGTGTGTGTTCTTCCAATCATTCATGCGCAGCGAGAGAGAGAGAGGAAGTGGAACATGGTCCCGCGTATGTGTGTGTGTGGTATAAGGAGGACTTCATTTGCAGGGATGCGACAGCAGCCTCAACGGTTGTCTGCATTCTTTGGTGGCTTTGGTGTTTGAGGCTGCGTACAACATAAATTGCTGCACTGTGCCGTGTTCCAGGAGTGCAGTAGCTTTCAAAGTTAAAGCGACCATCGAAATTACCCCCTGACAGTCCGATATCATGAAGAGTTACGTTTTGGCTTAACGTCCGTTGTCGTGTCGTTGTTTGTTTTCGTTTTTCGCTGCATCTCTGCGTTGGGATGCGGGGCCTTTTAGTGTCTTTTGGTCAGCCGATGGTTGTTTTATTCAAATGTGCTCAATAAACACTTGAGAGCGGCTTCTTTATGGTATCTGTTTGTAATATGATGATGATGATGCCGATGCCGACGACAACAGCGACAACAGGCTGCTGACGGCCGAGTTCTGAGGGACCAAATGTAGTTATTGATTTTGTCGTTGTGTTGTGTGGTTGTCGTTTTCTTACTTCCAAAAGGTTAATTAATTAATGAACTTTATTAAGGATTCCCATAAACAAAGGAGTGCTGTGTCGCTTGCTGTTGACTTTTCTGGATCATATCTAAAGGAATGTCAAGTATTTCCGTTAGATTGGGATTTGAATCCCAACCAACAAACAAATGAATGTCTCCCCCTCCTTCCATCATTACTTGTACATATATCACGGTCAATCCACAATAATCCCCCAAAACCATCCTTTTATGAATCCCAATCTACAAACCGACTGAAAAATGGTCAGCGGTCTCCTACATACTCGTATACGGGTGTGTGTGTGAACTACCTCACCTGGGCACATAAACTCGGAATGACAGGCAAAAGTGTCTCCGGTTTTATCTACAAAATTGATGAGTCTCCTCCAGCCATACGACCAACCGTCCGACCGACCGTCTGGCTAGCTGTGTCTGAGACACACAGTGTACCTTGCACGGTGCGGGTATGAATTTAGGCACGTGTTCGGGCGTCATTATTTAAGGTTTTTTATGTATTTTTATTCGACGATTTTTATTCACTCTTCTGTCCATACGTTCGTCACTCGTTCGCACATTAATGTGGCCTGAACGATGGAGTGAATGGCTGGATGCCTTTAGGAGAACGTCATACCATCTTGCGATACATTTTCGGTCTGCGCTCGAGATGAGGTGCTCAGGTAGAAACAAAGCCACATAATCAAAGCTATTAATGTTGTCATCATCATTGTTATGTTTGTTTTTGTTTTGTATTCTTCCCTCGGTGTTGGCTTATTCTTTTATACAAATTCTGGGAAAACTTGATAATTTTCTTGGAACCTTCCAAGATCAATGCAAGGCCTTTGACTATTAAGGGAATCCCAGGGAGTTGTATGCACAACAATGTCTTGGGTTAGGCGGGAGCTTTTGGTTTAGCAAGTTGAAGGGTATTTCTCAGGGAGAGGTAGTTGGAGCAAATCAACAGCAAGAAATTGATAGTCAAGCGGGGTATTTCCTCTAGTCGCCACTATATCAAGGAATTTTATACATATTTTTGTAAAGAATTTGGCGATGTCTGTCAAATAAATGTCATTTAACAACTTTTAAAATTTGTTTGAAATGCTGATTTCCACTTGAAAAATGAAATTATGAACTAGGCTTCAGACAGCACGCCTGGTCCACAATAAGAATGGTTGAAAAATCTGAAGGCGAATGATAAAATGAAAGGCCGATAGGTGCGGCGTTAATACTATTGCCGTTGTTGTTGATGTGTATCCACAGTAACAGGGTGTATTGGAAAACAAAGTAGTGGCAATGTCAAATTGGTGCTTTGACAGGTCATAACCACAACGTCAAATCAGCTGTTTTACGCAGTATGTCGCATATCCTATATAAAATTGAAAAGGATTTCCGTGATTGTATTTTTATATCTCATAAGTATGACATATTTAGAGGGTAATCTTTGAAAAAATAACTCCAACGTTATCTACGGCATCGAAAATGCTGCTCTGACTCACTTTCAATAAAAAAACTCTTTCGATCTTTTATTACGTCTGACGCGCAACCTTTAAAGACAATGTTTTCTTGTGCCTATATTTATTTGTTTGTTTGTTTTTTTTTTTCTTCATTTACTCGGCGAGTCTCTGTGTAAAATATCGCCTTATATCAACATCTGACAATTACTTGTTTTATGATCGTGTGAAATTCCATTAGCCACTGCAAACCCTGACGGTTGGGGAATTCAATCAAATCATCACCACTGGGGGTGCTCACTTCAACTCGATAAACTCAGTAGTTTATCAAATTAATGAAACATTTACGTTTTTAAAATATGTTAGTAGCAATACATATGGCAACACTGGAAGAATAACAGTTGATTTCCTGTGAGGTTAAAGAACAGATTTGGCGGAAACCTCTAGGCAAATGACATGAAACGTAAAAGCAAAAACTATCGATAGATTTGACTTTAGACTACAGCTTACTAATGAACATACTGTCTACAATCTAATGAAGTCTTGTAGCAGCAAACAGTTTAGTTGGAGTGAATACCCCTAATGTATGTTGCATGTACTTGCGCTTAACTCAGCATTTCACTGGTTTTACTTTCAATGCAAAACGAGGGAAATGAGAATGAATCAGCATCATCCACACCAACAACAACAGCAGCAGCAGCAACATACTGTCCGTACTCGTAGACAAAGATAATAAGTATCGGTGTAAAGATTACAAATGTGCCCGTATCTCTTGTTGATGTTGTTCCTTGAAATCAAATCTCGGGACTATCTCTTAATAACCGGTAGTGATTCTAACTTAAATAACGTGCACAATTTGGAAGCTTCCATGAATTTCATCCGAGCGCGTTTCGTTTGGCGTCGGTCGTTCATCACCGACACTCGCAACCAAAGGACAAAGGGTGAGCACTGACCAAACAAAATATGATGGGAGACCGCATCGGTTTTGTTTTCCTCTTGCAAATCTTATCGATCGTTTTTTGCATATATGTTGTTTTGTGAGGCAAACTGCATCATGTTGCAAGATGAACGCCAATGATGGCTGTTGCCTGCTTGGTTCCATGGGGCCTGATGAGACTGTTGGCTAGTCTACCTTCTGTATTCGTTCTGTAGTATATTTGTTGTCTGTTTTGTACGTTCGTTCGCCCCTTCCATTCGTTTGGTCATCTTCTGTGAGCATCCATTCCATTTCAATATTAGATTCACAGACGTTGTTGTTGTTTCCTTATACCCAGTGGTACGTTGGGCTGCTGCCGCTGCTGTTTTCGTTGTTGTTTTATTGAAATTTATTCGGTTTTCTCAATGTTCGATTTTTATAAATTTTTTGTACTTTTGCCTTTGATAGATCTCCGACCTGATAAATGCATCCACAGCCATCGGTACCTACAGACACACCACATATAAATAGCAGCCACCATCCGAAGAGATTCATCTGCGGAGGGTTGTATGTAAATTTTGTATGGATGGCAACAACAAACTGAAGGTGTACAAAGGAGCGAGCCATGATAGAATTATCACAAAACATGAAACTCTATGGGAGGTTTATTGGGGTTGGGTGTTTAGCAGTTGAATTGCCACAGCGGAGAGCACCACTGGTGCCGGTACAAGCAACGTAATCCCAATTAGATGTAAATTACCATTAAACATGTTGCTGTTTGTTGATGTGCTCTCTTAATACAAATGTTGAGTTTTTCTTTGATTATAATTGCCAAATTATACGGAAGAGTTATTTTTATCGAGTCTCAAGTGCGGTAGCTATTTTAAATGAGTCTTGGATTCGGATTCAGAATCAGATTCGAACTGCACAAACTTTGTCTACAGCAAACCAGCCATGCCACTAAGTGGCCGCAATCCAGTTTTATTCCAGCTTACAAAACTGTGAAAGTTTAGAATTAATAAATATATTTAAAATATTATTGGGATATATCCATATGAAATAGTTAACTACCAACTCAATGGATTTCCATATCAGTGTATTTTGTCGAAGATATGCATGCGTACGAAGTGTTTTCATACAAATGTTAATCTCAACAGAAAGATAACACAACAAAGCAGCTGATTATTCGTATATGTTAAATATTTACATGACATCTGACCGTTTTTATTTAAGAAATTAATTCCACTCGATATTAAAATGAAACACATAAACTACTATGACGTTTACATTATAAGTTAAAAATTTGTTAAACATTCCATTGTGTTCAACTTGGCAAGGTGAATAGAAACAGATGTCTAATTTCGATGGTAAAAATACTATTAGGGAATGAACTATGAATATACATGTGGATGACTTCAGCATACTTTGGTTTATATCAGAAATCTATACATCCTCATAAGAGATATGTAAGTCCCCGTCGCAGACTATTCCGATTAAAGCCTTTTCAGACTGCCGGCGAAATCCAAATTGCATGGGATCTGACATTTGAAATCGATCATATAGACTTTTCTGACTGCATGCCAAATCGAGATTAGCTCGATTTAACAAATTTGACATTTGTAAATCAACCTTGATCGACTTGCAGTCTGAATAGGCTATTAGATCGATTTCAGCTTGATTTCGCATGCAATCTGAAAAGGCTATTACACTCCGTGATAAGCAATCAGACGCAGAGTCGCTTTCGGGGTCTCACCAGAGCAGATTTTTTACAAATTATTTTCTGCTGCTAGTGTTGATGTGATGGTGAATATGTCGTACAGCGTTCGCCATATACATATTCGCCATATTTGACTAAATTAACAGTTTAATCTATAAATCTATTTGCCACTCCTTCTAAATCAGCATGGAAACTAGCCCCCGAAGGTAATTAGGACCGTACACAAGGCCGTCGATGTTAATGCGATAAACGATTACAAAAAATGTGACCAAAAATATTTAAAATTCAGATCGCCAAATTTAAATTAGAATGCGTGATGACCACGTAGCGCCTGAATGATAAAGTGGTGGATACAAATTGATTTCTAGTCTGCCATAGTTTTTATTTTGCGTCAATTAATTCCGAATTTGTCTTCGTGAAACGCTTCTGTTCTAAACAGTTTTCTTAATTGCGACAAACCGACGAACGTTTTTCTTTTGGTGTTGCCACTTATTTGTCAACCTTTGAGTGGGTTCACAGTCTGCGTTTAGACATTTCGTAGCAAATGTGAATGTCACAATAAACCGAAAAAAACAACAACATACGCGATTTTGGCCATTTGTCAATAGCTTAAAAATATGATTTCTCGCACGCCGCCTCCCTTCATCCTGAGAGCATTTCATTTGTGATCATTTTACATTTTTTTGTTGTCATTCAAATCCATTTCCAGAAGAAAAAAAATCATTTCAAGTTGGCGGTCAACTACTTTCGGTTGGAAACACACACAAGAATAACAGCAACAATAAGAAACTGTCAAAATGGTTTTTAGTTAAGAAAACGAAAAGCTGAACAGCTGATATTTGACAGCTTTTTAGATAATAATATAAACAACTTGGCATTGTTGTTGTTGACTTGCACCTGACCAAAAAAAGCACAAGATCCGATTAATGTTGTGCAAATATTTAAACGTTTTGTTAACCGTAGGTGGGTTTTGGGTTTTCAATATGTCTTTTCGTTTTGTTGTGGCGGTTCATTTCACATGGTGTTAAAATAAACTTTTCGTTTTTTTCTTTTCGCTGGAATGAGCACCACCAAAGCAAAACAGTCGGATTATGGCAGATTAGCCAACCATAGAAACTAAATTGTATTAAAAATTGATTTAACCTAAAAACAATCGGGAAATTTCTTCAAGTGTCTTTGAGTTGTTTTTTATTTCTTGCAAGAAAAAGTTCAATAAATACCGCTTCATGTTAGAATATCTGTTACGTATGAAAGGCAACAAAAAATTCTTACAAAAATTCCGACATGAAATGTTTGGTTTTCAGTACGCGCGCCCCACCACTACACCCCATCCATTTCCTCGTTGCTGTTCTGTGCAAAAGGTGATGTTGTCCGCCACAACGACACCAGATGTGAGGACCCTCCTGTAAGCTGTGCCATACAATTTTTTCCCTTTCGGCTGCTGCCGCTGCTGCTGCGAGCAAATAACTACAATTCCGAAACTGTATGCCTCGCAGGGACGAGTATGTTTTGCAAAATTTTGCATCATTTTTCGTGGAGGCCTAAACTTTTGAACGAGCGAGTCTTAATGTCTGCCGTTGTTGGCTGTCTCTGTGCTCTGCAGTGGTGTGGTGTGGTGTGCCGGGCTGTGTGGTGTTGTGTGCCCCAAAAAACCTGTGAAAACAAGGTGCGATATTTGCTGTTGCAAGAAGGTACGAAGCGGACCACAAAAAAGAAACAAACCAAAAAATACAAGCACCGAGGTTTGCGTACAGACCTATTTAAATGTTACATCATTGATGGCTTTAAAGTTCTAAGTAGGTTGGCATGTATGTACTATGTATGTATGCATGTTGGAGGGAACAAATTCTATAGTCTGAACTTTGTTGTGTAGTTTGGCCTAGACAGTGAAAAAGTGCAGCTGGGGATCATCCGAGCGAGGTCCATGGCATATCAATTTTATTTGAAAATTATTTCAGAGGAATTGTGCACCAAATCTCTTGCGGAAAAGAAAGAATATATAAATTGCACAATGAATCTTCTCTTCTTCTAAACTATATATGGGTACCACAATGGGCCTTTATAGGTTTCCGAATGAAACTCGGGCAACCCATCCAACCTAACCTAACCTTAACGTGTAATCCTTCCTTATTACATGTCCGGGGATTTCGGCAAGGTCGAAAGGGTGTTTACACATGAAGATATACAATAAATCTTCATGTGTAAACACCGTTTGCCAAAAAAATCGGTATCTGTTCACACGAGATTAGGTGTTTGATGATTTCATTTGTAACAAAATGTCAGAAAATAAACCACAAAATAAACATAAACAACAACAAGAAACAACACTTAATCAGTTCGAGGACGTGAAGTTTAGGTCTAATTTGAACCATTTACTAAATGGTAAATTCTCCAAAACCATTCGATAGAATTTTAATCCAAAAGCGAACATTGTTGTGACTTTGCACAAAAAACTGGTCTGGTTAAAAAAAACTTGATAAGGTGGCAGCATTGTTTTCTGAAATGGTTCAGAAAGAAAAATCTGACAACACCATATTCGTTAACTAAGCGAGTAACAATAGCAATCTAGTGTACATTGGCTTCAGATTTCTATTGAGGGCCCACTGTAGCTTTTGGATGTGCTCGTGCATTTGTTGGAATTGCCATTTATTTGGTTTTCTTTCGTCTTATTTAATTATCCTTCGTTTTGTCTATGATGGCTGTGTCATAAAGGATTTTTCAATTAAAAAATCATATAACTTTATAACGCAACGCTATACCACCACACCACACCAGTATCGCGTTCATCTTTGTCCTGCTTCCTGCCTCAGTCCACAGCAAGGGGAGGTTCATTATTCATTAAAAAGTTATACTTTTCGATGTGAATGTGTCGGTGTGCGAGTGTTTGCCATTCCCGAAGACGATTGACGATTGCTTACACGCACGCACCGATGAAGCCAATGAAAATGTTTATGATACTAATGAATTTTTTGTTTGCTGCCGCTGTTGCTTTGAATCGGGTTGTATCCCTTTTTGTTGTTGCTGCTGGTGGTGGTGTTGCCACTCATACCTATATTTAGTCCTTGACACGCAAAGCCGGTTTAAAACAAAGAAATGCAAATTTTTACGATTGCACACCTCTTCTTCCTCGTCGACATGAGAGACTAGGCGATACAATACGAGTATGAATGCATTTGCGTTGTATGGCCAACGTAACGTAACGTAAAGTTTCGTTTGGGGTTTGTTTCAAAAGTTGCAGTTTTAGGTTAATTAATTTATATTATTTTATTTGAACGTCAACGTTTACCCAAAACAACAGCTCCAGCCCCAGCCAGGCACAGTCAGCCAGCAAACCTGCACACAAGCGGAGGAAGATGCACTTGCCGGCTTGCACAGCTCTCGATGTGCATTCCCGGATACCCACACTCTCGACGTGCCACAACCAACATACGCTTATAATAAACGACAAATTTATATTTAATGAGCTTCCATAAAATTTGAATTTCAAGAGGAAAATACCGCCGCGCACAACTTTCGCAGCAAAGCGACGAAAAGCTGTTGGCGTGGAGAACAAGCGACATGCATTTCGCTGTTCCACCGCCATCTCACTGCAGCTCCTCCAGCATCGACGAGAGATTTTGTTTGCGGTTTTCGGCATACGGAACGTTACGGGACCAAAAAGGAGGCCGCGCGCGATGAGTGAGATGATCAAATAAAATCTTTGTTTTATGGCATCTTAAGTATGTTAAAGTTTATAACATTGATATCTCTTTAAAAATGGTGTGCTAAGAAGACTTTTATGGGCCCCAAAAGGTAGAAGAGGATCTCTTTATATATTCGCATGTGTCTGTGTGTATGTGTCTTTGGTCTTGCCACCATAAAATGCCATAAGGAATTTTTTCGCCTCTTTTCTTTTAGAAGAAAAATTATAGACTTTCAGTAAGTATTGAAGCCACACAAGTTGTCGTCTTTGGGAAACGTATTTTTTGTTTTAATTTATGGTGATATTCTGGAAAGTTAAACATATAGACATACATAGGCAATCTGTGCCTTGATTTCTCCTATAACTTGTAAAAAATATTTTCCAAATTTAATTAATATCTTAATACAGAGTAGTAACAAACTAGATGAAACTGAGGAAAACGTTTGATAAGGAGAAAATAACTAACTAAAAACAGAAAATAAAGGATAAGTAAAATTCTTAAGCAGAAATTTGATGTAAACAAACTTATAATGTTTATAAAGAGTGTGATGACATTCAGTGAATCGTATACTATACACCTTTATTTGTGTGGAAAACTTTAAAAAAGTTAAAAAATCTATATAAATTATAAAATTCATCAATTATATTAGCAATTAAAATCCAGTCCATGATAATTGAACACTGCGTTCACCCATTTCCTTATATTATCCGCCAATCAAGCAATTAACTAGTGGAAATATTGCAGTGATCATTTTGCTTTATAAACGTCAGTTAAAATTAATGGAGTTTCATGACAACATTTTGATTGTAGATATGGCAACACTACGAAAGAAGTGACTTTATTTTTATTTAAACTTTATTAAAGTTGAAACAAGCTACACTGTCTGTAGGAGGTTTTGAGGGACGTTTTTTGAACGGTTTTATGATCTGGGTGAAATTAGAAAAGACATGCGCCGTCTCGTACTTTCTTATATTCTTGAATATGTGCGACGGTCAAAGAGTGTCAAAGGGATATGGATAGAATTTAAAATTGAATCAAAGACGGCACTGTTAACACATAACGATTTATTGTATTTAGAATCCAAATCCGATTCTAAATCTGCGAAGTGAAAAATATTGTATCTAAGCCTTAAGATACAGGTAAAACTTAATTGCCATCGATAAAATTCTAAATTTGTTTGGGTTTCATCATAATTTATTTTCAAGTTGTACAATAAATCTTAAAGTGTAAACAGTGCTAATGACAATCACAACCAACGGAAAACAGAATTTATAAACCGTAAACTCAGTTTAAACTGGGGTCTCCTCTACTTCGATTAATTCGAATCCAATTGGGAATGATGCAAAACCAAAGAACGTAACGTAACTCAAGATTGTAATCATTGCGTTACTTTGCCACGTGTGCAGGAGATAGAAAGAACTAACTACAATTGCAAATGACTACAAAACGTTTCAATTTACTGCCTCTGTGGTCGCTAGGGTGCTCCGCTCCGGTTTTCTTTATTTTGGTTTTGCCATTGACGCCGCCGCCGCCGCCACCGCTTCTGATCCTGTCTTTTGTTTGTGGCATGCTGTCGTCCATTTATTTACTGCAACATTTCAATTTGTGACATAATGAGTTACATTTCTCTACACAAAATGTAAAACACTCGCACACTCCACTTACGACGTACAACAACAGTCGGTGCCTTGCTTGGGGTCTTCCCTCGCCAGCACCAGCACCATCGCCGTTACCGTAGGCTGCTACTTTATTTCTACTCCCCTCCATCAGCTGCCCCCATCGCCCCTTCCCAGGGCCCTTTGAAGTTCTCGGTTGTATTAATTACCCCAGAAAATGAAATAAAGTAAAAAATAAATAAATAAATAAAACGGGCAAACAGAACTCATGCCAAAACCAAAAAACAAGTTGGTCAGTTGCACAAAAGCTTTTGTTGTTTGCTGACGGAAGGACGGCCAGACGGTCGGTCGGTTGGTTGGGTAGATATGTGAGCTCAAATGCAACACTGTTGTTGTTGGTTGGTTGGCTAGCTGGCTGGTCTTAACTTGAATCTGTGCATGGAGCAGGGGCAAATGGTTGTAATGGCGGCTTTTGTTCTCTTCTTCTTCTAGTTGCAGCACTGCGCAACATCACACATATCCGTCGTCCTAGTCACGGCAAACATGTTTCGAGTTTAGTTTCCTTCACGTTTTGTTTTGCTTTTCGTTTGGTGGTTGGCTGTCCGTTTGCGGCATGCAAAATATTATCTGTGCAGCATGTTTTGTTCTTGGGATGTTGTTGTTGTTGTTGGCGGTGGTGTTACTGTTTCTCATCTGGCGTATGGTCAAATTGTTCAGGCGGTTTGATCATAAATTACTTTGCCAACTTGGATACATACATACATATGTACATTAGGGCGTACCTCAAAAAAAAAGTTCGCCGTACACCTTCGAATATGAAGTATTATTGAAAGGTAGTTTCAAAAAAAAAAAATTTATTTTTTTATGCCGAACGTAGGGGTCGCGCTTTTACATTTTTCTATATAACTTGTATTTATAAACGGATTTTAAAGTGTGATACATCGATGTTTTTGTCTCGACGAGGCCGATTTTTTTGTCTTTGAAGTCATTGAGCTCAAGCACCCCCTTCTGGTACTTACCCATCATTTCTCAGTTGCTACTACCCTAATGTACCACTCTAATAATCGAAAATTAAAGCTCGCATAAAATCATGAATCATGTTTGAGCTCAATGACTTCAAAGACAAAAAAATCGGACAAAAACATCGATGTATCACACTTTAAAATCCGTTTATAAATGCAGAAGTTATATAGAAAAATGTAAAAGCGCGACCCCTACGTTCGGCATAAAAAAATAAAAAAAATTTTTTTGAAACTACCTTTCAATAATACTTCATATTCGAAGGTGTACGGCGAACTTTTTTTTTTTTACTTGTAACCTGGTACGCTCTAATGTACATACACACATATGTAAGTATGGATGACTGTTGGTGGATATCGGAATTTATAGAACATTTTTCGAGTTACGGCAACCTTAATCACATATGGTGGAGGTGTGCAAGGTGTGGCAATGTTTCGCCAACCAATAACAGAAAGTTGGTGTTGGTCCCCGAAAAAAGTTAGACCATGATTTCAGGGCCAAATTAATATTTCTTATCAGAGACATGTTCTAATTTTTTACTCTGATATTCCGGAACTCGGAGTTCCTTTTTCGATAACAATTTAATTTTTAAAAATAAACGTCATACGTTACGCAATCCGTTGTGACCCGCTACGCCAAGTTGTACAATGTCAGGTGTAAACAGACCATTACGTTACGACGTTGTTGTGAGCCACATCCTCTGTGAGAAAATAAATTTACATAAACTACTTGGATTTAACTTTTGTTTCAGTTTTTTTTTTTCTTGTGACCTACAATAGAAAACTGACAATCAGCATTTTGACGTTTGAACAATATAAACTATTGATTTTTATGTTTCTTGATATTTTTCTCTTTGCTTCGAAAACGACAAAAGAATTCCGTTTGAATAGAGAATATTTTTGAATATGACAGACACATGATTGGTCCGAACATGAGGTAAATTTGACACATTGAGTAGTTGTTTTTGTTTTGTTTGGAAGAGAATACCCAAGGCCGTCACCAGATATTGATTTGGAATAGACAGCAAAGAAAAATAGATGTTTGACATGAAATATATTTCAGACAAAGAATGAGAAAAAGAGAAAAAAAACACGCGAGTGAAAGAAGGGAAAAATGAAAAAGAAGGAAAAACTTTTCCCACTTGGATACAATACAATGGTAGATCTGAAACAATGACAAATGTGAGTGTGATGAAAATTATGAGGAGAATAGAGAATAGGAGAGATTGTTTAATATAATCGATAAATACTTTCAGGAATTAAGCACAAAACAATCGAAAATCGAAACCTCATTACCAAAAATATGTTCTTAAATTTGAGTAAAGTCCACTTTCGAATATTCTTTAATTCAATTTTAAAGCAAAATTAAATGCCACGAAAAATAGTTCATCTTCATATCGTCCACTGAAATGCCCAAGGGCGTAACATCTCAAAAATCCAAAATTGAGTTTTCGACAATTTGTAGAAAATTCCCTTCGATCGAATGAATGGAAATGTTGCAACAGCATGTAATTTGTTTCCAGGTGGAAATGACATTCCACTAATTTTATGACTTAGCATTAAATACACTCAGATTGTATCTCAGATCCGAACAAAAAACACAACAAAATCTTAAAATGACATTTATTTATGAAGAGAAGAACATCATTTCACTTTAGTCCCCTGCATTTTTTACGATTTAAACAATAACCCAGAAATAAATTGTTATAGTCAAAACAGCGATTTATTATGGCTAATTAGGCGGTCATTTTCGCTGCATTGGCTCGAAGTGATGGCTAAAAGTTAAGGAATTTTTGTGGTTTTTATGACACCTTAAAAAATAAAAACAAAAATCAAAAACAAAAACAAAACAATTCCCGGACTGTGTCTTTCTTTTATGAGATATTTTGTGGCTGTTTTTATTATTATTTGCTGCTGCTTTTGTTGTTGTTTTGAAACAAAAGCAAATATTACAACTGCCGTATGTTGACAATACGTGTGTAGCGTTGTGTTGTGGATTTAACAAAACAAACAAATAAAAAAGATGAACAAAGCAAATGTTTCAATAAAACCACAGCCCAAGCGTCGGACCACAGAGCGAGTCTACTTTAAAGCCGTCGGCCCGGCCAGTTAAAGCCAAAATGATGCTGTCTTCCAAGTTGATGAGTTCGGCTGATGCTCATGTAGAGTTGATGGTGATGATGAGTAGGCACAACTTTTACTAGCCCAATCTCGGGGGTTCAGGTTTCATGTAAGTCGGTGCATCAAATGAAAAGCGCGCCGCGTATTACGACTCAACAACTTAGGGTCATAAAAATCTCAACACTTGAATTAAATGCCTCATACGCGACCGTCCGACCGACCCTATGCGACGACAGTCAGATGTAGCTCGGAAATCTTGTTGACATACACACTCTCACACACGTACAAGCCAGGGCTAAGGCTCGATTTAGCTCAGCTCCGCTCTTAAGTGCCCGGCGTGCTTAACTATGAAAACAAACGCTGTGAATCTTCTACTTCAGACGGCCGTCGCCGCCGACGAAGATGAGGGCCAAAAGCCTCTTAGGGCACAAAATCTGTCGCCGTTTTTTGGTCTCTCTTAAAAGGCGTCAAGCAAAGGTCACTTTCCCAGCCGATGAAACTGATGAAAAAAAAAACGAAAAATACTCTAAAACAATATCTGTCTTTCCGTGATCGTTCTTTTCTTAAGCCTAAAATGGCGCTACACACTTCTGGGAGATAAGTGTGATTTTTTATTGTTTTTGGTTTTATTTGTTCCCCACATTTTATTGGCTTGTCTGTTGTTTCTTTATAGATTTATTACCGACATGATCTCGAATTTGACTAAATAGTTAGAAGAAAACCAAAAAAACTCATAAAGAGTTATGTTCCCTGGCCTATGTTTGTTGTCTGTGGTCTCAGTGATAAGGTTCGGTGGTGGGGAAAATCTCTAACCAGATTTGTCTTTGTTGTTGTGCAGAGTTCAAAAGCCGCCACTTGAAAAGAGGTGATTATAAGTAAGAAATTTGTAATTATGGCCAGTAAACGAGCGGACAATGGTTGGACGATGCATGCCACCATCCATCCAATTACGAGATTAGGAAGTCTGAGCATATATGAGCATATGTTTGACGCGGGACGTTAGATTATTCGAGAGATTAGCGTAGAACGAAACAAACTCAATTGTCGCGTAGCGTCGCCTATGTTGAGATGATGAGTCGTGTCGCCTCACAACGACGGCTACACGACAATTGCATCGATCTGCGAGCGCCCTTGCAAATGTTTGGAATATTCAAAATTGCAATATCGTGTCCTTGAGATGGAACTAGTAATTAGTTATAACATTTCTGACCACGTTTTGTTCTCGCTACTTATTAGTTAGCGGATGAAGGGTTTCTTTCTTTTTTTTGAGAGTTTTGTGTAATTTCTGCTGTCAACGAAACGCCGAAAACCTTGTCGCTAATCCTTTATTAATTGAAATTAAATTGAGAATCATTCTAGCACACACAAACACACCCGCACACATAAATCATTATTCGAAACTAATTGAAATTTAATACATTTCAAAATATTTGCCCTAAGTCTCGTGCTCTGCCACGACAGGTAAGCGACCGCCACCACCTAAAGGACGGAAAGAAAAAGCAGTTCTCGTTTAAAACCAAAAGTAATTAGAAACTAGTACGCCCACCGAACACCCGAGCTAATCCTCGTCGTAAACACGCCGTTCATTTATGAGTTTATTGACAATGTTGACTCGCAAACAAACAAACGATGTCGACGACGACGCACAAGGATATGCTCAACACAAGGATAGCAAGCATGGCGAATCAATTGTTCGGCACGGTGGCGAGACAGCAGCGCTCCGAGAACGAATGTCGTCGTCAAGTTCGATGGCTGGTATTTGTGATTAAGTAGCAAAATACCAATACTACAGTCTACAACTTATTAACCAACAAGCAAAGGATCTGTCTGAGAACTCCTAAAGAGCAAACAAACACGGGCACTCTGTTGTGACGCTAAGCCGTAATTATACGGCTCGAGCTAAACTAAAGTGTTTCAACTCCGTCTGTAGGCGGTTAGGTTAGGTAGCGTCGACGACGAAGTGCTCTCGCTTTCCCGTTTTCATGAATGAAACTCCCCGCTGCGAGTAATTCTCGAAGGTTATCTTTTGTAAAACTCGACGGGATAGCGTGCTTAAGGTTTACAGGAGCTGTGTGATCACGCTGTGCCATGAAGATCAATTGCCGGGGATTTTGGTGAGCGTTTGTGGACATGAGTGTGTGTGTGTGAGAGAGTGGCTTCAGACAACCTGTTGAGGTTGTTGACAATTTAAGGGATTTATGGTGACAACAAAATTGTAGACGAAATTACTTGGGTACTCGTACTTATCAGAAGACAAAGAATGAAATGAAATGAATGAACAAAACAGATTCCAATTGCCTCAATTTCACTTTCGAAGTATACATACTTCCAGAGTGATGGACGGCGAACACTGAACACTCTACCGGGCATTGTTAATCCTGTTTACATTTTGAAGACTATTGTCTGGCTGTATGATGTCGCGTCTGAGTGTTGCACTTTAAATGAAAATTGTTTCCAAAGTGGACGCTTTAGAATGAAGGCGACACAAAGAGAGTAATCTGAGCATAAATCTTCCACAAAGTTCGTAGTCCAGCTTCTTAATAGTAATTCTCAAATTTAGTTGCCAAGGCAAACCTCACATAACATTTAGTTAATTATGAGGGCACAGGGTGACTCAGGTGAACATATAAAACACACACACAGGTGGCAATGCCAAATAACCAAAATAGTTAAAGACCACTTTACACCCATTCTCTAAGTTATGTGATTTAGCTAATTCAAGCTTTAAACATAGTCAGCTGATTCGTTTTGTTATATTATCTGATTCTGTATTCGCCAAACTCACACACAACCACGTCTTCCTTCTTCTGTTGTCTATACCCCCAAATGTTCCCCAATAAAATTTATTAACCTGTCTAGAAAATATTTGGCATATTTTATTGGCCACATCCGGTATGGTCGACACAAGAAGGCACCCATGGCCCAAAACAAAATTATTGTCATACCTGTGGCAAGCATCCCTTTTCAATCCTCTACGAATTCTACAATAAAGATATTCAAGCGCACCTCATAAATTCCTTCAACGTTTTTATCTGATTTTGCACCTTTTTGCGGCCAAACAACCAACATTTCCGTACGCGAAAGCCAACACCAACGCCAAAATAAACAAAACTATAAAAGCACAACATTGAGATCCTTAGCCCACACTGCATTTGTGTCAAGCATCTTGAATTCCTAAGCGAAATTAGAAAATAATTTGATTAGGGAGAGCGGTTCAGAGGCTGACAAGAAGCGTGTTTGTGGCCAGAGAACCCACATAAATTTCGGTGACCCGATGTTAGATCGAGCAGGTACACAATGATTCTATGAGAAATTATCTCCGCAGACAGACAACATCTTCTCGGTCGTCACCATAATGATGTGGTTTAGTTTATTTTTGTTGTTTGTTTTCTTCTTGTTCGTCCTCCTCCTTAGCCCGCTTTAGTTTAGAGTTCTTGGCCGGTGCTGTCGAATTTGCATTTCGATATTTCAACCCAAACATATCGAGTTTCATTTCATTTGAACATTATTCACGAAACACCAACTTCAAATCTCCGCGTGATGTTGTTTTAATTAGACGACGATTAATTATTGTTTGTTTTTAGTTTAAATTTATGCTATTATTATAATTAAAAATGACGTTACTATGGCGTTTCTTTTTTTATAAATCGAGATCAAGCCAACACAACAGCGTTTTCTTAAATACTATGTGTTTGATCTTACATTCCGCATCAAAAGATTAAAAAATACGAAACTGGTATTTGACGAGATGTATGGTGCTGCTTAAATGAGGAGAATTTGACAAACGATTTCTTCTTTCTTAATTAGCAGAATTGCATTTGAGGTTGGTCGATTGGTTTTTTGTTTAATTCATTTCGATTGTTGGTGCAGTAGACGTACCATCCCATGATGTTTTCTCTTAGAATAACGCATTATAATAGTGATTTTTTGGTTGATCTGCGGTTGAATTATTCGATCGAATCGATTCGATCTGATTTATAGAAAACAATTTGGAGAATATGGAAGACATTGACGTCACTTCGAAAATCAGGAGAAATTGGTTGCCTAGGTTGGTATTTAATTTTGTAGTATGGAAGTGAGCGCCCAGTACTTTTTCTCCCACTTTTTCGTCTTTTCTGTTTCGATAACAAAAAAATACGTTGTCGAAACAAGGTGTGTTAATGAATATAGAGTTGCCAACCTTCTTGGTTTTGCATAACATACGAAGCATTTATTCTGCGATTGTCACTGTCATAGCCAACACTAATTGAATCAATCTAGGGCAATTTTATAAAAGGAAATTGGGAAGGGAAATATCTAAAAAAAGTGGGATATTTTCGTTGGGATTGTTACAGAAATTTAATGAAAACTAAACTTCAGCCAATTGGAATTGGAATATATTTCATATACATCAAGGACAACGAATAACATGTTTTCTGTCAATCATAATATAATAGAAGAAACATTTAACCATCTTCTTCACATTCGAATTTGATAAGTTATTCATTTGATTGTAGTCATTCGTTATACAAAATGTTGCATGCATCATTAGCAATGCGGTTTTGTACTTATAGGACGTGTGTGTGTCGAAATACTGCAGATTTCGATATTATTCAATATGACACAATGTCATATAAATTAAATTTTGACACTAAATTACCTGACATGACCACAAATTTAAATGCACACGACGACTTGACAACGCAAATCATTTGCGATAGTTTTCGAAGAGCCCCCCCCCCTCCACATACTCCCTCACACACACGTTAGAAAAACTTCCATCCACAAGTTTGATGCCTCCGGGTATCCAGAGCAAACATCGAAAATGCATGCCACATCAATAGATCTACTCGTGTACTTTCAGATGGCACATTACCTTTGTACAACAGTAAGTAAAACCGTTACAAGGTAAACGTATTTGAATCTTAAAAAGAAAACAAACAAAAAACTTTTTGAAGAAATCTCAACATTTGACTACGGCAGGCCGGTTTTATAGACGGACGGACGGACGGAAGGACTGATGGTGGTGGCACTGCAGTAATAATGATTTATTCACCAGGGAATATCTCGGAAACATGTAACAATTGGTTGGCTTCTTTGTCTTGTCATTTTGTTGCTACCACGACACTTGCAATGTTTTGTTGCAACTTGCTGTGCCGGCATGGCAGCAGCGAAAGAGCGACAACGATAGGAGCCACAGCGAGAGTGGGCGTCGTCTGTCTGTGTGGAGTGGGTGGATAGTTTGTAGCAGCAAAGGTAGAACAAATGATTGTTGCAAGTTCGCTGTGTCGTCGTGTCGCCTGGCCGTGCATACATACATACATCACAGTCGGCACTGAGTACACTCAGTGTTGCAATCAGACCACATGTTTTATGCAAACAACAGCATACGGATGTATCCACATGATGTACTCGTTCGTACTTTGATACTTGTGTGTCTTGTTGCCGTTGCCGTTGCCATTGCTGTTATGTGTGGCAAGTACGTCTGTGTTGTACATACAGGACTCGAAAAAGTCGCATGTTGTATTCACATTGAATACATGAGTGCTGACATAAATATCTTGAGGCATGATTTACGATCACCATAAACAAGACCAAAAACTGCAGCCATAAAACGAACGAAATTCCCCCGGAAAAGCTGCACCGCACCCGTGGCACAGCTTAAATGAAATTGTTTGTGAAAAATGGAAATCTGCTGCAGCTTGTTGGTGGCGGAACGTGTGGCCGGTGATTTTCTTTTTGGCTTCGCAAATCGCATGTGGCATGCAGCACTCAAACCCTCTGTGTTCCGTTGGTTATGGCAATAATGCTGAAATTAAAAACTGGTCTACATGAGCGTTTTTGTCTTTTTCTTTTCTTCTTCTTTCCAATGAATCCCGTTCTGTTGCATGTCCACCGAATAAAAAGAGGTTTAACTTTCAAGTTGCTACGTTGGAATTACACCAATGCACACTCCCAGGCAAACATACATACATATGGATGTGTGGGTGTGTGCGTCGTGTGTGTGTATGTATGCATGTGGAAGCACCATCTATTTGCCTCTGCGTGCTTTTGGCCGAGTGTAAAGCGACTTATTAAGGTGTCACTGCCTGCAAAACAACATCGGCGTATGACCGCCGTCACGACTAGCGCCGGGAATCCGAATCCCTTTGGCGCGCTCACTCGTTTATGCAGCCACCAAACAATCAGACGGGCGGTTTGCCTGACTGACGGACCGGACTGACTGACTGTTGACGATGACAACGGCAGCGACAGCTACAGCGGTGGCTTTTGCCACTACAACTCGGTTGAATCCCCGCTGGGATTATGCATTTAATGAGCGCTTTGGCGCTTATGAAAAAGTCAGCCCGCCACAACTTTGTTATCACAGTTTTGTGATGTTGCTGCTGTCTTTTTGAACTGCTGCTGCTGCCGCTGTCGATGTTGGAGCTCAAAAATGTTGTGGCACGCAATATGCGGGCGTGGCATGGCGTTAAATTACACAGCAACAAACAAACACAGAGTCACATAAATTTACGGCGGACACTAATACATAAAAAACAAATATTTTTCATTCTGTTCTATATAAATTATATACTTGCAAATGTACACAAAACTACACCGAGAAAAATCTTTTTCTATATTGTTGTCTATTATGCCTAAAAATAACGATGCCAGGATATTTTTTTACAATCATCAAATTAGTTTTAGGAGAAACTGAGACTTTTTTAGCCGCGTATGAAAAATATAATCTTCATTATTGGTTAATTTAACTTTTTTTAAAGTTCATTGTTTTTTAATTTATTTATTTAGTTTGAATAGGTTATGACCGCATGCGAAATCCATCGATTTCAGTCTGAAAAGGCTATTAGATTGAACTAAATCCACGTTTAGGAGTGTTTAGACTTATAGATTGCGATATACTCGGAAAATCTGTGATTTCTCTGCTCTCCCTATGAGTACACACCAAATACACTATTCGAATGCAGAGTAGTGCAAGATTAAGATGATTTTCTTTTTCAGGTCTCTCCAATAACTAAGCGAATGAATAATATTGTGCCCTGCAACTATAACTCATACGCCATGTGGTGATGGCAGAATTGTGCAATTTATGGCAAATCCATTAAACTTTTCAATTAAATCTGTGCTTATTGTACAACTTGAAAGAAAGTTTTAACTGAAACCTCTTCCCATATTCAAGTGTAAGCTATCCTTTTGTAATTGTCTTCTAATATTAAATCATTTAAGGGTCAACTTTTTGCGGAGTGTACCATTTGTATGTATGTGTGTGCTGTGTCAGATGTGTATGTTTCCTTTTTTATAGTTCTGCATAAATATATGCACATATATACATACATACGTATGGGTTGCTCCTTGTATGTGCATGTGTGCGTGTGGCGATATTCTGTTGCCATTTCCCTCCATTTAATGGTTTTGTATGTTTGAGCGTGTGTGTGTGCGAAAGTGTTTGAAACGCTGTTGGCGGTTTGTGTTATTTTGGTTGCGGCTTTTTGAATATCAGCGCCACCGTTGATTTATTCATGCATGTGCGCTTTTTTGCTGTTTCTCCTCTTTGTCGCTTATTGCTTGTTGTCTGTTCTTTTCCTGTTTAACTGAAATTTAATATTTTTCACTCAATGTGGTGGTGTGACTGGCCGGCCGCCTGATGATGGTTAATATAATGTCCAAATGTACATACGTACCTATATATCTTTTCTCTGGTTAATATATCATTATATGTAGGTATGATTATTGTTTTTTAAATTAATGTCAATGAACAAACATTAAGCACAAACGGTAGCGTAACATGTGGCAACTGCTGCTGCCACTTCCATTCAGTGCCAGTTGCAACAACACCGCCATAATGTTGGTGATAACAGCAATTTTATGAATGACGCCGTGATACTAAATCAGCTTCTGTTCTTGGTTAGCAATTAGAACAGATGTTCTGTCAAGCGAATCAGTTTTAGGTTAATCTCCTGCTTAACTTCTAGTGGAGCGTCTGTTTACACTGGATCAGCGATCGCCAAAGCCCCTCGTGCAAGAACCTTTCTCATGACAACACAAGTGTGAGCGTACATTCGAAAAGTCAATTATATGTGAGAGAGCCTCCCGTTTGCTCACTTGAACGCCTTTTTAGACGCGCCGAATAAGATTTACATTAGGGGTGTTTACACATGAAGTTTTATTGTACTATTTGATTCAACTTCTGTGACGACTGGTCCATGTCGATTACAATCTTCATGTGTAAACACTGCAGTTACCCCACAAATGCAAACATTTGTTTGAAGAGATGTTCAGTCTAAAAAGGCCTTTACAGTTCTTGTGTGTGCAAAAGCTGTAACTATTAAACACCTGAACGAAATTAGAGAACTTTTTGAATGCCCAAATTTACCATGTTCATAAAATTGTGGATAATTGCAAAAGACAAGCGACAAAGAAAATTGTCGTCGTTTTTGGTATCAATATAAAGATCTACATTGTTAGCGACTCCTTTGTTTTACTCTGAGCCACTGTATATATAGTATGTATGTTTCCATTGCGTACAAAAATACAAAGCTCTAGCCTAATTGAAAAACAACAACTCTTATTTAACTTTGACAGCATAGTTTGTTTTATTAAAATGGGGTAAAAGGCAACAACAAATAAATGAGAGGGAAAACAGCTCAAAAAAAAAGACGGACGTACGAAGGTACACAGAATGTATAGATTTCAAAAGAAGAACAAGAACTGAACTAACAAAACTAAAGTTAAACATTTTCATTAGTTTCTATTTAGAAGTTTTGCTGTTTTTCATCTTCTCCTCTTCTTCTTTTTTTTTCTTCTTCTACAAAATAACGCAACGAAAACGACAACAGCAACAGCGGGACGAGGAAAAAACTTAAAGTTTTGTATGTCAGTAAACATTTTTTAATGTATTTTTCATGTAAATTGTTTTCGCAACAAAACGTTGGATATAACAAACTCACACACACAGGCGCGCGTGTGCACAGTACTGACACTAATACACAGACGTTTATGTAGTTTATGAGCCAAACTAAACAGCGACAACACGACGATTCATCCATGAAACTAAAGTCAACTTTTAGTTTGCAGAAACCCCCTCACACACACCAGCCCATGCATAAGCGGCTGCAGCTCAAGCCAACACTTACACGCACACACACTTCTAGCAACGATTGCACACATTCATAGTTTTGTGATGTTGGTGTTGTTGTTATTGCTTCTGCTGCTATTGAAATTGGCATTTGCTTTGGCCGACGAGAGTTGTCTTTAGAGCTCATTTGCTTATTTGCCGGTCCAAACATCTCGTTAACTTCTCAAGTAGTTTTTTTTTGTTTTTGTCATTTTTATTAATTAATTAAATATATTTTTAGCTTATTTGTTTGTGTATGTCCATGTGTGTACTTTGTTTATAAACTTTAACAAGTTAATATTTTATATCTATGGAGGGCCAAACGGACGTCTTGAAAGACAAATATGCATAGAACAAATACATACTATTTTGCGACGAGGGGTGTTCCGCAAATATCGGTATAGAATTGGCCAGTTCTAGATAAAAATAAATCTGAAATTGACATAAGGTAGACTTCAAAATTGAATTTGACACTAACAATCGAGCTAAGCTCGATTTCGCATGCAGTCTGAATAGGCTATAATGTCGATTCACACGATCCATTTGATTTAACAAAAAATTATGTGGCAACATAGTTTATATCGATGGCTTAATATAGAAAAGGATAATAGCATTTTCGCACTGACGATGAAATCGATTCATGTGCCCAATCCCGTAAAAATTTGACACTTGAAATTGAGCTAAGGTCGATTTAGTCGTCAGTGTGAAAAGGCTATAACTGCATATGCCTACCTTACGTTAAAGGTAGGTATGAAGATCGCTTGATTAATACAAAGTATTGTTCATTTTTGTTTGGCAATGTGGCATATTTTGCCTTTTTGTATTAGCTACTTGATGTTAGCTTTAGATAGAGCTTTTTAGACTGTTTCCCAATAAGAACAACCTTTCAAAAATGCAAAAAAATAACTAAAAGGCCGGTCCGGTCAGATTTTAGACTTTTAGATGTACTTAGATTATTATTCCTCATCAATTCTCTTATAGCCTTGTCACACTGCATGCGAAATCTAACAGAAATGGCATAAGGTCGTTTTTCAAATGTCAAATTTGTATGGGATTTGACATTTGTAAATCGACCTTATGTCATTTCAGCTAGATTTCGCATGCAGTGTGACAAGGCTATTAATTGTAAGCTGGTAAGCTAAAATTTTGTAATTTCGGAGATTTTACAACATAATTCGGAAGGTTCAGTTGATTACAATTTCAAGATTTTTGCTTGTGTTATATTTCAAGAAAGAAGACAACAACGTTTTGTTTTTTTCTTGTTTGTCTGTTCTAATGGTGGGTAAGTTTAAAGTACAATTTGCCAATGTACGAGGGCTGAGAGCGAATTTTTTTGCCGTGTACGCTCATGTACAACTCCATCGGCCTGATGTTTTTGCTCTTTGTGAGACCCAGGTGTGTGAGGATTCTGATCCACAGGATTTTCACATTCCTGGGTATCACACCCTATCCCTCTTTATCCCCCACAGAGGTCTTTTGGTATACGTACGTAATGATATAGTGTTCCAGAGCCGGCATAACTTAAACTCTGAAAATCCAGAATTTAACTCCCTTTGGGTTAAATTCAAGATTGGAACACACGTACTACATTTCGGATTCGTGTATAGAAGTCCAAACGCGGAAAGGGAGGTATCCCTAAATGGCTTTGACGCCCTTTCCGATTCAATTACAAAAATTTTAGAGGACTATCCTGACAGTGAAATTGTGGTTGCTGGCGATTTCAATGTCCATAATTCCTCTTGGCTTGCCCATTCGAGTCACTCAACACCGGAGGGTCAATACGCCGAGCTTTTTGCCGCGCATAATGATTTGACGCAACTAGTGAATGAACCGACACACATTCCGTGTGTCCAAGGGCAACACTCTAATATTCTTGATCTTTTCTTAACATCACACCCTGAAAAGTATGAAGTTAACGTTCTAGCACCTCTTGGTAATTCGGATCACTGCATTGTTTCAGCATCCTTTTCGTATTCCGCTCTTCGTGTCGCTTCGACCGCAGCCCCTAAGCGGACAATATATTTATACGAAAAGGCACGTTGGGCCGAGCTCAACAACTTTTTCCAGCATTTCAATTGGAAACTTTGTTTTCTAAATGGCGATATAGATGCTGCGGCTGAAATGATTGAAAATATTATCTTGATTGGAATGAAGTCATTTATTCCAATTAAAGTTATTTCGGATAAACCATCTAATAAAAGTTGGTTTAACCAGACATGCAAGGCTGCTGTCAGATCCAAAGAGGAAGCGTTCAGGAAATGGCGTTTAAATAAAAATGCCACAACTGATCTGCTACGCAAGCAGACAAGAACCATGTGTGCCAGGGTACTTAGACGTGAAAAGTTTCTGTACGAACAACGTCTTCGTGCCAAAGTTCTTGCTTCTCCTAGGGGAAGTAAGAGCTTTTGGTCATTTGTAAGAAGAGTAAAGGATAACTCGTCATCTATCCCAACTCTTGTTAAAGATGACCAGATATTCACTGACCCGGTTGACAAAGCTAACCTATTGGCTGAAATGTTTGCAAGGAATTCATCCTTGCCGGAAAGCAATCAACCACTCCCCGTGATCGAAAATGTATCTAGTTCCATGCCTCAGATATTTTTTCGAACACGTGGAGTTAAAAGGGTTCTCGCAAATCTCGACGTAAATAAATCTCCAGGCCCGGATGGCATTTCAGCACTTGTCCTATGTAAGTGCTCTTCGACGCTTGCCCGTCCCCTTCGCAATCTTTTCAACCTTGCATACCGTGCAGGAGTTTTCCCAGCGTGTTGGAAGATTGCGAACATCCAGCCCATCCCTAAAAAAGGTGAGGCTAATAACCCTGCTAACTATCGACCGATCGCGATTTGCTCAGCGCTCTCGAAGGTTATGGAGAGTATGGTTAACCACCATCTTGTGAGGTATTTAGAAACTAATGACTTACTTAATGATCGACAGTATGGCTTCCGTAGGAATCGATCTACGGGAGACCTGATGACACTGCTATCCGAAAAGTGGAATCGATCTATTCACAAGCTTGGTGAGAGTAAGGTCGTTGCTCTAGATATCTCCAAGGCCTTTGATAGAGTTTGGCACGGCGCACTCATATCAAAGCTTATCGCTTTTGGTGTTGGTAGTGACTTCTCTCGATTTATATCGAGCTTTCTCAGAGATCGCACTATACGTGTTGTTGTAGATGGGTTCTCATCCGACGAGCATAGGTTAACCGCAGGAGTACCACAGGGCTCTGTCCTTTCCCCCTCCCTTTTTCTTATTTTCATCGACGACCTCTTGGATCGGACTGTGAATCCAATATACTCATTCGCGGATGACAGCAACCTCTGTCATTCATACTCATTCGATCATAGACCAAGTCGTCAAGAAATTGAGGATAAAAGGCGATTGATGGATGAGTCACTTAGCCAGGATTTGATGGCCATTTCTGAATGGGGTCGTGAGAATAGAGTAGATTTTAATGCACGTAAGACCCAGTGCTCCTTGTTGTCTCACAAACGATTCACTGATCCAACGGTGTCGTCGATTTTAATGAACGGTGTAGATATTGAGCAATCAGATGCTCTCGATGTTCTCGGCATGAAAATACAACGTGATGTTCGATGGACAAAGCATGTATTTGACGTGTCGAAAGATGCCTTCAAATGTTTAGGCTTTTTAAAAAGATGTAAGAAATATTTTACACCCTCTGATCTTCTCAATATCTACACTACCTACATCAGACCAAAGATGGAATACAACTCCCATATATGGTCCAAAATGCAAATTGTGTTTATGTTTTCAAATATTCACGATGACTAAGTGGCAACTCCCCCAAACAGAATCAAAACGAAATGGCTGTTTCTGATGTTTAGAGTTTGTCAGGCCGATTTAAATCTGATCATATTTGTGCTCTGAAGTTGGCATTCCAATCTACTCGAATGTCGGGACAAGCACTTTCTGGGCTGTACATTCTTTGCGAAGTGAACTCCCTTTGTATTGAAAAGACTCAAATTTGAAATTTAATTCCTTGGTTGAGGTGGTTAAATTTATAACTTCATTTATGGTAAGTCTGTATGGGCTTTTGTGTTTGTGGCTAAGGCTCAGACTGAGGCAAATCCCAACGCTATGCTTTCACATTACCATTTCCTGTTTGGACATCTTAAATCTTAAATCAATTCACGTTGGCATTTTGTGCTAAACATGCCGGAATAGCAGTAAAAACAACAATGCCGACAATTTATGCGATTAAAATAATTCAAATTATTATAATAAATTTTAATTAAGTTTTATATAAATAATGATAATGCACTTTTCGATAATAGCAAAATCATTATAAATTATGTATGTGTGTATGCATATATGTACAGTTAGACGAACACACATACATATGGGCAGCTACTTATTCATAATATTTAATCCATGTACGTATATGAATATGAATTCAAGAGAAAATAATTTAAAGAGGGAGCTATGGCCTACATTGGCATCTGCACAACAAAGAGCAGTCAGATTTTGGCAGAAAGATAAAAGCTTTGCGGGGAGGGTTTGTCATGAAAATCGGTGTTAGCGACATGTTTTCCAAAAGTCATTATTTTTCTTTTCAAGGTTTGGGGTCATACGCTTTTTTCGATTTGGTATAAACAATTATTTGTCCATTTCAATGTAAAAAATCGATATTATCATCGCACTCCATTCGAAACAAACAATTGTTTGTCCATTAAAATCCGAATATTATAATCATTTTTATTATACATAGAACGTTTATAGCTATAACAAATCGCAACAAACATTTGTTTGTCCGTTTAATTATAGAAAAAGCGACATTATAATTATTATAACATTATATACTCGTACATATACATATACATATGTTAGCTAACTGAGGCGAAAAATATGCGAATAGTAATTACAGCTTTTGGTGGCATTAAAACTAATTATTATAAAACAAATTGCATACGATTTAAAACAAAATAGAATGACATGTTTAAACATCGATACCATTTAGTCGTTGTAAATGGCTTTTGTTGTTGTTTGTTTTTGCATTAAGCATTAAGCAACAACAACAAATGACTTTATTCATCTAATACAACCGCATAATCATTAAAAATCAACGGACGGACGGACGGACGGACACACAAAATCAAATGCCAAATTAAACTAATTAGAACAACTTTACGAAAGTATAGTTTACGCAGCGCACATCGTGTGACGCATATTGTTGCTGCCGACGTGGTACGTGGTGGCACAACGCAAGTTACATCTGCGGACCGGCGAGCTGGGTTGTGCTGTTTACACAAACAATTCCCAATTTATCAATTAGCTTTTGAATGACAAACAATGTACCAGTCAGTCCACCTCACACGGACATACATACGAACATGTACTAACCTTAGACTAAGCTACGTCATTAAATTTCTATTATAAATTATTATATTTTATTGTCTCCCCCTACCCACCAGCACACGATGACAATTATAATGTTTGCCGGTGGGGTGCTGGGGAAAATGTTTGCTAGAATATATGCACATACATCTATTTTTATTTATAAATTCAAAAACAAATCAACCGTTTATAAAATATTTAAATTATTTTCGAACGCGTGTAATCATAAATTATTTATGACCACGAGGTCTCCTCCTTTGTTGTTGTTTTTTGCTTGTTGGTTTTGCATTATTTTTTTTTGGAAATTGTTTGTATTTAAAATTGAAAAGTTAAAGCCAGAGAGAAACTGGCATAGAAAATGTTGTTTTTTATATATTTTTTCAAGTTGCAAATATGCCGCTTTAAATGTATATTTCGGTAAAACTAGAATTGCCGAAACGTTTAGATAAAAAAGTTTAGTAACTGACATTTATTGTAGTTCGATTTCAGTTATATCTGATTTGAGTTCACAATAAGTAAATAGTCGTCCAACCCCCGATTTTATGTATCTCCGTTGACATAAAGTTGCTGCTAAACGAGCAGATATAGAATTCAATTTGTGTGGGTTTTGACGTCTATTGGTTAATTCTACCTGTAAAAGGCGTTAGCATTTTGATTCGAAATTAATCGACTTTAGCTCGATTTCGCCGTCGTCGTCATTGTGTCACACGGCCATTTTACACTTAAAAGTTTATTATTGTACAACTGCAAAGAAGATCAAGGGGAAGAAGATGAAGAGACTTGACAGCATTGTTACCCGTTGTTTTTTTTCTTAAATGGATGAGGAAGAAAAACCTGGCAGCGCCACTAAGCGCGTAACAAGCTACTTACTTGTTAAGCGAGTAAATTCCATACAAATCTTAAGCTAGTAAGTCCAAACAAGCAGGTCTTGTGAATCATTTTCCGATGTCAAATAAACTATATCAGTTACATAACATTTATATATATTTCAATTAGATTTCGCATGCAGTGTGACAAGATGCAAAATTTTTCGCTAAGCCACACATCTAGAATCGAACTGCAAGATTTACGATAAATCATTAATTCTAAAACTGAAGGCTCGCGCACACCGAAGCTTTAAATAATTGTTCGTGGAAACCTTAAGAATGACAAACTCACGAACGATTTCGCATCACTATCAACACTAAAGACAAGCATATTTATTACGAGTATTTTGCTCCAATATGTATTGAATGCCTTCTTCTTCTTTCAGTGATTGTGATTGCTCTATGCTTCTAATTCCTTTATCAGATTTTCTTTAGTAGATTATCACATGGTGACTACTACACCCTACTATAGAGTGATTTGTGTTTGTTCCAATACACTCTGGCCGCCGCTTTGAACTGGTCAAAATCTTGATAAGAGCCACACCGGCTGGTGGTGTCACATGTTTTCGTTCAAAAGTATCATCATCAGCAGCAGTAACAGCAGCAAACACAAAGTCTGTCTTTAGTGGCTGTTGTTATTTTGTAATTATTAACTAATTAGTTTAGCTCAACACTGACGCTCACATTAAAATGTCATTCAACCTTTCAAAAATAAAAAAACACATCGGGCCAGAGATACTCGTACCGAACTCTGAGACACTTTGGAGTACGTTCCGTGCCGGCGTGGCGTTTAACTTTTAAATGTCACAAAATCAGGCGCAATTTAAATGATCAACCGACGACAATGTAAACTTTGGATATTGCCAAAAACAAAAGTTGAATTCAAACCAAATCAAAAACAAAACAAACAAAAAACGTTTATCTTTTGGCATTTAAACACTGCAATTAACTACGAAATGAAGCGGCGGCAACAACCGCACTAAGGAAAATTATAAATATTTATGATACGACGCTACGTTGTTTATGTACATATACAAAAATATATACACATGTATTTATATCCATGTTAATCTCTAGCGATCGCTGACTATTTAGCGAAACAAAACGCAATCCCAATAAATTTCTATTTCGATCAGCGGAGCCGGCAAACAAAACAAATCAAAGTTTTTCGCGTTTTTTGTACGATCGGGGCTTCGAATTTGTTTGCCTGTTCACCGGTGCAGAAAATATGTTTGTTTTTTTTTTGTTGTTGTTGCTGCTGAAGAGGTATTTTTATAGTTTTATTTGTTTGGGGGGTACAATAAACATAATAAATTTATATGACAACGTTTTTTATTGCGTTCGAATGGGAATTTATTGGCTGGTTGGAAGACGTGGCGAGGAGGTGAATCAGAAGCGAGGTGCAACAAATCAAATTGAACGCAAATGAGTGCGACGCTCGACGCTGATGTCCAGATGTTCATAAATATTTCGTGGGATGTGGATGTGAGATTATTCTGGGTCTTGTTGTGCGGGAGGGGAGCAGAAATTCTTGTTGACCGAATATTCAAATGCCCATACAAAGAGCAAGAAAAAGACGCAAAACAACCGCATACACTGCTGATTTTTCGCACAGCGTTGCTGCTACACTTTACGAAGACTGTCATAAATTTGACGAACATTTCGAAACGCACACAATTTTATAAAATAAACAGGCCGGACAAAATTGGCACAAAATACGGGGAGATTTGAAAAACATTCAATATTCATGATTCTCAATAATATTCGTGCATAATCAATGAAATAGAAAGATGCTTCATCTGACTCTTCAACGAATTTCAATCAAGAGAGATTAATGCCGATTTTAATGAAAAAATCATATTGAAAGAGAGAAGGCATTTTTTTAATTTTCCCTGTGGTA
The DNA here is from genome assembly GCA_947397865.1 of Polietes domitor. Classification (NCBI taxonomy): domain Eukaryota; kingdom Metazoa; phylum Arthropoda; class Insecta; order Diptera; family Muscidae; genus Polietes; species Polietes domitor. The sequence goes on along the minus strand of OX377619.1, from coordinate 93,348,316 downwards.
GAGAACATTTTTAATAGAATAACAATAGTTTCTTGCCGAAAAGACTACGTTGGTTGATCATTTTTTAATAGGCCTTTTCGATTGGGCAACGTTGCTACCCATTGGTTTTTCTTAAATGGATTAAGAGGAAAAATCTGGCAGCACAACAAAAAGAGTAGCAAGCGACTAATTAAGCTAGTAAGCCCAATCGTACAGGCCTAGTATTAAAGGTATTAAGATCGCAAATGTAAGCCTTGTTCCAAGTTTATCAGCCTTTTCGTTTCAATTTCCACTATGAAATCGAATGGCGAAAATTTTGATATGCCACCGAACTTAATTTTCCTATAATCCTTTTTAATATTTGAGGAAAAAAATCAACTAATACACGTGATATAGTAGATCGTGAATTTTTTCCAATATCTCGGTACTGTGTAACACTAAAAACGCCAAAAGTTAAAATTATCTATGACCACATTTGGCCATTTTAATTCGAAGAAGTGTCTCTTGTTGTTGTCATTTTGAAAAGTAAAAGCAGTATTGCAATTTCATTTTCATATATAGGAGGTTAATTTACTAGATTGAAAACAATCATTAGAAATTCATTGTCATGGTTATGGTTTGACTAATTGAGATTGTGGCCATCGATTGCTCAAATATATGTTATTCTAAATCGTGCATAAATACTTTACCCCCCAATTTGAGGTTAAATATTTAGAGGGAAATCGTTGTTTATATCTAAATCAATCTAAATCTATCTAAACTGTTCTAAATTTAGAACGATTTTCAAATGACAAATTTGTATGGGATCTGACCTTGAGCTGAAATCGAATGATTTCGCACACAGTCTATCAGATAAAAAATATTTTTTACGCTAGATAGAGAGAGAGTTAAACTTAATCCAGTATCCACTTCAAATTCCATATCCCATAGTGTGTTTACACATGAATATTTATTATACATTTGTTTCCAATTCTCCGAAGGATTTTCTGAGAAAAATATTGATTGCATCATTTTGTAGATATATGTGTTGATTAACATAAAAAACTTATTTTTCATAAGAAAATGCTTACATTTTTGACTTGTTGTCATCATCTACTTTCAAGATATACTATAACAGTCATAGTCAAAAATATTTAGCATAGGATTATCAGACGAATTTTCAATGTAAAAGAATTCTTTAAACCATTCATAATTTTTTATGAATATGGCAGTAAATATTCATGTGCAAACAACTATATAAGAATAAAGCTTATGATATTTTCGTTAGGGAACTTTTCGTTTGCAAGAGTACTTCAAAATGAAATGAAATTTGGGGTTACATAATCGTTTAACATTTTGTATTTCAACTTATTATACAAAAATTAGATTTAATCGGTCACGTCGTCAGTATTCTATTATCAATATTTCGTCTCTCGTCGAGAGACATCCTCAGGAAAATTGATACAATTTACACAAATGGATCTTGATAAAATATTGAAAATACTGACTGACAAATTGAATCTAATAGTTTTGTAATGAAATAATTACCGCAGACAATCTCCGTTATAATTTTAAATATGCAAATGAAATCTTCACCTAAGGTTCATACCAACCTTAAGGACCACGCAAATGTTTGCACAAATCAGAATTTTGTACAAAATTGTGTTCTAATACGAACATCTCTGAATATGACAAATATTTGCGCAAAATAGTTTTGCCATTATATTAAGTGTTTTGTGAAGAACACTTGTCATCATTCAGCTGATCTGAGCAATAACTAAGTGATTCCTGATGTTTTTATGTTTGCACCACTTCTTTTCGAAGAGTAACTTTGATCCGAAGGGCTTCTCTTTCTTGTATGATTATAATCCCCAGAATCAATCCCGACGCTGAAGAAGAATCGACGCTGCATAAACATGGTAATATGCAACTTATGATCATCTTAGATTTATGTTTAACCCACGCTTTGTTAATCATCTTTGGATTAAATCATATCCGCGCGTGGTTTCATATTCAATAGATCGGACGACGGACGTACTTGTCTCTTCACCTGTAACGGGGGAGGAACAAAAACCAAAGGCAGACTTTACACGTTCAACAATTTAGTGTAAAGTTGCCTTTTGACAGTTGTTTGCGAAGCGGCTTTATCAAGGGGACGTTGTTTAATTCCAAAGCAATTTAAAAAATAGCACAAAACATTGTTGACACCAATTTCTTATAAGAAACTCAAAATCGAAAATTGCCGTCGGCAATTTTGATTGCTTGTGAAAAGTTCACGACCGTTGACAATAGACCAAATAACCATTTAATCATCAGTTATGAATGGTAAATCCCAAATAATAACAGTTAGATATCTAGCTAACTCCAAGTTAGCCCTCATCAGTATTTTAAAAGTGAATATCGGAATTTTTATTAAATTGTAGGTATAGTAAGGTACTTACTTATCACATCATGTCCATGACAATCTAAATCCAGGTGATGGTTCATCACCAGCGACGGTTGTAATCCAGTTTGATTGTGATTGTGCAAGGGAAGCTGGTGAGCCAAATGGCCACCAATCTCTGCCATTACCATATATTATGTTTAAAACAAGCGTTTTCAAAAGAAAATGAGGAATATTTTTAAATATTTCTTTTGGTTTTAGGTTTTGCCAAACTCGTTGAAAAGTTTTGCAAATGTTTGGGTTTATTTCTATTTTTTCTTCTTCTTCTTCTTTTTTGACTTTAAACTGAGAACTTGTTGTAATGCGAGCGATCACTATCTTATTACGTTTTGTGTTTCATTGAATTTGAAATTTTGAGCAAGATCTTTGTTATTTTTATCTTTTAATTTTTTTTCTTTTTGTGGAATTATTTTTAAGGCACTCACAATTGTTGGGGGAGAGAGGGATTGATTTGTTTGCAAGACAGAGATTTTCCGTTTTCAGTCGTTGCTGTTCGGTTCGGTTTGGTTTGAATTTTCCACAATTTTGTTTGTTTTTTGTTTTTAATTTATGTATTTTTGAGGGGGTTTTCTTTTTGAACTGACACGTTTGCTTTCTTTGCCGCCGAGTTGGGTTGGTTGCATTAACTTCTCAATTAAAATTTCTGACAGCTGTCACTTTTGTTTTCAAATTTTCGTACCTGGTGGCAAAACTGAATTGAACGGGAAACATAAATGAAAAATCTTAAATTCTTTTGCTTTTGGCGATTCTTTTCTCTCGTTTTTTTGCGGGTTTCATGTGTAATTCCATATGATGAGTGCGCTATGTAAGTTAGAGTGTGCAATGAAACGCGCGATTTACGGGATTTCGGTACGGTATTCACTACAGCAGGGTTGTATTTAGACGAGTGTGTGTGTGCGTGTGTCACAAAACGAACTTCAGCGGTCTGCAGGCCACACAGAGCAACGTTAGCGCGCAGCAAAGTCTCACGTACAACTAAACCGGCCTAGCTCGATGTGTATCCGCCGTTGCCGTTGTGTGCTAGCGCTTCGTTTCGGTCACATCACCACAGAGGTGCTGCTGTCTTCTTCTTCTTCATGGTGTACTGCAGCCTCTTCACCCCGCCGTTGAAAAACATTGCTCGATCGACGACTGACGAACTAAAGTGTGTGTGTGAGAGAGAGAGAGTGAGAGCGCACTTGGTTGAGTGTGTGGTGTGTCACCACCTCTTTTCGAAGATTGTTATCGCCATCTTTGTCTCTCTAACGAGGGAACTTCCGGGTACTGGGTATGTTTATCTCACGAATGCAACCAGTTTTCCCGGTGTCAGTCATCGTTGCCAAGGGGAAGTGAGGGCATGTGCAGTTTCTTCGAAAATCGGAAGCAGGTGTTGCCGTTTCACCAGCCACTTCGTGGCTTCTCTTTCTGGCCTCAGTGCATTCGCACCACGGTGTGCACTTGTATGCAGCCGTGGTAGAGAAAAACCAACAACTCCTCTCTGAACACTGGGAGAGTGTGTTGGTTGGTGTGTGTGTGTGTGGTTGCTGCTGCTGTTCCTCTTCTTTCGTTATTTTCTGGGTTTTGTAAATGGCGTCTTGGCGGACCAATCGTCTGGGCAAACAGAGCATGCGCCCTGTGTTGCCTGGTGTCTCGCATCAGTATTTTCTCCACCACATTTTGCTCGGCCTGGTGCTGCCCCACCTTCCAATTAGATGGTGGCGTTGTTGTTGTTGTCGTCGTCGCTCGGCGAATGTTCGAATCCGTTGCAAAGTACTCTGGTGTTTGGCGAGTAGCGCAGTTCAGTTGGTAGTTGCTTTGTGGAATACTCTTTGCCAGTTTGGTTTGTTAACGCTCAGTTTAGTGGAATTTAAAGATTTCTGGCTGTTGTTGTTTAAATTTCTGCAGCCTGAACATTCAAGTATACAGGCTCGATTCGGTTTTAAACGCTTATGGATTTGCGGAAGCTCAAAAGCACAGCGACGACTGCGATGATGAAGAAGACGGCGGCGTTGGCAAAGACTCCCTTAGCTTGGCCTCCGTCGAGGTGGAAGTAGAAAAATAACTTGTGGCAGTAATTGTCGTTTTTCGTTTGTTTGCGAGTGTAAGACTGGTTCTGCCGCGCCACCTCCTCTTCTCATATCACATAGCAATTTGTCGTTGCCGTTCACCATTTGCTTCGTTGGTTGGAGGATGGTGGATGGCTCGACGACGGCGGCGACAGCAACAGCAAGAAGTACGTACGTATTGCCATTTTCTGCAACATCGACCGCGGCGACAGCCACCAAAGAAAAAAGTGGATGTCGTACAAAATGGTTGCACTTGTTTGGAACTTGGTGCCCCATTCAAACACACACACACATACATACACATGGACTGGTGTTGCTGCGTCTGGTGCAGCCGTTTGGTTTCTGTCTTGATGTTGTTGTTGTTTTACATGTTGTACCACTAAATTGTGGGTTGTTCTTTTTCTTGCAACATGCAACAGCCAGCCAGCCATATTGCCATTGTATTGTAGGCTGCGAATAGTTTTGAACCCAACAGCAATTGTCGTTGTCGGCGTTGTTGTTAATACAATCCTCCTGATCCTTTGTCGATAACGTCACCGACAAACAAATGGAGTACTTGGTCCACAACAACATTGCTCATCTACATCTCTTATTTATCGTCCGATTTTGGGGGCCTTTGTTTGACTCCAACTTGTCCCACCGCATTTACCTTTGGTCTTAAGTCTGTCTGTGAAAGCTGCAGGCTTGCGTTAATAAATAAATATTAAATTTTAATGAACAACTAAACAGCAGATTCCTGGTGATATTTACAATTGATTGTACATATGTGTGTGTGTGTGTGTCTGCACGTATTCACAGTGTTACGAAGAGGATTACAATTATTAGCCGTTATTTTTGAGAAGCTGTCAAGTTTGCTAATTTTTATGGAAATGTTTTCTATATACTGCTTACCATATATTACATTTTTTATCAATAGAATCTAAATATATCAATAATAACTTGAAATATTAAGAAAATTGTTTTATTTTTGTATTGTTTTTGACTTCTTCGAATGTTTCGAGAATTATCAAATTAATGTTCCCACAAAAAACTCACACCAAAACAACTACGCTTGAATTGTACAGCAGCGATCGGAAGCGATTTCTGAAGAAAGCGCAGCTTCGAAAAATAAAGTTTTGGTGTTCATAATTTTAAACCTAAAGCGAAGCCTGGCGTTTATCCATTTCAATGAAATTTCCAGTATTTTCAAAGGAGTTATTTTTGGTTTATTGACTCTGACTGAAAATGGTGGAATTAAAAAATGCTTGAAAATTTGGCATTTCTTTCTGGCTGTTCCGATTTGAACGAAATTTCACATAAGAGTGGAATATACGAAATTTATGTTTTTGATGAATCTAGCTGCCCCTACCCCGTTGCCCATAAAGTTCGAATTTGAAAGTCCTTTACCATGCTCCTCGACACATTTCAAATTTCATGATTCAAGAAGCAACAAGTTGGTTGGTTGGCACCCTGTACTAGCTTACAATTAAGAGACTTGTTAAGGTGGCAGCATTGTTAACCATTCCTAAATGGATCTGAATGAAAATTGTGACAATATTAAAAATCTAATATTAAGGTTGGTTGCAATAAGAAAAGCTTAAATAAAAAGTTAAACTTTCATTTTAAATAACTATTCTTTTTTCAAATTGTTGTCAACAGCAATATCAGTATCAATAAAATAAAATAAAAAATAATTTTAATTAATAATTTAAAAATTTTGGATAATTATCCAGGCTATGTTTTATGTTATGAACATTTATTTATATTGTAGTTGGCAACAACGTAAAAAAACTTTTTATTTTTTACTTTATTTTCTCGGCTTAAAGAAAAACAGCTCTATTAACAGCTGTATTAATTAATTTTATAATAATTTCATTTAAAACAAAGTGGTTCGCTTTAATTACTCACCACTCACAACCAGGACCGTTTACGGGATTTTCTTCTAGGAGGGGTTTTCATATAATTTTACAAAAAGTAAAGGAACTATAACAATTGAATAAATATAAAATATTTTATATATCGAGGGCTTATATCAAGGCGTATGTATAAAGGTAATAGCACGAGCCCAGCTGACTGAAATTTTTTTCATTTAAAAGTAACCGAAACTGTCAAATCCCATATATTTTGCTTTGACATTATGGCTCACCATTCAAAAAATTACTTGTATTTTGTTGTTGCCGAATTTGTTGTTGTTCTAGTGCTATCACCTGTATAAATACGCCTTGGCTTATATTCAAAAGTGGCTATGAACCATTTTCTAGAAAATGAGTTTTGGATGTCAAACTATTGTCAGATTTTTATGTCATCTGTCATATAAATTTGGAAATAATTTTTTTAGAGCCATTTTTTCAAATTTTTCTGATTACACGTTATTTTGTGACTGCATAAATGGCTATGAACATAAAAATAATAGAAATAAAATAGTTCAAAAATGGAGCAACATATAATCGAAGGTTGTAATTCGCTATAACGATTTCGTTTAAAACATTTTCAGCATTTTTATAGATTTAGGGTATATCCTACTGCCAAATTCCATCATTTCGCCGTTAATAGCATTTTGCTTCCCAAGATATTAGGCTAAAATAGGATAAACAGTGGCTGTAAAGTTAAAAGTTGTGAAAAGTATCTTTAGAAAAACCAGCGTAACTTTTTATCATATTTAGAATACCAAAATATTTTTTGACATGTGATTGCTGACTTCATGGGGAATATTTGTGCCAGAAAAGTTTCAGAATCTTGAATGGAGAAAGTTAATTTTTTTTGTATTTTTTGTTTACCATGCCCTACCGCAATATCCACTTTTTGTAAAAAATTTGGAAAAAGGGATGAAAATGGTACCACTCTGACGGATGAAGCTGGCATCTTTAAATTCGCTGTGTACATCCCAGAAAATGCGTTTTCTACACAACATTGCCAACATTTCATAAAAAACGTTATCGAGTTTACAATAAGCCTTATTTATATATTATAATTTATATTTTTTAACCATAAAACCGCGAATAATAGGAAATTTCGAAAACTTTTTTATCGTAGCAATTAGTAATCCTCTTTAGATTGAACTGTAGATGAATGAATGAATCATAATTACTCTTAAAATTAAGGAGAAAATCAGTTTTTACGCTCTCCTGAAAAGTTGTGTTTTTGTTCATAGCCACTTGTAAATATAAGCCCTCGATATAATATATCGTCACCTGATATGCTAAAGTTCAGTTCAGCTTTCACAAATTGCCATATAATTTTTTGAAATTAATTATGTAACTTTAGAAAAGCGAAAGAAAGTTTGAAAAGATTCCACATGCATAGGTGTTTTTCATATGATTTGCAAAATTTTGGATCGCTTGTGCGTAAAATGTGATCACTTCGGTCAAATTTGAAATGATTGCCAAAAGTACTATCGTACTGTAAAGATATTGTAGCCCGAAGTATTATATATTGTGAGATTTTTAATTTAATTATAGTGGAAAGATGGGATTTTCTGAAAAATTGCCGAAATTCCTTTTTTTATGTCGTTTAAGAAAAAGTTAAAATATGTAACAAATTTTAATTTACGATGTTTTTCGGATCAATTTGAAAGTTCACTATATGCTAATTCTGAAAATGTTTGCCGATGTAAATTTTGTTTTTGTCAATTTTACGCTCGGCCCATTGTTATATACTTCTGAAGCAAAAATACCACTATCGGAGTGCTAATCATCATTGATCGCACTTCACAGTTTTTACTATAACTTCAAGCACATTCTTGGCGTCTTAAACACATTTCAAGAGTTTAAAGTGGTTAACGAATGACTGTGATGGCATCAAGTTACTTCAATGGCAGAATAATCCACAGACGGGCTTTGGAAAATATTTTCAACCAGAAAATTAAGGTTTTTTTTAACTTTTTTGATATTTGAGGATTTTGTTAAATAGTGCTTATTGAATAAATATTTCGACTAAGACGAGCTGTCCTTTTTAAATAAATTTTAGAAGTTATTGTTCGTTTCCTGAACAAGGATGAGAAGAATTTTTATTTGCAGTTAAATAAGGGATTTTAGTAAGAATTAAAACAAGTTTAAAAATTTGTTCAGATTCCACACGTAATTGTAGATAACTACACAACGCAGTTTGGTTGTCAATACCGGATCTTAAGGCTTTCTCCCAATTAGTAAGTTTTTTTGTCAAGTTTCCTCATTTTTGATTGTGCACTTCTACTCCGATTTTGGCCTAGCCGAATTGTCAAGTAAGAGATTTCGGTTTATTGATATTAAAACATTTCAGGACAAGAGTTTCACTAAAGATTACACTAGGCAGAAGCTATTCTTCTGGTATCTGAAGACTAGCACTATACAATCTGGGAATAGACTAATATCTTTTAATTTTTTTTCGTATACTAAAAATGTCCATTAAAGATTTTTTAAGAAATTTTACTGTTTTTTTTGGTGATTTTATCGCAGGATCGCAATTCAGATAAATTATTTTAAAAAAAGTTTACAAATTCTAAATTTTGTAGATTCCAGAAGGGTTATTAAACGTATATTCGGAACCCCTCTGGAGGGGTTTGTACACCCAAAAATCCTCTCCTCACAACAAAGGACAGCTGAGATGGTCAAAGTGCAGTAGTAGTAATCAGAAGGTATTCTATCACCTGTGGCAGTGGATTTTTTAAATAAAATCAAAATGAAATGAAAAAGTAATGGAATTGCGTAGAAACGACTTTTGAAATTTAAATTTATAGAATATCCCTTCTATGACAACTGCATGTTATTTTTGGTGTTGATCCAATATTTCACAACATCCATATCACAAGACGGTTATATTCTACGCTTCGTCTGATGCTTTGTTTTTGCAGGCCATTGAAAAGATTCTAACTAAAATAAAAAGTGAAAAGCAGAGCAAATATGACTTTTGGTTGCTTTACAGTTTCATTCAACAAACGGACTAAAGCTACTTTCCAAATAAACGGATAATTTATGGTCCATTTGATTATCTTTATTTTAAAGTTTATTGTCACCAAATTCGACGTTTCCAAATAGAAATTTATCTCGGAACAAACAAAACAAAGCAAAAAATAAAATAAAAATCCATAAAAATGTTTAATTTTATTTTCGAGGTTAGGGGCCCAAAAATACATAAAAAAGTCGTAAAGTAGTCTTATATGCCGCTGCGTTTTTTGGAAGTAAACATTTCGATAAATATTATTTGTAGGAGTGCTTGTATATACCATCAGATATTTAATATATACGACCAAATGCAATATACTGTGATATTGTGCATTCATAATTGCGACTGGTTTTTATATATTTCTTAATTTATAAAGTTTGTATTTTTTTGCTTTGATTCGTCAGTCAAAATCAACGACAGTTCATGTGCAACATGTACTTCTTTGCTCTTTGAAATATGAGTGCAGACTCAAAAACATATGTTTAAATTGCCAAAAGGAGGATAAATTTGATCTTTTTACATTCACGTTGTCCTTGGAATTTTGTTGTACAAAAAATATTCACTTCAGAGACAAAAATTTAAAGCAGAAAAACGGTAACTATATTCAATTTGGTTTTTGACATTTCTTCCCCTATTCGCCGCAAATTAAAGTTCTGTTAAATTTTCGCCATTATAAATCTTTGAGTAGTACTAAAAAGGATATGTGCATGTTGCATGTGTATTCTCAGAATACAAGAATTGTCTTTAAATGAAAGTAAAATTAATAAATCTTCACGAATTAATATTGACTATTGCCGACAAATGTTTCAACATACAATCTGAATCAACATCTCTTAAGGACTGTATATCATAGCGATTTAACAAGAACTATTCATGTTATGTATTCAAGTCTCTATATGGAAATAAGCCAATCAACTTGGAGATGCTGAGATGAAAAGTTTATAGAAATATCTATCCAAATATGTTCAAAACTCTAGTAGCACCAACAATGAACCCCAATAAGCACAGTTGAATATGACAGCAGTATGTTTTAGCGTTTGGCTAAGATCTACGATGCACCAAGACTAATTTTCAAATTTGCAATTTTAATGAATCCAAACGAGATAGTAAAGTTTTGTATAACTGATACATATACTTAACCTATATATAATTAATACTTTAAACTGGGCACCCATGCCCGTGGACATATGTCGTCAGAATATAAACAACAGAATTGAAGAATTAATTTTAAATTTATAATGAGCTGAGATTTTGTTTATGTCAATATATTATTTGCTTGTTTTCAATGACCGTTATTTTTTAAAGTTACTACTGGTCTGACTCTTAGCCTAACTATTATATATTTTTAATAATAAGGTCGTAAATAATAATTAAAAATATTCAAAATATTAATCTGTAAGTGTAAACTCTTCTAAAGAGTTGATTGTATAAGTCTATTCTTAAGTACTGCCAAGATGCTTAAGCGGAATGATGTTGAAAATATAAAAAAAATAAGATTCCTTCTTAGTTTCTTATATATTTACCATACCAAACTGTTCTACAAGCTTAACGTTTCTTATACTAAAAAATTATTTTGAATGCACAATTTTTAAAAATTTCAAATTTTTAGCTAAAACAATCGTATTTGTATACCCTGACTCTACAGAGGAGTAGGAGGGTATATATCATTTGGGACGGAATAAAAGTGTAAAGCATTGAAGGAGTGATCTAAGACCCTAAGTATGTTTGGACCAAATCCGTTTCACGACTTTTTAAGATGTTTGAGCCATGTCCGTCCGACCGCATGGCTGGCTGGTGTACACGATAACTATCGAAATGAGTTAAGGAATCAATTCAAACTTTGCACATGGTAATATTTTTCCCAAACTTAGTTTATATTTGAAGATGAGCGAAATTGCCACACCCCTTCTGGTACCTCCCACACAAATGATCCATAAGGATATTTGGAATCGGCTATATTTTGGTATTTCATAATGTTTTTATAATCCCTTTAAGTGTACTACGTATCAACGGTTTTGCCACGCCCCTTCGTGTACCTCCCACACAAATCACCCTAAACTACGTAAAATCGGAATAGGGTGAAATTTGATATTTAGCAATGCCTTTGTAGTGGTCACATTCGCATGGAATATGAGCGATATTGCCACACCCCTTCTGGTACCTCCCATACAATGTGGCATAAACTTTGTTTACAATAAAACCGCCATAACATCCATACGGGTAGTCAAAATCATTTGCAATTTGACAGTTGATTCAGCCACGCCCCTTCTTGAACCTCCCACACAATTGTCTCTATCCTAGGTAATATTAAATCCTTCATAACTTCTATACTGGCGCATGGAATCCACTATGACTTGATATTTGATCATGTTTTTACAAATGTGGAAGCTGGGACTATGTGACACATCCTAGAACTTTTCACACAAATTATCCTGCGGAAATTTAATTCCCTATAACTTCCGCATATATGTTTTCTGAGAGTGAGGGCGTATATAAGTCGGTTCAGCCGACTGAAGCTTACTTACTTGTTGGGATTATTTATGGTTTCACAACACTGTGACTACTCCATTTGACATTCCATCGGAGTTTTTGTTGTGACACTCGAACTTTAGATTTGATTGAATGTGGCAGTTTTCATTTTCCCCCAAATAGCGAACGAATAGTTTGGTCTGTTCGCAGTTCATTGACATCCAGCCGTTAATGTTGGTTCCAGCAGTGCTCGAGATGTGCTCGCATTCGCTATGTTTTGGTGTTGGTCTCTGTCTCTGTCAGCCATTAAGGTTTCTTGTCCAGTCAGTCAGTCAGCCAGCCAACCAACCAGCCAGCCGGCCATTAATGTCTATGACTTGGAATTTTAATATCACTTCTAATGATGATTTGTGGCCCCCATGCTAGCACTCAATCACATCCCCCTCCCCCAAATTGTGTTTGTTCTTCACCAAAATTCGTTTCATTTCGGTTTTTGTTTTTACCAGTCATTCGCTCGTATTCGTTGTTATCTTGTTTGTCTCTGTCTCTCATTTTCTGGGCTTCCTGTGGCGTTTTTTTTTTTTTGGTTTTGTTCAAGGTCATTAAAACATGAAGCTTTAAATTTCAACTCTGGTCTCCCCATAGACCTTCCTTTAGTTGTTGTAATTGTTTGCACGGATGGCATTTTTCATTCACTTCCGTTTCCTTGCGTTTTCCAACGATGGCTGGATGGTTGCATTAGTCTGTGACCACTTAACAGCGAACGTGCGAACGGAACGTCGACGAGGTGGCTGGACAGGAGAGGACGAATGGCCAAACATTCGTCTGACTATCTAGTCGACCATTTCGAACATATTGTTCATTTTAAACATTTTGAAAATCAGCTGTTAGTTCATGCGCTTCAAAAATTTAATTAGGTTTCTCTTCTGCTACTTGGTCGCCGTCGTCGCCGCCTTCGCCGTCATCGTGCTCATTATTATCATCATCACTATCGTCGTCGGCATTACCATCTTGTTGCGGTGGTCCCAGCGCCACGGACATCTATTGCTACCCTTTCGTCCATTTCATTCATATCCATTCATTAATTGGGTTAATTGAAGTCCTGGTGGTTGTAGTTGCTGCTGCTGCTGTCGCTGCTGAGGTCGGTTAGTCGGTCGGTCTGCTGCCTGCCTGGTTGGCAAAAGTGTTCTAATTTTAGTTACGAACTGTAATAGTACTCGTATATAAGCGTATGTTTGTAAACGTGTACATATTACGTAAAGTAGGAATGCATGCATAAAAATTACAGGCTGACGTATACTTTACATACCTGTACCGACATAAGTTCGTATGTATGTATGTATATTTTAGTATTCACATGTGTTTATGTGTGAAAATTAAGCCGGCTCGCTATCTACAAAAACTAAAGGTATTTTACGACTTTTCTCTAAAGAATTCGAAAAACATAAGATCACATTTCAACCACGAAAGATGACTTTTATGTTAGTTTTCCTTGCAGTTCGAGGGTTTAAAACATAATTGTCGAGATGTATTGGCAACTCGCTTAATTGTTTTTAGTCCAATAACTCGGAAATACTTCCGAATATTTTAAAATCGATTTTTATTTATAGAAATGTAATTATATATTCTTTGCAATTTTTACACTCCAAGGAAACAAAGTTGTTGGAGGTTTACGGTATTACTAGCTTAAGGCTTTATTGGAATAACGTTTTACCTCGTAATGTGATAAATGAAACCAAACTTAAACCGATTAAGTTGCTAATAACACATGAATATTTATAGTTTATACATTGGTTTTTATTCGGCTCAATTTAAAACTAATCGAACATGTTGTCAAAGGAAATGATAATCGCTAGGATCGAGATTAATTGGCAACACTGCTGCGATAAAGAGCAGCACATTGCACATATTTACTGAAAATTGTCATGCTTAATTGTAGAAATTTTGCTGTTGCCAATTTAACTTTTAATAAAAAATGATAAAATGCAATAATAATATATTTGACGTATAGCCTTTGCAGACTCCATGCGAAATCGAGATGAAATGACAATGAAAGGTCGGTTTACAAATGTAAGGGGGTATTTTTTACCCATTCTCTACATTCTTCCCATAACAAATATATACGTATTTTTATAAAAAAACTAAAAAATACAAGTAATGAATTGCGATTTTTTCATGACACCGTCATATCTCCAGACAATCTCCAGAAATTCTTGACCGATTTGAATGTACTACACATTGTGCTGCAGGTAATTTCAAGTGGTATATGGATAAGGTAAATTTCAAGTTTTTACAAATTTTTATGTCTTTTTTGTTTTGAAATTTTAAAGCAGTATTCTTGGAAGTTGTGAAACTACGCTGAACGAATTATCTTCATACTATTTATGATTTTCTCTTAACCTCAGTGAAAATTTTCATTAAAAAGTCGCCAAGGAAACACTTCATAAAATATATGAAACATGTTTCATAAAACACAAATCTATGAAAAGTGTCATAGAATTTATAAAATTCTGTTTTTAGAAACTATGAAATGTGGTTCTTCATTCGATGAACTTTTGTCATACAAGTTCATTATTTTTCATAATATGATTAATTAACATTAAGAAAAGGCCTGACTTGTTGACTAACCAATCATCATACACCTTCATTGTGATAGTCTTTGCATTCAGATTTGCTAGCATTCAACCGAAAAAATCGACACACTAAAAATGTAGTTGTATGTTATGAAACATTTCATAAAAACTATGAAATCTTTCATTATATTTATGAAGACATTTCATAACACAAATATTTTATTGGTTATGACATATTTCATAATATTTGAACTCCTGGCTCGAGACCATTTTGCATCTACGTTTAATAGAATGTAAATTTATTTACAAATTGCATGGTGACATTTATTACTTGGCATTAGGGTTTGGGGTCCATTTGTTTATATTATATTACTACAAACATTACTTTCTAAATTCGCTATGTCGCCTTTTTGGCGAAACCTATATAGGGGAAAACTTGTGAAACTGGCAATACTATGACTGACATAGTGTCAATACTTAACCCTTCGTGCTATCTGGTTATCTTTAAATTATCTGTTTCCCATCGACGAAATTAAAAGTGAAAATCTTCTCAAAGAAGAATTTACTTCCCATATGAAATCAGTAAGAAATGGTCTAAAATTAGGGATACAATTAAAATTGTTCACCACGAAATTTCAAGAGAAATCTAATTTGAATACAAATATACCCTACGGTATATTTAAATGACCCTTTGTGAGAAGTAATGAATATTTCAATATTTTTATTTTTAATTTAATTAATCAATATTAGTTGTTTAATGTTTCTATTGCTTTTACAGTTTGGAATATTTCCCCCTGTTTCTGTAAAATATTTTCTTCCCTAAACGAATGAATAAAGACCTCATAACCATACGAGTTCTTTGTTTCCTTAAACATTTTTTAATTTTGAATCAAGTCAATTTTGAGGATTTGTCTGAAGTAAAAAATTTGTAAAATGACAAATAATTTCTAAAATATTTTGACGAAAAAACTTGTTTTTAATTTATAATATGTCAGTATTTTAACACATAATAACTACTAAAATAATAAAAAATATTTCTTTTTAGATTAGTATTATTTTGTTTTGTTGTTTACTATCACTTGCGCCATATAATTTGATAATTAGGAATTGCATTCATATTGAAAATTATAAAAAAGTACGAAAACCCGTGTTGAAATAGTGTACGGTGGGCGTTAATGGGTTAAAAAAGCACACTAGTTACTAAAAGTTGATATTTTAAAACGTATTCGACAAATTAAAAAAAATATTTTTTTCCCGGAAATTCCCGGGAATCCCGGGAATATTCATTCCCGTTTTCCCGGGAAATGAAAAAAGTCCGGAAAACCCCAAACCCTACTTGGCATTTAAGAATTGTTTCTTTAATACTACACTTAAAGAAAAAGTCTGTTATTAACAGCAGCGATTGTCTGCTGCCTACCAGCAGGCAATTTTCTGCTATTACAGCAGTTTTTCTGTAATCTTGCACCAGCATTCACACTGCTAAAGTGTTTGCAGTCTGCTAAAAATGACTGCTGGTTATTAAATTAAAAAAATAGATAACAAATAAGCGTTTGTAATTTAAAAGGCATTTAGATTGACGGCGAAAACGAAATTATCTCGAATTTCGTTTTATATTAGCTTGGGACAATATGCGTATCATTCAAAAGACAATCACAATATCTTTCAGTGGTAATAAATTCCCTTATAAAAGCATTTATTCTAAAAAGTGTTGTTAATAAAATTGTTAACTGGATATGTTGTTCTGTACATATGCCTAAAGTTTCAAGAAAGGGTTTTTTCTTTATTGCTAAAAACAGCAAACAGCTGTTTCTATTTCAGCTGATACAAGTCTGCTATCTCTTTTACAGCAGAAAATCTGCTCTTGCAGCAGAGTTTCTGCTTTCTCTTACTGACAAATTCCTTTGAGTGTATGAAATCTTTCTTTGATCTTATGAAACTAAGTTTAAGTTTATGAAACATACATATTATGAAAAAATTCACTAAATTTATGAAAAACCTGTTATGAAAGCTTCATAAATATTATGAAGGAAAATTCTTTCAGTGTACTTTTTTAAAATATTTACCACAATTTCAGTGAAAAATAATCGGAATGAAGAATTTTTCATTAGTTTATTAACACAAGGTATAGAAACAATTTAAAACTCCAAGAAAAAGGAGTTAATGGAAAAAATATAATGCAATATCTCACTACAAAAAACATCGAAAAATTAAAATGTTCCCTTTTTTATTGTTTTTATTTTTGATTGAGTATCCGAAAAATATTTTGAAAACAAATCGTTAAAAGTAGAAACCATAATTTCAAGTGATTTGTAAATCACCATCAGCCTGTCATAGATTTTATTAAATTTAAAGTTTACCATATTGCAAAAAATACATGGAGATATTTTGATATTATTTGTTGGCAAGACATCATATGTTTTTTTTAAGATTATAAATTATAGTCCTATATGAGATTTTTGTTTCCATGTCTTGCATCTTGCATAAAAGTTTTCAGTAGGCTCGAAAACTGTCATATTTCGCTTGTTTTCTCTCTACTAAGGTCAGAAGCCATGTTTTCAATAATTTAAAAATTGTACAATGGCAAAAGTTGTCGGTTTTCCAAAATTGATGTACAAATTAAATGAAAGTGGATAACGAAAAATAGCAATTAAATAATCAAAGCAGGCAGAAAAAGTTCCACGTTATCATATGCAATAGAGAGTGACAGAAATATTATTATATTGTTATATCTCTTTCTAATAATTCTAATACGTGAAAGCAGTTGCTTCAGCTAGAGAAAACGATGTCAGTGATTTTCTGCAAATAGTGAAATATAAAATTGAATGGTGACTACAATGAAAGAACTACTTTGCAAGTAACCGTTACTCGCCATATCCAATCACTGCAGTTACCCGTGATTTCTCAATCACGGTGATTGAATCACCGGTACGAGAATATCGCCCATCTCTACTTCCAAACTCACACAGTCGCCAAAGATGACATCTAAAATTGCAAACAAATCATTTCCATAATTCCAATGAAAGAAGAAAAAAAAGGAGGATAAAGTACCACTTCAATATTTTGGAAGTAATTGAATTTGACTTCAAACACACATTAAAATCGGTCAAATATTTCATGGAATGGATGGACATTTAAAATACGCTTCCTACGAAGTACTTCCAATTATTTTTGCTAGGGGTTTGCAGTTTTGAACACGAAGACACATACAGTCGAAGAGGGACAAGCAATTGGATTAAGGAAAACAAATTGCGTTTACTTAAAAAATTGTGTCCTTGGAGAACAGTTTCCTCAACTATAGTTCAATTGAACTTATTTTGAACTTTTTTGGTATATATCAAGTATCAAAATATCCTTCAGGTTAAATAGAAATTTTCTTTGTTTGAGGAAAAATGCATTAAAGCTTTGGCAGTTTGTGTAAATAATTACTTCATTTAAGAAATATTTCTGTATATATGCGTACATATATACTTGATTGGATGAATACTTGAACTAGAATTCAGTTCGAAGCATGTCCAAAAGTTTGAAATTGATATTTTAACACTATACGAAATTCAATTTTCTAAATTTTAGTCTCCTTTGTTGACAACCGATTTGGAAAACAGCTTTTACTTTAGTCCAATGAAAGTCATGTTGCACTGGAGGTAATAAGTGCAACATGACTTTCATTGGACGAAGATATCACTACTGGTAAATCCGAAAATATCCATATTGAATGTACCGATTTACACGATTATACTGAGTAAAATGTAATGTCCAATGAAGTATGTTCGATGGACAAATCATATCGTATGAATACAAAAAGGACCGATAACATGTTAAGAGAAATGCCATATCTAAAGAATGAAATCATAATCATATCTAGAGTGATCAAAAACCCAGTTTATCTACAATGTCGATTTTAGGGTTTTCCAAAAACCGCGTTTTCAAAAAACCCGGTTGCCCGGTTTGCACTATGAAAACCCGGTGGAGACCGACATAAAAAACCCAAACAACAAACCACTATTTAAAAAAACGACGGTCGGTCTCAGATGAAAACCCCGGTTTTCGGTCTCGGATTTGAATACTCTAGTCATATGTAAAGAATAATCATAATTTTCAAAAAGCTGTAAATTTCCATCTGATCTGGATGTATTTCACGTCTAGAATGTAGATCCACTAAATTCAAACATAAACACTGTGCAATTTATTAAATGGCCAAATTGTATAACACCTAGTTCTCACCAGGGCTGTGGAGTAGAGGCGAAATTGCTCGACTCCGACTCCAGCATTTTAAAATGTTTCGACTCCGACTCCTACTCCGCAGTCGACTCCGGATGTTCAATCGATAATATTTAGTGGTGTATTTTTGTCAGTAATTATAATAATGTATATTTTTTAAATAAAACCTATTTTATTTTATAAAAGAAATAAAAAAGTATCCACATTGCAGCTGTTGCTAATCTCACATCACGAATAATTTTCGGGTAATACCCAATCCTTTTTGTCTTTTCTGTAAACATTTTTAATTTCATCCAATTCCCGATAAAAGTTTTGTTTTTGTATTTCAACGGAATCAGTTCTTAACCTGTTAGCCTTATTTTGATCCAAACTATCGAAATACTTTTCGAAGTCATCAGAAGGTGTTGATTCGTGAGATGGTATTGCACAATTAAGAACCATCTGGACTACAAGTTTTTTGCATTCTTTCAGCCAGTTCATATAATACTAAAATTGTATTTAAAGGGTCGTCATATATTCCCGACAATAGAATAGAATTCCTCACTATTTCCGTCTCTCTTCTAGTCATTGAAGAAACTATATAGTTTGCAATTCTATTTTAAAATTTCTCCAATTTATTTATTGAAACCGACTGGTTTCAATTTTTCGCTTTGAATTTTCGTTACAATATAAGGACCCTGTAAAACCTTTTCGAAAATCAATGGCTTCATCGCAATATTTTTCTGCTAATGCGTGGTCATTATTGTCCATTTCATTTCAATTAGACGTTTCAGCATTAAGTACGTACTTCCCCAACCAGTCGCTTGATCTATAATAGCTCCTTAGCCGGCACGTCTCTTTAATATTGCATCAATAAATGAATACCACATTAACTTTAGTTTTACTTTAAATTTTCTACATTTATATACAATTATAAAAATTGTGTTCACAGAATATGTCTCAAACTAATATTTTAAGATTTAAAGTCTTTATTTATTCAAATTTTTAAGCCAGGAAATTTATTATAATTTCTAATAACGAAAAAAAAACATTTTTCGGAGTCGGAGTCCGACTCACTGCTTAATCTGGCGTCAACTTTAGATCCAACTGCATAAAATTGCAGATAATGATTTCAACCAGAAATTCTTCTACCTCAAATCTGTTCAACTTGTCGGACTCGTGTCCTAATTAAAACAATTGCTACTGCTTTGGCGGCTATGCTGAAAAGCACGGCAGCAGCAGCGAAACAAATCGACCCGATGCAATTTTCCAATTGATGGATTAGGAGCCGACAGTTGCATTTGGCTTCAATGGATTGGATGACACATTACACGGGGTAACATTGGCACTTTTATGGAAATCGTTAAACTCCCAGTTAAAAAGGATACGTCAACGAAGGGATACGCTGGTGATGAATGTGCAATGAATCAAGCGATGGCAACAAATTCAAACGCTGGAAATTTGCCTGGCACATCCAGCGGGGTGGGGAGACGCGGTGCAGACGGGTAATGTAGTATGTAGTGATGTGAGTTGGCGTGAAGTTGATAGACTTGAGTTGAATGAATGGATGGAGAGGATGAAGACGACTGCTACAAACCGAAAACGCAAAACAACAATACAAGAGGAAAGAGAATGTTAACAACAACAATGAATAGTCTTGCGGAACAACAATGATGGCAGGCAACATTCAACGTTCAACGTTCAACATTCAACAAAAAATGCTTAAATAATGAAATGGTAGCGGCACAAAAGACAACGCCACGTAGCGCGGCGCGGCTTGTAGAACAAAGTGCGACGACAAAATAACCGAAAACATTTCAGCAAACAATTCCGAACGAAAACAACAACAAAATGTACATAAAATTTAATATAAAATCAACACAAATTCGCAGTCACAACACAAACACAAACACGCACACACACATACCCAAACATATGTATGCATGTATTCATGTACATACTATGTAGTCGTACATACAAGGAGGGAGGGAGTAAGTTGCATGCAACCGAGCAAATGGGGTATACAACAGCAGTGTTGTCAACATCGACCAAAAGCTCTCAATGCTATGTCACGTCAGCAAGAAAAGAAAAGGGCATACAAGGAGAAATGTCACATCCTTAAATTAGAGAACTAACTTCTTTCTCCCCTAGAGTATGTCCAAAGCGGGCTACGCGGAGTACAGGAATCGTTCGCTACAGACCTTCGGTCGGGCTTAAAGATTATCTTCTCTGAGGCACGTCCAAGTAATTGTTTCGTGTGTTGCCGGCCTTCTGCAGGCTTAAAGATTTTCTCCTCTGGGGTATGTTCAAAACCGGCCGATCTTCGACCGGGATTACATATATTCCCCTTTGGGGCCATGAGTTGGGCTGTTTGATTATGACACTTTGTAAGAAAGAAGATCTTGGGCAATCATATCATTTTTTATGTACTTGAAGCCTGAACTTGAATTTCCTGAATGCTACATATCCGAGCTCGTTGTGGCACTCACATTCCCCAAATTATAATCCAACACAAAGAATGTCTTTCTAGTAAAGTAAATCTTCAGTTTGAAATTAAGTCGCCTTACTATTTTAATGCCTGCCGAAACCTAAATAAAATTTCAGACTAAATAAAAAATTCTTTTTTAAATTTCCACCAACAGCAATATCAATGTGTACATAAAAATAAATTTTGAAAAAAAAATTTATGTTAAAAATGTTGGACTTAGTCTGGCTAATTATCCAGTGTAAGTCAAATTTATGGTTAAGTCCAAAAAAATGTAATACAAAATATTTTCTTTTGAAAATTAATTTTGATACAAATAATGTTTATTACAGCTGGCGATAATGTGAAAAAGATTTTTTTATTTTGGGTAAAAAATTAAATCCTTTTAAACGTTTTATTTGGAAATTATGGAAATTCCGCCTAACTTGTGAATGAAGCCGGACGACCTTAGAAGACGCCGCACAGTGTATAATCAGTGGGAAATACTCCTAAATTTCATGCGCCCAAATTTCGACTTTACTGATTGGATTTTGGAATGAACATTCCTATTAAGCATATTCTAAAATCATGCCGGCAAAATTTTGCTATGTATGCATTTAAAATTCATAAATACTAAAATAGTTGAAAATGTCATCAAAATAGAGGTTATTTTATTGGGATGTATCTCGAAGACCATGGATCGTATTGGAATTTCGCCTAGTTCGTAGATAAAAGGAGCTGCTGAGGTGTTCTTTTACATTTAAAAATGTGTAATTATGTTTTCGATTTCCTTTTCAGTGTTTTACTTGCAAATTGAATTCATTTAATATGGTTACTTTTGTACAGTATGAACATATATTCGTGAGGCCGACCGATGCCGTGGCATTTACAAAAATTGTTAAACAATTGTCTTATTTATTCATTTTAAAAACAATATTCTGCTCATGGCTGCAAACATCGATTTATTTACGGAAATGGTAAAACCTTCTAAGTCAGAAAACACTTTATTCGTTGTTCTCTGTTAGAGTATTTTGGAAATTTTGTTTAATTCATACCTTAGAAATGTAAGGTTTGATGGCGCAAGTGCATGTAAATATTGAGACAATATATTAATCTTATGTTATTTATTATGTTATAAAAGCCGTTTGTCATCGATTAAAAATTGAAATAATTTTTATCAAAAATTTCGAAAATCATAAAAACTAAAATTTGTATGTGGGCGTTGGGCGTGGCACTGACAATTTTCATTTAATTGTGTATTCAAATGAAATCACTGGTAATGATTTGCATTAACATATATATTAAAATAAGAAATAAGAATTTTTTAAACATTTGAAGTTTTTTATAAGTTCATTAATACCTAAATGTATGAAGAACTCGGCATAAATTTCTGTAAACATATTAACTTATTAAATTTCAGATTTTTTTCTCATTTAAAACCTTGGAAATATTCTTCCACATAAGTTTGAATTTACTCAATTGTAAGATTTTTTTATTATATCCAAAGAAATGATTTTAAGTAAATCTACTACCCTTTTTCTAGTAAATGAACTATTTACTATGGCTTTGAAAGATGCAAACTTTACTCATAAATAGTTAATTTTCCAACTTTTTAGGAAATTTTTACTGGAGCGTTTGGAAACCACTCATATTGTATTGTCGAGAAATATTTTGATATATTCGTCCGACAGACATTGTTGGAAAAGTTGCATTTCAGTAATCCATCTATCATCTATATGAATGGTGATGTGAAATTGCAGAAAACTGCTGTTATGCCAAAAAACAGCTGTAATAGCAGAAAAGTGTCTGCTGATAGGCAGCAGACAATCGCTGCTTTTATTAACAGACTTGTTCTCGAAGTGTACAACTTTTTTTAAATAGTTGCTTGAAATTACACACATACATACCGAGGGCTTATATTCATAAGTGGCTATGAACAAAAACATAACTTTTCAGGAGAGCGAAAAACTGTTTTTCTCCTTAATGTTGTATGGAAAACGCATTTTCTGTGATGTACACAGCGAATTTAAAGATTCCAGCTTCATCCATCAGATTGGTCGCTTGTAACATATATGTAGCCAGTCACGAAAATCGCTGCAGTTGATGAAAAATCCAAAATTCGCCGTTGCAATTCCTTATAATTTAACTTTCTTCATTCATAATTCTGAAACTTCATAGAATTATGCCATAGAATTATTTTGGTATTCTCAATATAATAAAAAGTTACGCCGGTGTTTCTAAATACACTTTTCACAATTTTTGACTTTACAGCCACCATTTTTCCTATTTTAGCTTCATAACTGGGGAATCAAAATGCTATTAACGCGAAATGATAGAATTTGATAGTACGATATGCCCTAAATCTAGAAAAATGTTTTAAACAAAATCGTTGTAGCGAATTATAACCTTCGGTTTTATGCTGCTCCATTGTTGAACTATTTTATTTCTATTATTTTTATGTTCATAGCCACTTATGCAGTCACAAACTAACGTGCGAGGGGATATCCAAATCAGAAAATTAAAAAAATGGCTTTAGAAAAAAATCTTGATTTGAACTGGGATATTGTCCTGGCTCAAGACCATTTTGCATCTATATTTAATAGAATGCAAATTTATTTACAAATGGCATGGTGACATTTATTACTTGGCTGCAGACTACCACGATCATGATTTCGACCATGTCAAAAGTCTTTTCAAGTGGCTTCGCAGCGACTTTTCAACATCAAACCCGGCCTCTATAAGGAGATAATTCACACAAATTCCAAATTTATATGACAGATGACATCCAAATCTGAGAATAGTTTGGCATCAAAAACTCATTTTCGAAAAAATGGTTCATAGCCACTTTTAGATATAAGCCCTCGATATATATTTTGAAGAAATATTACACTAAAAAAATATCAAATTCCTCGGCGATAAACCCTTCAGTCCCGCATTTTTTGGATAAATTGGATATGCTTCTTGACGAAGTATGGGTCTAAATAGGATGTCTAAAGTGTTTTGGAGTTTTTAATTTATATAGGACATGAGTAACAGGATGTTTACTCAAAATCTTTATACGTATATTCCGATTAAATAAAAAATATTTGGAAATGTTTCTTAATTTTTATAATCTTAAATATGTAAAAAACCAAATAATTGGTATTTTAGAGTTTCGTTTTCCTACGTAGATCCATGTTACTGAATTTGTTGTTTCTCTTTTGAATAATACTTGTTACATATGTACAAACAAATACTAACTCTGAAAAATATTTGACATAAGTGATAAATATAACACAAATTTTAGTAAGTTAACACTCATTTCTTATTGTTCCGCAACTTTAAAGTAGATTTTAAAATAGACACGCAGAGAAAAAATGCATTTCGTACAAACGAAATTTTAGACACGTGTACATCGTTTATGAGTTTCTTTTGTGGGAAAAATTAGTTTGTTTGCGGTAAACATGTCATCAGTTCTTGTAAATGAACAAAGAGAAATACGTTTATGTAAATCAAACAGTATTCTTCGTCTGTCGAAATGGATTTGTATTATAATTGCAAACTCCCAAAACATTGGAAGTAACAGAAACCGTTGTTGTTGCATTTGTCATGAAAATAGGATACATTGGTTCAGATTTAGATACAGCTCCATAAAAATGTCCAATCGCAAATGTTACATTTTAGCGCTCTACAAGCATCAAGCCAATTATTTATTTTATTAAGAATATTTTAGATTTCATTATGATATCATAATGATTCTACCTACACTTTTTTAAAATTACTAAACAATTTTGTTATTAAATTTCCAAACTTTTATTGCAGTACACAATTAAAAGTTCATAAGATATAGCTCTAGTCGAATGTCAAGATGTGGTATCGGTTAATAAAAATGAAAATTTTCCGAACAATTTGGTGTCCATTAGCGAAATTAGCACTACACAATCTTTAAGTTGGCGCAATTCGTTTAGTTTGTTTGTATTTTTCATAACCTTTGTCCGAAATTCAAGAAAAAGTTCACGATTTTTTATGTAATTTTCGTGTTTTCATGATTTTACTGCAAAAATATCATTTCAGACGAGTTATTTTAAAAAGACTTTAAAAATTCTATATTTTATTGCTTCAGAAAGTCTAGAAGGTTTTAAAAAGTATATGTTCGAAACCTCTCTGGGGGGGGGGTTTGAACCCCCAAAACCCCCCTCCTGCGAACGGCCCTGACTGCAACCGATGTACACAGCGAAAAATCCCTAATATTTTTTATTTATCGCAATTTTGGATTGTGAACTAAAAAACGTCCAAAACGGCAAAAGCACTAGCTTGGCATGCGCGCCGCGCCATTCACTTGTTCGCTTTTGAAAAGGTAAATTCATGCGTGCGTGTGTGCGTTGAATGCACGTGTGTGTGGCGGTCGGTCGGTCGGCGTGTCATTCAATGTTGCGTCTCCTTTTTTCTCTCTGATAAATTGTTTTGTTGCCGTGTTGCCACTTGCTATTCATTCGTTTATTGACGAGTCGTCGTCTGTTGTTCTTGCTGTTGTTATTGTTCCCGCTTCGTTTTGTTGTGTTGCGTTGTGTGTGTGTGTGTGGTGTGCGGGTGTGTGTGTACTCGTGCGACTGAGCAATACAATGGCGGACGTTTCCGTTTTACGTTCATTGCCTCTGCCACAATTTTAATTTTCCTAATGGATATCGATCCTTCCGACAAAAAAAAACAACACAACAAAGAGGAAAAGTACATGTACACGACACACACACACAGAGCAGCAACAACAAAAGCCACAACGGCAACGTCAGACACCAACAACAAAATACGAATGTTTGTACGTATGTATGTATGTATGTGTGTACATTGTACAATGTACATACATACATATATATAATACAAAAACAACGGCAAATACTAACGACAACAATAACAACAAATGTACGAGGATAATGCAAAAGGATAATAGACTCCTTTTTATTGTGATTGCGACTCTATAAAAGTCAACTTGTTCGAGTGAATTTGTGTGATGAAATACATGTGCCTGAGTGTGTGTGTGTGTGAGAGAGAGAGTTTCTGAATGGCCGCGTGTCTATGGATCTGTTTTTGGTGACGGTGTATGACTGTGTGTGTGGGTTTGTGTGTGATTACGGTTCTTATTATTGTTGTCATTGTTGTGCATGGGTTACCTTTATTTTGATGGGTGGCGAGGGCGACAGGGGGTTATCACCGTGTACGACTGACACACAAATAGTTGAACACACTAAACATTACACACAGACGCAGGACTGGGGGACACCAACACAAACATTCACGTCATGCAATGTCAGACGTGCAAAGATATCGCATCGCCACAATAATGTTTCGTATTCGCCGCATTTGTCGTTGTCGCTGTCGTCGTCCTCGTCGCCGTATGTAGAACGTCGTAGTGAGATAATCATCATCATCAGCAGCAGCATTGCCCTCACAATGACGGCGGAATTAAATGATGACGTTGTTGAAGGGTTAAAATGTTACAAACTGAAAAGGAGGATATCGACCGAGTCACTTTCAAAGGACACCAGCTAGGATGTTGTGCCGACATGCATACACATGTTCATATGTATGTTTGTTTGTACGGAGGTACGTACGTATGTATGTACACCTTTGTCACGAGGTTCGCTTGTGGGCCTGCAGTAATTTCAGCTTTTTGTGTCCTGTTGTGTTTTTAATCCATTTTTAAGCACCTTTGTTCACAGGTGCTGTCCCCATGCCAATAATGCGAGTGTGTCGCCGCCTCCCATGTGCCTGTATCGATTCCACTTTTTAATCAGGCGACCATCTGAAAACATGTGTCGACCAAAATGATGGCATTTTTCAACAGGATACCTCTCCTGTACATTAGGTCGGTTCTTAGTTGTACGAGTTTGTGGAACCCCAAAAGGGTCCGTCTTGATAAGTCAAAATGATGGATATCGAGGCCAAGTCCAATAACGTCGACACAAAATATTTTTTTGAAAATTTCTTTTGATATTTATATTGTAGTTGGCGACATTGTGAAAAAATATTTTTTTATTTTGAACGAAAAATTAAATTTATTAAAGTTTTTGTTATCGCAGCTTGTTATCCTGGCTTATTTAAATTGATTTGAACTGGGATATTGTCCTGGCTCAAGACCATTTTGCATCTATATTTAATAGAATGCAAATTTATTTACAAATCCTTTCTGGTACCACCCACACAAACAGCCAAAGTAAAATTAAACTATGTATGTACTTATAAATTGCAAGCCGGTGACTTTTTGAAGACGTTGAATCCGCTGATTCTTGTTTATTTAGGGGTTTCAAAAGGTGTCCTAAAAAGTTCTATTGTCACAGTAGAAATGAAACAAATCGAAATAGAAATGAAATATTAAATTAAATGAAGATTGATATGTTTTATGATTATTCTACAAATATTTCGGTTCTATGAACTTCCGCTGGGGTTTTGAGTCATTATTGAATTCCTTACCTAAAATTTAGGAGCAAAGACTTGCATACGTATAGAGGTATCTAATCTTAAGACCTGAATTATAAATTTTCAAAAAATCTTGAATTTGAATTATTCATCATTTCGTGTTATATTCGATGTAGTTTTTACAAAATTCTATGTAACTCCTCCACTTCTTCACCAAATTTTAAAAAGTGTCCACTGAAACCGTATTAACGTCTGCAAAGCATTGGTTTTATATTTAGCGAAAATGTGTTGATATCTTTACTAGATATTAAATTAGATTTGTATAAAACAATTTTACATTTCATTCGTATTCAAAATATAAAATAAATTATATTAAATTTTCAAAATCTTAAGAATCTGAACAAAAAATATTAATGAAAATATGAACAAATTGAGAATAATTCTAATTATAATCCACGTCTAAATTTGCGATAACAAATCCAAAATTAAGTAAAAATTCCATATTTAGAGGTAGTAGAACAGAAATATTTTAGGAATAATCAGAAAACATACAAAAACTTTATTTTCAGGGATAACTTCTTGGCTCCCTACAAAATGAGGCGGTCTAATGTACATACATATCACTCATTTCGAAAAAGAATGTTACAATTTTTATTTGGTACCTTTTCAGGAATGAAATGTTGCATCAGTTGCGCACACTCAAGAAGGAAGAGAGATCTGCCAAGACTCTTATCATCTTAATATTATCTTCACGTAGAATCAGTGGTTTGGGAGAAGTCGACAAAAAATTAAGAAAGACCTTTTTTAAATATTTTGTTGGAATGAAAACACCCATACAAAATAGAAAAAATCACAAAAGAATATTTTGTTCCATTTTTATTAGAAAGAAGGAAGTTTTAAGAAGCAAATAATGCTTATTTGCAAAATGTCTATGGATAAAAGTAAATGGCAATCGTGCCAGAAAACCATAAATTCTCTTACAATGTGGGTTATAACTTTTAAATTCAATCCATAGGTATTTTTCAAATAAGCATTGTTTTCATTTTTGTCGATTGTTTCTAATCCACTTCATCTAAGTAAAGTTGTCTGGTTAAAGTATAGCTGGGAATGGTCGGACTGTCAAAATAATAGTACAACTACTAAAATTACCTTCGAATTTGCGATAACAAAAACGTTAATTATAAAAAAATATTTTTCACATTGTCGCCAACTAAAATATAAATATTTGTATCAAAACAAATTTTCAAAAAATAAATTTGACTTACACTGGATAATTTTTTTCACTGAACCAACACATAGGGGATGTCCTCTGTAATTGCACTGCATTGCTTTGGTTAAAGGAAGACACGGTGATGGAAGGAGGAAAGAGAGATAAGTATTTGTGGACGTCTGTTTTGGATGTCATAATTGACAAGAAAGATATTTGAGGAAGTCGATTCCACATACGAGTAGCGCGAGCAAAGAACGACTTCAATCTGTAATGTGTAGTGCGGACAGCTGTCCAATCGACAACAAATGGACACGATCTCCTTGAAAATCGAGGAACAATCTCCATAAAAGTAACGATAAAACAGAGTCATAGATGTCCTACTACATCTATCAACACTATCGCTCTCCTCTGAACACGGTCAAGTAATTTCAAAGAAGATCTTGGAGCACCCGACCATATTGGGAGTTATATTCCATCTTCGGTCGGATGTACGTAATGTAGATATTGGGAAGATCGGAGGAGTGAAGTATTTCTTACGCCGCTTTAACAAGTTTAGACACTAGAATGCTTTCCTTTGACACTTCGAATATATGTTTTGTCCAACGGACATCGCAATCCATGTTAATGCCTAGAACATCAAGAGTATCTGATTCCGTTCATTGAAATCGAGGACACCATTGGATCAGTGAATCGTTTATGAGACAATAAGGTGCACTGCACTAACAAATGCGTTAAAAAGGTTATTTTTTACACAAAATAAAAAATTATTTGGTTCACATTGTCGCCGACTACAATATAAATATTTATATCAAAAAATTTTTTTTTTCAAAATTTGTTTTTATACACAAATGGGCACTTCCATGATGTCGAACGTGACCGTCGTACACATTTAAAGTGACAAAAAAGTAAAATAAATCGGATTTTTATTTTGACCATAACTTGCTTAACTTGTAGCTCTTAATTAACTGTATAATTGGTGCTAATGTCGATTTTGGGAAATTCGTTTTCAAGATAATTTAAAAAAACCAAGGCATTCGCACGTGACCAAAACAGAAGTCGTTTTCGCGGCCAACCATTCATACGCCGATTTAAGCGAATCCTGTGGCAATATTTCAATGTGACAAATTTTAGAACGTTGTGCACTGATGTCTCTTCAAAATTCCTTTAATTTTATCCAAAAATGAATAATACTTTTGTTGTAATTTTATTTTAAGCCTGGTCGAACATGACATGTCGCACGTGACATTTTTTTCCATCGTGGTATTTATGTTCTTTCTGTTGCACTTTTTACAAGATATATTTTAATATATTTAATTATATTTTAATATATATATTTTTTTAATCAACAGAAGTATTCAATGTATTTATTCTCATATAATAAAAGCAAACAATAAATTTTTGTTTATTTTTTATTTATTGTTTCGTCAATTTAGCTGATCTTCTTTGAAATTTCTCAGGGCGATTTTCAACTTTCTTTATTTTTCGACCTCCGTTTATGCTCATCTAGATTTAAGTAATAAAAAGAAGTATTTTTTACATAAATAAATTATTTATTTATAAGATTTTTTTCAAATTTTTAATTTTTAAACTTAAGATGTCGCACGTGACCAACTTTATAGAAGTGTCAAGGTCACAAATTTTCTTATATTCCAGTAAATTTTTTTTTATTTTGATTGTATAAAAATCTCTGTCTGTACTCAAAATTTGATGATTGTTTTTCAATGTCGAACGTGACATCGAAATATGCGATAATGCAAAGCAAAAAGTTACAGTTAATATCAGTCGTATATTTTCGGATCCTTTCTTTTTTGACTCTATGTACTCGCTGAAAGATTTTAGACACCAAAAGTCAATGCGTAATGTCTCTCTTTAAGAACTTTTATTACAACAAAACGTGGAAGAGAAATATTCAGACGGGTAAAGTTGCAATTGTGCGACTTTGAACAAATGTAAAATTTGTTTACATTAGTTAAATTTGATTATCTCTCCATGAAAATATGATAAAACAGAGTGTTTACAAGAACTTTTAATTTTTTGGTCTTGGTGGACCTTTCTGTGGAAATGCCCATATTTAAATACACATTTTTTATTTTGATCGAAATTTTAATTTTTTAGTTAGGTTTTGCTTATCGCAGCTTAGTTATCAAGTTACCGTGTTTAGATCGACAAAGTAAATCGACAACAATTTTGATGCATATTTTAATAATGAGAATTACTGCGCATTCTTCGAAATAAGTTTGAAGCAATTCAACAAGCAATGCCTTACTCCAATTCTGTTTTTCATCTTCATTTTGAATCTACATGTATTTTATAGAATACAAATTTATTTAAAAATGGTATGGTGAGGATTTCTGACCAATGGTGGGCATTGTCGAAGGTTTTTGCAGCGATGTTTCAACAAAATACCCAGTCAGAAAATTCTCCCAAACTAATGAGGACCACATCCCACGTTTCGAATATCATCTTACGAAAGCATCTCATTGAAAAGCAAAATGTTGAAATCCACATTTTCATAAATTTTCAGTCGAAGTACACTCAGAAAATTGCGTTCCAAAATCTGAGCAAAATCAGCATAATATATTTTAGTTCAACAATTTTACTCCAGTTTAGTTATAATTTCCTTAAGAGAAGGAAAATGAACTCAGTATGAGTAGACTTTACTTATTTAAAAAGGCACAGTAAATAGTTCATTTACTAGATTTTCTTAAAAATATTTCCTTAGAACTAGTATAAATTCTTAAAATTGATTAAATTACATTTTGTTTGTGAGGAAGAAATTTTCCTAGGTCTTAATACTCAATTTTATGTCAAGTTCTTCATACATTGAATTAGTAATGAACTTATAAAAATACTTCAGCATGTTTGGAAAATACTTGAATAGTAGTCCTGGAAGCAATTCTCGTTCATTTGCCGAGACATTCTCTTTCAAATATCAAATATTATTCTAAACAATCACTGCACGTTCACGTTTGGTAATCTTTTTATTTTGTATTCAAAAATGTTTAATTTTGTGTATAGTTGACCTTTTATTTTCTATTTTTTCGGATATTCTGGCTTGAGGTCATGAACAAATCAAAAAACTGATGTTTTTTAAATTGTTTTATTTACATATTTATTCCTTTCCGGAAAAATATATTCAAAAATATCTTTATGTATGTATCTCAGTTGTAAGTTGCGTTCATAGATGACTACTGTCAATGACAGTTTCTAGCATTTTAATCAATAATCAAAATTCGATTTGCGTTTTTTGTCCTTTTGTCTTTTTGAATTTCAGGTGACGATATGTAAGCAAAAGTTATAGAAGTCAAACTCCTCACGAACTGACATCTATAACTCTTGGTTAGCTCTAAGCGTAACTTAACTAGGCATTGTGAAAATTGAGGTACGAAAATATATATTCAGGTCCCGAAATATAAAAATGTTCTAAAGGAAGACAAAGTCATGACTATGTCAAGATCCATTGAATTAGCATAAAATTCTCTTCTTGTCACTCAACTGCCACGAACCAAATAAAATATTATTTTTGCCGAGTTTAAATTTGTTTTTGTCATTCATCGCCCTCAGTTGATTTCAGCCAAAGCTCCGCGCCATTATTTGCCATTTCCGCCTTGGATAATCAGTTTATTGTCCTCGCAATCAATTGTTTCTTTTGCCCAATAAAAATGTAATTCAATTTTATCAAAATTCAATTTTGCCCACAAAGAAAAATCTCGCATTGCCACAGAACATTTCGAAAAGCCAATGAAAACTTCAAACTTGAAATTTACGAGTTTGCCAAGATTTCTTTCGACTACCACGAGCAGAAGTGAGGACGCGGCATCCTCACATCGGAATCGAAGGGCAAAGTATTCAAATGCAAAACTATGAAGTGGATGCTGAGGTTGATGGCGCTACCACCATTCCATCTGAGCCGTGGAGTGGGAGTGATAAATTCGTTGCCTGATGGGGATACGAATTGAAATGACGATGAAAATGGATGAGATGATGGTGGGCGGGGGCTGGTGTCAAGTAGATCCACAGATAGACGGAATGAGTCTGCCATTGTTGGGGATGTGTTGGGCCACAAAAACCAACCACATGGCATCCTTTTATTGAATCCTTTTTGAGTCCGCCATGTTTTACATGGCAACCCTTTGTTGTCATCATAAAACTCCTTGCTTGCGATTGTTGTTGTTGTGTATTATACCCTCTCCGGGTGTGTGTGTTGTATAACTTGTTCGGTATTAAAGGCATAAAATGCAAAATAGTAAAAAAGGATACGTTTTCTGGTTTTCCTTGTTATTGCCGCTGCTGCTGTCGTTGTCGTTGTTGTTGTGGCGTTTCTTTTCTTAGTTTTTGTTTATGCAGAAAGTTACTGTTATTGTTGTTACGATGGCTGTAAGTACCGAGGGCCGTATGTTAAGTGTTGCAACGTCACCGGGTCTAAAAGTTTATACAAACCTCTATCATCATTTGTTGCATCCACAAAAATCATGGTGGCATGTGTTGTTCGTTTAGAAGCGATGTAAAGTCATTCTTTAAAATCTATTTGCTTTATAAGAAATGAGTAAGTGTCTGTCTGTTTGATTTTCTCAGTTAACAGTATTTTCTGGATATATTCACAGGATTGTGGAAGTTCAAGTAAGTACAATGTTAAAACATCTTTATAAAAAGGGGACATTCAGAGAAGCTCCAGAAGATCAAATTATGTTATTTGTTTATTTTTTTCTATGTATTTATAATTCTTTAGTACAACGCCCCCGAGAATGATGAAAATATCGGGAACAAAAGTTGAATAATATGTTTTATGTTATCAAATCTATACTTTGAAGAAGCGATAGCAATGTATTTATCTGATGCCTATTTCTCAGTTTCGTTTCAACACTGGCGGAACTGACAAACCCTTTTACAAGAAGGATCTGTAGGAACTTGTAACTTCAATATTTATCTATAGAATTTCTTCAAATATGTCTAGTTTTCTTCATTGGCATGCCAGATATTAGAATATGGTAATATTTGACCGTTCAACCGATTGTTTCGGTTTAGCGATAACCAAATATTCTATGAAAGAAGAATACATTTAATTATTCACTCGTAGTAAATAGTTAACTTGCGTTCATAATCCCCATGGCACCGTAATCTATATAAATATATAAAAGAGTTGCGTTACTAACTGACTGACTTATCATTAACCAGCGCCCAGACTAAACGACTGAATCTAGGGCCGTGAAATGTTCAGGGTAGTTCCCAAATATGACGTAGATGCCGACTAAGTTAGGGTTATACGAAATTCGCACTTTTAGGGGGTGAAAAGGGATAAACATCGAACCTTCGTCCTGTCTGAACGGCAGTAGCTAGAAACATGAAATTCGGTGTGTTCCTTGCACTGACCATGCAGAGGTGCTACAAATAGGGGTTTTCCGAAATGTTTACTTTTAAAGGGAGAAAAGGGATAAAAATAGTACCAACTAAAGTATTACAGCTAGAAATTTGTTATGTATTCCTCTCATCATATCGAGCCCTTAGCGCGGAATGATCGCAAGCGCCAAAACACACATTTTACAGGAGAAGGTTTTTATTGATTATTTTGAAATATTTGCATAAAATGAAATATGTTTCAGTGCAAAATGTCTTAATTCCGCCGTACCCAACGAATTATTATTGAAAATTTATCATTTGTTTACATCATACGGTACTTTTGACGCTTGCGATACAAATATTGTACTTGCGGCTACAAATACTGGAAAAACTATGGCGATTACGATATATTTTTTTCAATTAAACATCGAAATTTTATTTATTATTATTTATTATAAAAAAATTATTAAACAACATAATAAAATTGATAACACTACTATTATAAAGGGAAAATGAAAAGTAAAGTAATTCAAATCGTTAATAACAAACTATTTTAGACAAATTTGAATTCCTATAATTAATAGTTAAATTTCATGTAAAAGCTTTTAGGTAATATCGATATTGAATTTTTCTTTGAACGAATAATTAAATTAATATTCATTTCATCCACCCTACTAACTGCAAAATATCCATATTTAAATTTAGCGCAAGATCCCAGTTTTTCAAAATGTGTCGATCTCAAACAATTAAATTTTATTTTAATGTTTGGCGATAGAAATGCTGTAGAAAATGAATTCCAGTCCTTAAAATCTAAATGAATTAGTAAAATACTTTCATAACACTTCGCTATCGTGCGGGAATTTGTAATTATGGTCGGCCACTCAGAAGGGGCACAAATTATTCTTCCTTTACAAAATGATTCAATTGTAGTGTGTATAGATCAATTGGCATCATTGTATGACCGGGAAGTAAAAATGTTATGTTAACATTCTTAAAGAAAACTGAAGTTTTTATACCCTCCACCTCCAGGATGGGGATATACTAACTTTGTCATTCCGTTTGTAACACCTTAATATATCGACCTTAGACCCTATAAAGTATATATTCTTGATCATCATAAAGACGATCTGGCCATGTCCGTCTGTTGAAAGCATCCTAGCATCTAAACGAAAGGAGCTAGGACGTCCAAACTTTCCATAAATGCGTCTTATAGTCGTAGATCGGTTGGGATTGATACTGGGCGAAATCGGCCTAAACGGAAAATTTTTTCCCTCACAAGGAATTTTTTTAATTTTTTCTCTATTTTTATTTGTTTTGGTTTGGCCACATTAAAAATATTATATTTTGTTGTAATATTACTGCACTTCTACGAAAGTCGAAAGCCTCTGTGGAATGCAATCCATGGTGGAGGGTATATAAAGTTCGGCCCGGCCGAACTTAACGCCTTTTTACTTGTTTACTCTTTAACTCTATAGAATTGTGGGCAATGTGCCCATTTTCATCACTATTTTAAGCTAAATATTATATTTCTTTATCAATTTTGCCACTATTTCAATTAAAGAAATGTTAACAGTGACCCACAATAATAGGGAAATGATATCAAAACCATATATATAGTATTTGGCTTAATTTTACAATTTTTTAATTGTATAGAAGACACAAAAAGGCTTTGTGTTCTCCAAAAAGACAATAATTTAGAGCTACTTTCAGTTCTTGTTGCTAAATTTGTTTCTTCTGGATCGATAAAAAATAAATAAATCAAATATCTGGGAACTTCGAACCTCTTAGCATAGTTCGTTGTAACCTATCGTACTTTCAACCTACAGACGAACAGTTCATTCTATGGCCGAGGGTATAAAAATACACTTATTATTGCATCAATATATTGATAGATCTATCTAAAACATTTTTAAATATATCTTACATTATCTGACAGTTTTTGCCTAAATTCATAAACGGTCGCTTACGATAGAATAGCTTTCTTTGAAAATGTGAACAGCGACTTACGATAAAATCTTAGCTCCATTTTTTTATATAAACGTTAAATATTTTGACATTTTGAAAATTTTTATTTATGTATCTGCCCATAAAATTTTAAATTCAACAATAAAAAATATTTTCAGAAAATGTCGCTTACGATAATTCCGCGCTAAGGGCTCGATATATGTGCAATATAAATGCGTTTTTGCACTTTTGTAAGCGACACAAAAAAGGATAAACAATGATACCAACTAAAGTATTGCAGTGAAATCTGATATGTAAAATCCTCTGATCATGTAGAAGCGCTGTAAACTTGGATTTTTCGAAATTTTTACTTTTAAGGGTGCGCGGGACAAAAAGGGATAACACTGGTGTACAGCCCCGGAACATAAATGGATATTTCAAAATTTGTTCCTACAAGGAGGATACGGTCAAATCACCACTTTTTCTGGACAAAATTATAAAAAACAAATTTTGTAATTTTTTCATTTCAAATATGTTTGTAGGCATTACGATTTACATTTCTTAAGAAAATAAAAAAATTAAATTAATTAAAAAATAAAATTACCCATTATATTCATAATTTTACAAAATGTTCTGATAAAAAAGTATTTTTGATTATATTAATTCATAACTATTTCAGTTATCTAAAACATAATTATATATTGGGCAAAAATATACTTAGATTTGTTGAAATATTATGCTCAATAAGAACTTCCTTCAACAAATCAAGTACTTCTTTTGGAAATTGTAAACGTTGTCTAATTGTGCGATATAGTTGCATTCGAAAATGACTGCTTGCATTGAGCTTGACCAGAACTACTGTCAAATCCTTGACTCAAAATAAAGTCGGCAGTTACTCTGTTCAAATATGTCACAGCCATAAAAGTTTCTAAGACGTTCCTCAGCATTTCAACGATTCATGGAACAAAACAGATTCCAAAGAAGTTTTTCCAAATCTATCAGTTATTTCAAATCCTTGTGGTCTACACTTTAATTTTTCTGCAGCAACTTCATTATAATGAATATATATATCACAATTTCTGATTTTGCTATAGCGTATAGCACAGTTTTTTTTTTTTTTTGTAAAATTCTGTTCCAACAAAAATGCAAGAGATTCAGCAGGAGTTAATCTTATAGGTGTCCTAATTTCACTTTCTAAACATTTTGTGATTTTTGTTGGTCTCGTTGGACTTTCTACTGTTTTTTAAGAACTGCAGCTAAATCAAACTCACCATTTTTACGAGTTGGTGTTGGTGCTGCCAAAACAAGAAGATCAGACTGGTTACTTCTTGATTGAGAAAGTTCTGACCCATAGCGTCTTTTCCCTTTGAAATTTATTTGAAAATTCTAAACGAGGACGTCCAACGGATACTGAAGAATCTTCTTTATATTTTTTTCTTTTAGATTTTAAGGAAGAACTTAACCAACTCGAGTTTTTGGTCGAAAAATATTTAATTTTCGAATATTTTTCCCCATTTAGAACTTACATTTTTGCAAAATATCCGCATTTTTTCTGCTATACATTGGTTCTGATTTTCTCCAAAATTATTCTTTAAGATGGTTTCAGTAAAAAATTGACAAACCTCGCTTTGCTTATCTTATTTGGAGCATTTTGTGATTCAAACATCAAATAAAGTCGAATGCTTCATTTCGTATGTTTCTGCAAAAACCTCCAATCGCAACTCAATATTTATAACCGAATTTCACCAAACCCTTTATTTTCGAATTCCGTTGAGATTAATTTAGCCAAATATGGCCAAAAAATTAAAAGCTTACATGAAAATGGGAATTTTTATAAAAATGTATTTTTTTGAGGTTATGTGGAAAACACAGTATTATTGTAGAAGCCCAAAGAAAAACCAAAGGTTCACTTATAATTATTATCTATAATAAATAAAGAATTTCAGTCCTTTAATTAAAATAGAACACTCATTTTATTACGCAAGAAAAACACAGCCGCTGCACTGGATTTGGAAAACACTTTTTATGTATTCTTTGACAGCTCATAGAATAAGGGTAATTAATTTTAGGCATAAACAAAATGCATTTTTTGTAGTGTTTATATTATTATATTATTTTTATTAGTTTATAATATAGATTTTGAGTTTTAAAAATTTTCGGAATTTGACCTTTGGTCAGAAAATTTGGTCATTTGACCTATAGTGCACTGGTTCCAACTAGTTCGCTGAATACAATGCTATTATTCGATTTCCTAATCTATAGCTCTTGTTTTCGAGATAGACGCAATTTTACATTACGATTGCAAGGTCCTCAAAAAGGTATATTCAAAACAGTGCCTTAAGGCACTACTAAACTCTCCCGTGAGAGCAGCCTACGTGGCTACCAATGGATATTAATCGACGAGTTTCATCAGAAGGAACCAAATTAAATCGACAAAGCTAATTTTAGGATGAGTTCTTTCCCGGTTATTCCCATATCTAAGCGAATGAGAGATATATACTCCTATATAAATATAACTCATATGCGACCAGGAATTTGGTATATTCCTGTAAACCTTATTCTCATAATTTTGCCTACCGTTCGCATAGCTCTCTCGTAGCTGGAGTTGTTGACTGCTATTCCAGATCCTTTATGCTTTTCAACCCGAACTTTTGTATTGTGGAGCCGTTGCGAGGTGATTTTTTTTTTTTGCTTTCCGCACATGCACCTTATGTGCGCATTTACATAAAATTTTAAAATATATGCAAACAAACGTTCTACTCGCACATTCATACATACGTACGTACAAGCATACAAGTGCTCACATATACAGTCATATGTACGGACGTACGTACGTACATACATATCCATACATGCATAGATATTCATTTACATTTTTTACTGTTATAAAAACACACTTTACCACTGACAAATGGCTTTGCCTTTTGCACACAAACGTTGCGACGGCAAACACACACACACACTCACACATGAGCAGAGAGAAAAAGAAAATGGGAGAATGGAATGGAATAATACACAGTCGAGTGGAGCACTCACGTTCATACATACCGCCAACCAGCCAACCACACACACACACACCCGCACACTCTCTCTCTGGCTCTGTGAATTGGGGATGAGGGTTAACATTCAGCTTTTTTGCCTGCACTATGTGGCTTCCACACATAACTTTTCAATTGATATGCAAACTTAAAAGGGACCGCAAAAATTATGCTCAAGTGAATTCGAAATGTTATAGGAAAACAGCTCTGTGGGCACTCGATGACTGGATGGGGGCGGAGGTCGTCCTTACACACACACACACACACACATACACACGGCCAAAGACATTTGTATTCATTTCAGCTTCCACTGTCGGTCGCTGTTTGTTGTTATTCCTGTTGTTGGAGGAGTCCTTGCGGTTGTAGGTGGTGGTGGTGGCAGTGGCAGTGGCTGGCGCGGTGGCTGTAGCAGTGGCTCTATGGCGGGTATTAAGCTCATATTTATTCCTAGTTCCATGAATTTACATCTCCATATTTTATGTGTGGCTTGAAACGTTGGTTTGCCATATTTTCCCTCTGTATTCATTCGTTCATACTCTCGTTTTGTGTGTTTGTGAGTGTGTGTAAGCGTGGGGTTGCTTCTTCTGATAAATCCATAAATGTTAAATTTTGAAATGGTGAAGCCACGTAAAGGGTGGCATAGCAAATACGCTTAAATTTTCCAACATCTTTAAAATACTATAAATTATCTTCTTGTCTTCACAAACAATTGGAAACACCTAACATACACAGGGCTTTACAGTTCAGGGCACCTTTCCAGCGCAGCCTAATGAAAACGCATTCCGTGTGTCTCAGTCGTCAAGACAAGAGTGGCAGATCTTCACCAATGATCTTGCTTCTTATAATCATCCGTGTATATCCCATTAAACTATGGGATCCATAGACCACTGTGTCCTATCCCGCTTTCGTGACTTCAGACAGATAACTTAGACTGGGAAGAATCTCAATGCTTGCCAGATGTGGGGATTTATCCCAACCATGAGGATTTTATGATGATCAAAAGAACAAATTATGGGGATTTGTGTGTTTTAAATATTTCGGAGATGTTGTAGGTATATTCTAAGTACTTAGAAAAATATTTAGTATTTGATTTAAACTGGGAATTTATTTACAAATGTCTCGGTGTCATTTATTACTTTGCTGCTCATTACATTTATCATGAGCTTGGTCGGCGACGACCATCTTCCACAGGTCAACAAGAAACTATAATAAAGATATGAAAAAGATAAATGTCATCGATAAAAAAGGAGCATTGAGATGAATGAAAACAAGTAAGTAAGCTTCAGTCGGCTAAACCGACTTAAGGAATTACATTTTACTTAGGCAGGGTCATTTGTGTGGAAGGTTCGTAACACATTGGCCCAGTTTCCACCATAGTAAAATAGTTGTAAATATGATCAAATATCAAGTCATAGTGAATTCCATGCATCAGTGTAAAAGTTTAGATTTAATTTATCTAGGATATTTATATTTATTTTTACCGGAAGGGGTGTGGCAATATAGCTCATATTCCATTTGAATGCAACTTCTATAAAAGCATTGCCAAATATCAAATTGCAAAGTATTCCGATCGTCCGTATAGAAGTTATAACAACATTTTTCCGTAGTTTCAGAAGAAGGGGCGTGGCAAAATCCGCCATAGTTTGTACACATACAGTGATTATAAAAACTTTATCAAATACCAAATATAGCTGATTCCGAATATCCGTGTGGAAGTTACATTGGTTTTAGTTTAACATAGAAATATGGGCCATTTGTGTGGGAGGTACCAGAAGGGTTGGCAATTTCGTCCATCTTCGAACTGAAACTAAGTTTGGGAAAAATATTACCATGTGCAAAGTTTGAAGCGGTTGGATCTAAGATACTAACGAGCTTGACAGTCTGCAGAGAAGACATACATTGATTGATGCAAGCATTATATTGAAGGGTTGAAAATAATGATCCTATGATTCTTATTCGATCCATTGCGCCTAAACAGGAGGGTTTACTGCATCCTTCCTTAATTGCGAGGACTTCAGGAAGTTGGAATAAAAATACTAGGCATTGCTTTATTTGAGAAGATACAAGAGCCAACTCCACAGTCCATTTCGGAGACGTCCATGTTGTTTACATTTTCTAATGAAAACCTGTTTATCGAACTTTTCATAGTGCCAAGGTGTGTCATTACGGGCCATCTCTTCTGAACTCTTTATAGCGGATGCAGGAAGTGCGTTGAACAGGCCTGGAGTCACAACAACATCGGATTGTTGTATTTATTACAGCTGCCGGGGCACAAGTTCAGAACTTGAGTTCAGAAAACTGAAAACTGATCAAATATATCCCCTATAAGTATTTGAAACCATTATTCTAATGCTGACTCAACCATGACGTTATAATCACTCTGGAAGCTTTTAATCTGTTTAAGACCAAAGTTTAATCGATAAGACATGTATCGACTTCTTAGAATGTGAATAGCGCATTACATAGGACTGAAACCTTTTGTGTCTTCGTCCACAAGAGTGGGGATAATACGTTATGGTTAAAATACAGAGAAGACTCTGTATCGATTTAAAGTCGAAGCCCGATATGCTTAGATTTGAAATCCCATATAAATTGATACACATGTGCAGAATGAAATAACTAAGTTAATAATAGGTAACCTATCGGAACGATTCAACACCAAAAATATGAAAATACCTTTCCGAACAGTTGTACACCAACCTATGCCGCAGACATGGTGACAGTCTATCGTAGCTATGAAGCTATGCACAATATGGAAGCCAGTGCAAGAGGCTACTGGAAGCTTTACAGATTAAATGAGGGAACTAAACAAAGATAAAGGTTTCAATCAGCGACTAAGAAACTAATTGAATAAACTGTATATATTTCGGTTCAGATATAAACGAAAATAATAATACCAGTCTTGAGACTGAGCGAAGTGAGCAGTTCAAAAAAGGACTCATATATCCGCTCTTCTATGCAGTTAACGATGTTCTAGGAGCGTATGAACCATGAGCGTATAAGCCAAGAAGATCTACTGAATCTCTATCCGAC
Source organism: Polietes domitor (assembly GCA_947397865.1). Lineage (NCBI taxonomy): Eukaryota > Metazoa > Arthropoda > Insecta > Diptera > Muscidae > Polietes > Polietes domitor. The sequence continues at coordinate 93,306,313 of OX377619.1, read as the reverse complement.
AGATTGTAAATGACCGAATCAAAATAAGTTTTCCACAAAAGTCCAGCTCTTGAAGTTTTGGTTATTTTTAGGGCGACATTTTATGCCATAAACACGTCCTATATTCTCCCTTCTCGCATACACATTGGATGCTTATTTAAACTCAAGCGAAGGGAACATCGTCGCTAAAAACCAACGCCACAGTATTAGGCGGTTTAAGGAGTACAACCCGCCCGCAGGATAACAACCCATCATCAGTGTCACGGTGGGATGTCGCCTCGAGTAAATACAACTCCTATAAATCTATTAACAGTTATTGTGTCCCATTTAAAATGTTCCTGGATTACAATGGTTGTCGGTTGTACTTATATTTATATGAACAGCAATGCACATTACATTCTAATGATGACGCTGGACAATTTTCACTTGAATATAAAAGCAATGCGATGCGATAGGATATTTTGTGACATGTGTTACGGCCATGATAGCATCACTAAAATCCATCTAGCCTCTAATACAAGAACCATATCCAATCGGAAAATCTACAGAGTAAATGTAGACGGGGCAAAGTGGATTATTGAACCTGTAATAAACATAATGACACGATACGAGCGACACAACACCCCCACTTTGTTCTAATGTTCGACTGTCAGATTTACGATACTCTCGCTCAGCCAGCCATCCAGACAGACAGACATACACAGCCACATATCCTCCCTCGCTCGTATTTAGGCAATGCATTTTGCCATAAAACCAACAAAAAGGACAACCACGACACGAACACCCAAAAAGGACATGGCAAATGCAGAAAATATTACGCGTTAAATTCAATTTCTGGGCTATAAAATAGATTACACCCGACCGACCGACCGAGCGAGCAACTGAGCGACCATCACCATCACCGCCACCGTCACCGTACCCCAGAGGAAACACCAAAAATTGGGAAAATATGTGCGAATGTCGACGGAGTGAGTGTCACCGAATAAGGGATGCTTTTTCTCTCGTGGCAGTCTCCTTGTTGTGATGGTGTGTTGGCAAAAACAACATGAGCCTTATTAGTTGATTACAGGACACATTATCATGATTATCGACTATATGACAGAGAGTATAAAAATCTGTACGCATAAAGCCAACAGTGAAAAGTGGTGGTTGGGAAAATAGCAACAGTGGCAAGTCGTACAGAAGCACAGTGGACGCGAAAAGGCTAAATGCGTGGACAGAACATCGAGGGACTGTGTATTCGGCGGGGGAGACAAAAGTGATTATTTCGTGGGGTGTTTTAGAAATGTGGAGCTACTGAAACAAAATTGGTTAAATTGGTTGATTACAGTTACAGAAACCTTGAGGACTAGCAAACATGCAGCCATCATTTTCTGCAACTGTGTCATAGATTTACGTCCTGTGTTAAATCGCAAGGCTGATCAGGCGTATTTTAATACGCCTGAATGAAGCCTTGAGTCGTTTTTGGCAATCACTATAAAGTTATTTGATTAAAAAACGATTTTTACGCGATACTATTTATGTAGATCCTCTACTCTTCAGCGATTAATATTTTTTATACTCTGCTAGCTTGTCATTCTGTTTGTAACATCTTGAAAGTCTAAATCACGGAAACGGAAATCGACTTCTAATTTAAGATCACATTAAATAAATAAATATTATAAATATTAAATTGAGTGAGTATAACTAAGGGGTGATTCCACGTAAAGTGGCCCTTTTTGGGACAAAATTTCAAAATTAATTTTATAAATTTATAAAACTACGCCAAATGTAACGCCCATTACAATTTAAATATCCTATATTTCCTATATTCATAGAGGGATGTCGATAACGTATACTTCAGAAGAAGGTGTATGAACTGCTCTTTTGATTAGCAAAAATGAATAAAGTCATGTGATGGAAGAACATTACAGAATTCAAGACATTTTAATATTTGCAATAATATCCCGATTAACCTCACATTTTCAATTGGCAATGTGGTAAAAATCACAGTCAATGAATATGGGAGATATTGAAACATATTTAAGCAAAAGTGTCACACCCGTTCCAATGGAATAACCCTAAGGTGACCATTCATCCCGCTTTCCGCGGGATTATCCCGCTTTGTGATCCCCAATCCCGTTTAAATTTTTCATCCCGCAAAATCCGGGTTTTTAATAAAAGTCCCATTTCCCAATTTTTTCGTTCTACATTATTTTTTGATAATCGACATTTTTAAACTTTAGCTTTATTTTTTAAAAGAACAGACAAGATTATTAATGGTAGTTCAAACTATAAGTTGATGAAATGTACGTTTTTAATTAAAAAATATCAATGAGGCATTCCATTTATATTTTAAGAATTTTTTGTTATTTTTATATTACCTCGGAAAATAATAGTTTTTAAAACCATGAATGAATATAGGATTTCGAGAGAATTCGCGTAATGATGTCCAAAATCTACCTTTTCACATTTTAGATTTATGGAAATTATTTAAATCCTAAAGTTCTTTGGATAGAAAAATACTAAGTATATTTCTAAGATCACCGTAACTAACATACCATTTAAAATGCTTTGTTCCAAGATAAAAACCAAATATGAATAAAACAGTGGTCAAGATCTGTACACTTTGAAAATGTGAAACTTTTGAACTTCTTCATTTCCTGAATAAAAAATCAGAAAAAAATAAATATTCGAAACAAAGCAATTTTAATTAAAAAAACATTATAATACCAAAATCTTTTTATTTTTAGGTTTTTGGTTGGATTTTCACGAACCCTCTTTTTACTACAAAATCCCGCTTTTTGTCCAAATAGAGATGGTCACGTTAAGTATAACATTACACAAACCCCTAAGTTTCATACTAAAGCAGTATCTCAAAGACAGAAATAAAAATAAGTCATTTTGTCATTTGTTTAAAGTGATTTCCTTTTTCTTATGTTCAACTGCATGGGCGCTTATCCAAATCTGAACCGATTTATTGCAAATCCGGCTAGGATGTTCCTAGGATTAATAGAATTTATTGGGGTAAGCCAAGTATTTTGACCGATATAAAAGTTTTTTTTTTACAAAGGGCCCACTTTTCCCGAAAAACTATTTCTGTTTCAATGTCTGCGATACTAAGTTTTATCTTTCTAGCTCTTATAATTCAGGAGATAACGCTGAAAAACGACGTTTTTACCCGATCGTCCTTTAGTCCATCTATGAGAAAAATCTTCAATCATTGATCGGTTTTGACAATTGCAATAAATTATAATTTGAGTAGATTGTGCCTGTCTGACGCTTTGTTCATTTTTTCATCTCCATTCAAATTGACCCGCTCTAATATTCATATATTCTTGATCGTCACAAAATTCTAAAACGACCCAGCGATGTCCGTCTGCCCGTTCGTACGTCCGTCAGTTAAAAGCAAGGTCCAAGAATATGTCTAATTGTCGGTTGGAATTGTGGTCCAGAGGGATACAAATTCCCAACAAGGACAGAAAACATCCCTAATTGACCAGCGGTCCGCCAGCAGAGTGATCACTCCTTATATTGTGACAGAGAGGGAATCCAGCTATTGTGACAAGGAGGGAATCTGGTACGGGTTTTAATGTATTGAGCCAGGAAAAACTTTCACAAATATTCCAGTTTTCCCGAAACATTACGTTCAACAGACCTTGATTAAACTTGATTTCTATAAAAAGAACCGAAAGCTAATTTCAATTAGGCGACATAGCACAGGGTTGTCTGCTTCATATTTCTTGGAATGAACTGCGATTGACACTTTTCCAAAGCTTTTGGAAACCATGTAAACTTTTCGAGGTCTTTTATTTATGAAGTTTCATTTCAGATACCATATCGTAAGAAATATCTGAGAAGTGGAATTGGAGACGCTATCGATTACGACTGGTTGCTTTACAGCAGCGATCGAAAGAGTTTGAGTTATGAAAAGATAGCAACAACGTCAAATCACTGAAATTTGCTGTATTTAAAATTTCCAAATTCAGCTGGTCATAATTTGTACATGTGTGTACTCGGAAGGTTAAGAATGGAAAATAATCTGGGTACTCTAGCACACCTTCTTGCCAGCGGAAGTCGTTCCTTGGGATCAGTAGAAAGGATTTAATCTACTACTCATAGAGTATAATCGTTGGTATATAAATAATCGATGCTGTTCATTTAATTTTTGCTTACCCTTGTTCGGTAATTCTTTTGCTCATTCCGTCCCACTGTGCTGGGTGTACTTTAGGCCTTGGTAGCTCATAAATACACGTACTCATGAATTCAATTTTAGCGGTCTTTTGAACAAGTACATTATGGATGTGTACGTATGTCTGTATGTACGACTACTTACGCCAAACAGTATGTTTATATTCCGGAGGGCCGTAAAATTCAATAAATATAAAAAAATAACAACAACCGAGCAGTAACCCTCCAAGTTTACACGGCCATATAATCAGAGACTCGGCAGCAAAAAATAGCAGAAGCAGCAGCAGCCAACAGCAATAATAACAGTCACTGAATAAAATTGAAATGCATTTTATTACGACCGGGAAGGGGAGGGCAGAGATAGACGACGACAACAACAGCAACAGTAACATCAGGCGGAAAGAAGGATGTGCCGGGGGTGTGTTACGGCTGTGCTGACAAATATAAATTGTAAGAAATCCATTCCCTTCTCTTTTATGTCCTTGCAGCGCTAATAGTTTGATTAATGGCTTATGTTCCGATGTTGTTGGCCACGGCCGTAGTCGCCCCATACGTCCTGTTGCTATTAAATGAGCAGCAGCCAAGCACTACCACAGGATACAAGGATAACAACTGTGTGCGTGTGTGTATTTGTGTGCGCTAGAGTATTTTTGCTAAGGAGCTTAAAGATGTGATTGAATTTAAGTCATAATTCGTCACAGCGGATATGAAAAAAAACCATCATCATCATCATTGGTTTTCCAAAGTGATTTGTGGGACACATCCTTGTCAGAAAACGAAAAACAAGTGCAGCAGCAACAACACTTACATCCACATTATCCTGTGTGCTGTGGCAAGTGTGCCATTGGCGGGGTAACTTGTAACTTGGTTAAGGTTTAGGTTGCCACCAAATATGTAGGGCGTTTCATATATTGTGTGGACGGACGTATGGCCGCGTATGTTCTACTCTTGTAATCGAGTGTTTCTGCTGACCTCCTCCATTGAGATTTCAGTTGGGTTTTCAGTCATTCGCTGTAAGGTTGTGGTGGCTGTGTGAGTTGTGAGTGTGCGGCGGCCTGCTCTGGGTCGTGGTCAACCGATGATGTTGCATTTACGATCATAATGAATATTTATTGCCATTCCAACTCACACTCACTCTGTCATCTGTGACTCTTAAGTCCGACATGGCCTGTGATGTTGCTGCTGATTATGATGATGATGATTGATAAAACCATGATATGAAATGGGTTCGGGATGGAGGCTGCGGCAGCGGTGTTGTTGTTTAGTTGTAAGTTGCCCTAAACACTGTAGCAAGTGGCATTAGCGTACAATAGCGACATATTGGACATTAGATTGTGTAAAGAGATTATGAATAAATTACGACTGCATGTGGACGAAATATCAAATGTCGGTGTACTTATATATGTGTGTGTGTGTTACAAGGTGAATTATGACAGAGTCAATATTCCGCAACAGAGCGCAGTGGAACAACACATCAAAGGCAGGATTACGGCAGTTTATGTATATGGTGCCGAGAGGGATTTTGCAGATTGGAATATGCATCGGTCATCTCTCGTTCGCATAATTTGCGATTTTCAAAATATCAGTATTAGCACCGGCAAGAAAAGGCCAACTGGCTAAGTAGAAAGGTGAATGGAGCATTGGTAATGAATATTTATGAGACATGGGGCCCCATTGGTGTGATATGTATTGTATGCACTTGACTTTTCAGATGCTTATCGATGCTGGTAACCCAAAATAGTGGCACTATCCATTGCCGTCAAAGAGGAATTTCAGCAGGAATTTAACATCTTTATACATTTATCCACAAAGGAAGAATTGTGGGGAATTATGTACAAACGTCTCCTTGCGCTTATATGATGGCTGCAGTATTTTCCAGAAGGATTTTGTTGTATTTACGAAAGGCATCGTTCTCTAACATAAATCTGTATGTAGGCTGATTTAGGTCAACAACTTATTTGTTGCGAAGGTTTTGAAAGTGATGACGAAACTTCATAAAGACGAATTAAGTATTTTATTTTTATGAAAAATGTGGAATGGATTAGGTTGTCACAGTGTTGCCTCGTTAGCCAAAAATGCAAAAATGAGATGTCCCAAGTTATTAAAAATAAGTATGTTAATTTGAAGAAAACCGTTTCAAAAATACAATTTAAAAAGACTTGTGTCGATATTTCTGGTGTTTTCCGTGTTATAAGTGTGTCAAGTCGAACTTTATTACGCATATGCTTTGTGCGCATATCAGCGACACAAATGCGATAGTTATACCTAAATTGTAATAGACTTTCAAATGTCTACAGTTGGCAATGTATTCATGAATATTTTGTTTTAGAAAGACAGCGTGAAAGAAAATCAAAAAACTCTCCGCATTGACATATTTGATAGATAATAACTAAAAATGTCCACCAGAGTCCACTTCGACTCTTTGAAAAGAATATTGTGAGAAGTGTCTAAAATCAAAATATTAAAAGATTATCTGCTACAATTTGCCCCATTTTTTGTTTCTTTATCAACCCAAAATGAAAATACGTTATAAATACAACGAAGGATTGGAGATAAAAACCAATAGGGAACAGATATGGTCAACATTTTGAAAAGTCGTGCAGAAAGTTTGTGAGCAGTAATGATACATTTTCTAGATTTCTTCTTTCTGATAGATTTCTTGTTAGTAAATTGCAAACAAAGTGGGTCAAGTCAGGCAGCACTAAATATAGATTATACCCTACACCACTTCGTGGTCTAGGGTATTATAAGTTAGTTTCGCGCCAAATGTTTGTAACACCAAGAAATAATCGAGATAGACCCACCTTTAAGTATACAGATCGGCTTAGAATCACCAGCTGAGTCGATTTAACGATGTCTGTCTGTCCGTCCGTCCGTCCGTCCGTCTGCTGTCCATCTAAGCTTCTTCGCACTCAACAGGTCGCAATTGTTGTCCGATTGTCATGAAACTTGGCACAAGTTATTTTTTCTGGCCAGGGACCATCGGTATTGAATTTGGAGGAAATCGGTTCAGATTAAGATATAGCCCCCATACAAATGTCGCTCCCGATTTGACATTTTCCGCTATAGAAACCACATATTGTACCCGATTTTCTTTAAATTTGGCACAACATCTTATAATCCAACTAGAAACACCTATGCAGAATTTGGGTAAGATCGGTTCAGATTTAGATATATCCCCCATACAAATGTCGCTTCCGATTTGACATTTTCCGCTCTAGCAACCACATATTGTACCCGATTTTCTTTAAATTTTGCAGAACATCTTATAATCCAACTAGAAACACGTATGCAAAAATTGGGTAAGATCGGTTCAGATTTAGATATATCCCCATACAAATGTAGCTCCCGATTTCACTTTTTCCGCTGTAGAAACCGCGTATTGTTCCCGATTTTCTTTAAAATTGGTACAACATTTTATAATTGAACTAGAAACCCCTATGTCGAAAGTGGGTAAGATCGGTTCAGATTTAGATATAGCCCTCATACAAATGTTGCTCCCGATTTCACTTTTTCCGCTTTAGAAACCACATATTGTTCTCGATTTTCTTTAAAATTGACACTACATCTTATAATCCAACTAAATACACCTATGGTGAAAGTGGGTAAGATCATTTCAGATTTAGATATAGCCCCAATACAAATGTTGATCCCTTTACATATTATATTTCACCAATAAACATACATGGTCAAAGCGGGTCACATCGTTCCAGGTTCCAATATACCCCCATACAAATGTCATTTCCGATTTAACATTTTTTGTCAAACACATACATTTACAGGATTCAAAAATCCTTCCCGATTTCACTTTTTACCGTATTGAATTGTAGTGAGATAGAAAGGTGTATCATATAGTCGGCTCCGTCCGTCTTTAGCCTTTCCATACTTGTTTGGGAGATGCCCATACTTTGGTATAACCCAAATGGGGCCCATTCTTCTCTATTACAGCTCTAGAAACCACATCTTACATCGGATCTTCATCAAATTTCGCAGATCATTATATGTTTCAACTAGGAATACCTACCGTGAATGAGAAATATATAGGCGAATGTTTTGGCACAAGCCTCAATTGTTGTTATAGTCCCCCTTCAAATGTCCGTCCGATTCATCCTATTACCGCTGTATAATCTGTATTTATCATTGGATCTAGATCAATTTTTCCATATCATGTTATATTTACTTTACTCGGAATATCTGCTGGATCAATTACTTTATTATTTACCATACTCATTAACTTTGACTAAAGATGAATTTATAGTAACTGTATAATTTATATGAACTACATAAAATTGCTCCCATGAAATACCTAGGTTTAGTAATCAAAGCGAGGTATATACGCAGGGAGTGGTGTAGGGTATTATATAGTCGGCCCCGCCCGACTTTAGCCTTTCCTTACTTGTTTTAGTTTCAGGATATATGGGAGGTATCCGAATCCTTGGAAGGATGTCACAATAAATAAGTATTTTTTACATTTTATCGATTTAATAAAATTTTTACAGCCGTAATGTAACTCCTTCTATTTTTGGCCATGCTTTGTATGAAAGGACAACACGGTTCCTATTAAAACGAAAATTCAATTTTCTTAAATACTGGCTATAACTTGCTTTTAAAAATGCCTCCAACATTAATGATATATGCCAATTCAATGCATTAATATCTCATATAGCACTGTCCGACAGTCCATATTACACTTGAAGCAAATGATATACATCTGAAACTATAGGTGGCGTTTTAGTTTTCATCTTCTCATCCTGTTGCCCCTTAACAGGACTACAAATTCGCAAAGGATACTATATTTCAAAATATAAAAGAAGAGAATATGTGCTAAAAATGCTTTTAATTTTAAGCTTCTTTTTGTATTAGTTTAGTATTAACAACAATTTAAAATGTTGTCTCTTAAAAAGCAAGATATGAATGAACTAGAAAAACTAAGGGGTAGAGGGGTCTAAAGCCCGGTTTTTCTATGATGTCGGGTTTTCGGGTTTTTTAAAAACCATGATTTTGAAAAAAGACGGTTGCCCGGTTTTCTTCTTAGGAAAAAAACCGGTCTAACCGGTTTCATTCGGGTTTGTTTTTAAAACAATAAAAATAGGAAATTTTAATTTTTATGTCGAAAATCATAAATAACAATGTCTTTAATTTATTATTTAACCTCAGCTGAACATACAAAATATGTCAATTACAAATATTTCATTTTAGGGTCATCTATGATCAGTTTTGACATCTATGATCAGTATATTCTGGAAAATCATCATGTATAGATTCACGCGTGAACAACGCTACCAAATATACTTCGAAAAATCAGTCATCGATTCGCGATATTTATAGACGCCTTCGTGATTTTTTTATTTCACATAATCACTACGTAAACATTTTTGAGCAAAGGTATTAGTCTACCCCTGTTACACCTAAGCGCCGATTGCGCTCTAGCGTCGTGTGTCAAAAAATCAGGAAGGCGTATAAATTTCGCAAATCGATGACCGATGTTTTTGAGAAAATATTAATAATTTTTGATAGGACGGCCATAGGTGAAGGCCACCAATTTCGGCTAAACAGTGGAGTTTTTTAAGCGTTCCGCGAAGCGTGCGATAATATTAAAAGTAGAGAATTATTAAGTCACACAGAAACAGGGATATTTACAATAATGGAAAACCGAGCAGTTTTCTAAAAACCGTAAAAAACTAAAACGCCAAATAATTCCATTTTGCCTATAGTTTGCCTATATCATCTGGTTCAAGTCTAACGTCTTTTTTAAATTGTCGTACGGTGTAATAATGAAATTCAATAAGATTTGTTTGGTTAAGCACATTGTATAGATAAAATATAAAATAAAGTAAATAAAATAATTTCATATAGACGTACGTAACGACTCCTATTCCAATTCGAATCTAAAATGTGAGTTAATATCGTCCCCTCAATAAAATAATAGCATATAATTTTTTGTCGTTGCACTTACTATTGCATCATATTTTACATGTTTGCATCGAAAACCGAAAATATGGTTGCTGTGGGTCTTATATGGCTCCAGGCCAACATAGGTTAATGACTTCCATAGAAGAAAATATATAGAAAGTGCAATTTTACGAATGTATAAAATCAAGCATCCAATTTTTTGTTTCGCATGAGAGTTAAAGGAAAATAGGACACAATTATAGAAATTATTTTTCTTGTAAATTTTAAAGGATAGCACAGGATTAGTCCTTGGAGGATTTACAATAACAAACTAAAGTTTGATTTCGGTTTTCAACAATAACGAAGTGAAACTTAGCATGAGTCAAAAAGTTTAAAGTTCGAAGGGTAATCTAACGTCTATTTCAGATTATGTGCCACTTCAGTGTAAAAGAAATAACAAATAGAGATAATTTTATTAGCATTAAAAATAATGTCTTTTCTCCTTTATAAAGCGGTGTCCAATATTAAGTCAATCTGCGCCTCTCCTTTTCGTAGTCTAATTACCACCAGATTTCGTTTCTGTTATTTTGAGATGGAAAAAACCAGAACATTCCAAATATATAGAATGCTTTTAGAAAAATCTCCTTTAGTATTTGGGCGTATGTTCATTAGGCTGGGTCGCGGTCCACAATGTCCAGCCATCCCACGAAAATAAAGTTTGGATTGCGTAAATATGATTTGCAAAATACTTCGTTCCTATATCCAGCAGTCTGTGAGTTAAACGCTCCTCAAAACACCCCTAAAAATCATGTGTTTCCCTTGTAACTTTTTGTATGTTGCAGTTTTGTCCAATTTTTTTCTGAGTTAAAAGACCCTTGAAAGCACTTTAAATTTAATTTTATTGATTCTTTTCGTAGGGTTACTTATTGGTCGAATTATTGGACGTTTATAGTAATTTTTAATTTTTCGATATTTATCATTTAGGCATCATATAAAAGGAATTGATTCCTTCTGTTTAATTTTCATAACTCCTCCTAAAATATGTTTCCAAGAAATGTGAGGTTTTAGCTGTCACTTTGAAAAACCACAAAAAATCTATCTAAACGTCCAATAATACGACAAATGTGTTATTTTAAGACAAGTATACAAATTTACATTTAACGTGCTATTAATTCATAAGAAATTTTTGGACAAAAGTTCAACATAAAAAAATACACGGGAAAACATGATTTTCAGAGGTGTTTTCAGGAGCGCTTAGCCCACAGACGGCTTGACCTAGCGCCGCAGCAATTTATTTTCGCGACCAATCCTAATGTGCGTACATTATATTTCTTGTCAAACTCAAAATATTTATCATTCAGTGGAAATACATATACAATATTTTTATGAGAACAACAGCTATCGAGGTCAAAAATCGTACTGCTTGACATGGAATGATTCAAATATGGAATCAAACTTACCTGATAAAGCTGTTTAGGGTGTCCACCAATAAATGTGAATAATATCGAGATTTCACGGGGTAACACTGAACAGATCTTTTATGGTCCGAGATATCGACATGTAATTACCTAAAATGAATAAAGTTCAACTGAGATCGGTTAAGGGTATAAACATGTGGCCATACAGTGTTCAAATATCTGTACATTACACATCTAGTATTTGACACACTACAGTTGGACTCTTATGCATATGTAGAAAAAAGTTCTATTCAAATAATTTTAAGTGTACATTGATAGACCATGTATTATTTGCTTAAAAAATATGTTAGCCATAATTTTGGGAGAAAAGGTCTGATAACGTCCCCGGTTAAAAGTTAGATTTAAAGTATTGTATATCAGAGATACAAGTTCACTTTTAATTAGACACGGTGGCAGACGTCAAAATGTGAGACGAAGAAAAACGCATAAAAGTAAAAATATCGATAAAAATGCATTCTTGACGCAGGTAAATATAAAATTTCTTCCGACCAAATTTATTGCTTATAGGCCGAAATAAAGCAAATAGCTAGTATTCTAACGATGAAAATAATGCTTATTTGATTGTATATATGTACATTAGGATGGGCCACGGAAATTAATTGCAGAAATGAAGATTGGATTGTTTAATGATGATCCGCAAACTATTTCGTCACTCACCTCTAAGCGTTTAGCTCACAGACGGCTTGATCTAGGAACGAAATATTCTGCAAATCATCATTAAACAATCCAAACTTTATTTTCGTAGGGTTTTTCGTATGAAGTTGTTTTTTTCATTTGTATCGACTGCGACCCAGCCTAATGTACATATGAATGTATATCTAGGGATAAATGTAGAAGTTATGACCTTCTTTGTATGTGTTAAAGAATTTTATAAAATCGTCTTATGTGTTCTAATTTTTGTTTAAATGACGTTTTTTTTTTGAAAAAATCTATAAAAAATTATCTTGCTTTATTTTCTTGGATCAGAAATTTTATATTGTTTGGCAATTTTACTAATTTTTATTTTATTTCAAATATTGTGTTTGCTGCGACTCTTCACGATAGAAAGAGCGATATGTTTCTAGAGGATGCAACGAATGTGAAAGCGAATATACGAATATTGTATTTTGCGAATTTGAATGCGAAAATAAATCGATTAATCTGTGAATATGTGAAAATAAAATAATAAAAAATTAAAACAAAATATTTTATTTTCTATTTTTTTGTCGAATCAGAAAGTGGCTGTTCTGTATTCCGAGTATTCCAAAATTGTTTGAAGAAAAACCTCTGCTCGGGTCGAACACTGAATACTCCGATTTTTTTCCACGAATGGCTAACACTGTTTTTGAGACTTTTAAACGGATTATTTAAAACGGGCTTTATAGCTAAAAATCTAAATGGATTTGTTAACTCAACAAGAGAGTCAGATATTGCTGCCAGATCCGTTCAACACAAACCCATCGGTGTCACAGCTCTCTGAGTTGTTGTGGCATGTTCGCCAATCAAACACGGCCAATGTCGTACTTCCTTCCTAATTTCTAGTTGTAAAGGATACGTTGAATATATGTTTTTATGATTATTGCCGTGACATAGAGGAAACAGTCATTTTTTTAACTCGGATGCCATCCGACCATACCAAATGGAAGTGTTTTGTGTGTTTGGAACTCTTTGAAAATACTCGTAATAAAATGCGGAATGGAACACAAAAGTCTATAAAAAATTGTAATAAAAACTGAAAATAATCGTAATAACGATAAAGATGGCACCGACGGACGGAACCAACTGCCAGTGCCACCAACACCACCAATGGAATAGCTCCGCAAGTCTTATCGCCCAGAACACTGTAACCGATAAGAACTTTTCAAGATGCCTGTGTGTGTGTGGGGTGGGGGGGGGTTAGGGTTACACTCTCCAAGTCTGTAGGAGATCTCGTACATTTGACATTTCATTTTCATTTTCATGGCTTAGTGGGTTCATTCCATCGTTCTTTCGTTCTTATTTATTCGTTTGTTTGTTACTTCTTCTGTCTTCCACAGTTGGCCACGGACGGATATGAACACGATGATGACGGCGAATGCGAGACGATGGCGATGACGATTATCTGCCTGTCTGTCCTTACAAAAGTTACAAATTTGTTTTTTATTGTAATGACACCGTTGGCGATGGCGATGGCCATGACGACAAACATGAATTTTTGTTTTGAACCGAGTCGAACGAGAAAACCCAAAATGAGGAAAAAATTCAAATGAAGATTAAAGTTGTGGCGCGGTGCGGTGCGGAGCCGTGTTGTGGAGGGACACAGGCACAGGCGCAGGGCAAGAGGAGTGTGTTTTTGTTTATCGCCAAAGAAATTAGGAACATTTTAAGATAAAAATTCTAATAAAAAATAGGGACCAATGGGCCGTATGCATTTAAGGTACAGCGGAATAGTTTTCGGTCTCTTGTCTCTCGTCCGCCGCCGTTCTGTGTGAGACATTTAAAGTTTTTGTTCGATATGAAAGAAAAGTTTGTACAAGAGAGCAGAAGTAGACAATATAACAAATAACAAATTAAAGGCAGAGCAGAAGAAACGAATTTTCTGAATTCACAACATACAGTCGTGGCCATTGTAATAATACGATGGCATCATTTTTGACTTGAAATAGAACAACTATGCACGGTTTCTTTACCCAGCAAAAAAAAATTGGAAGTACTTCCGTAGGAAACATATTTAATTCGCATCTCAAAATCCAAATGTTCATTTTCCCGCCTTTAAGGAAGTTCTCTTAAATAACTTCCAGAAAAGTCGATAATATGTCAATATCACGAGTAGCATTTTCACAAGTATATGGGGATACATTTTTAGTATGGGGTCACATAGGAAAGATGTCCGCTTTGCACCCAGAAGGTCTCGGGTTCGAATCGTGGCTCGGCAAAAACTTGTTTGTTTTTATTTATTGCTTTTATAAATAAACAATTTCTCATTTTGTATAATTTTAACAATTTAACCAAATACAAATTTATTGCTTTATTAATGTACTTAAAATATGTATTTTTATTAATTATTAATACGACATAATATCAGTAAAATTAAATGGTGTTTACTAATTTTATTTAATATTTTTTTGCAAAATATTTTAGTTTATATTATCTGCATATTTTGTTAAGTTTCCTATTGTCAGTTCTACCGAACAAAATGGTTTGCTTTAGTTATTCAGCACTCACAACAGAGCATAACTGAGATGGTTCAACCCCCGGTAGCAGCGGATTTTGTAAACAGAAACGGAACTAGTGAAAAAGAGGTCCCTTTGAAATAACTTGTAAGTTTTTAAAAATAAAGGGCTACCCTTCTATAACAACTCCATGTTAAATTCATTGGTGAGGATCCCAATTTTCACTACTTCAGAATCACAAGATCTCTTTTTGGGGTAATACTGGATAACTAGCCGCGATAAAAAACAACCACATCAAAATGTTAAAATTTGACTCAAAATAAAAATACTTTTTAAAATTTTCACCTACAACAAAACCAATCAATGTGTGTATGAAAAAAAAAATAAAAAATAATTTTATGTTGTTTGTATGTAAAGTTGGTCTGTTATGTTGTATGTCTTGTCATTTATTTGGGTTTAAGACCAAAGGTTGTGCCGAAGTCTTCAGCAGAACCCAAAATTAGCAAAAAAGGCAAAGTGAGACCTTTACTGTTGCAGCTAAAAGTTGGCTGCGCAGTTTCGATGGGCGCTACGCCATCTCATCAGAACTTTCGCAACGAATGTGTCTTTGACTTAAATCAGGGTTCATATTAGTACCAGCGGTCACATATTTCAAATGAGAAACGCTGATAAACAAAATATTCCACCGAACTAAGTCGACACACTAAAAATCTCACTTTGCCAATTCAATGTTGTGCATGTGCTCGTATCGCTCGCAACAATGCAAAGGTTGTTGTTGTACGGTATGCCCCGTCTTCACTGTACCTCGTGTGTATTGTTGTTGTTTGTATGTTAGTTGGTCTGTTATGTTGTACGTCTTGTCATTTATTTTGGTTTAAGACCAAAGGTTGTGCCGAAGTCTTCAGCAGAAAATGTTGGACTTAGCCTGAATAACTATCCAGTGTAAGTCAAATTTATGGTTATCTAGACAATCGAAAATACTCACCCGTACGCTCAAGTTTTTGCAGTGCTCCGCAAATATAAACAAATTTGGTGCTCCAACCACTCGAACACGGCCAAAACTATCGCAGGAAGTAGTGTCATCCATATGTGTACTTACGAAAGTGGTATTCGGTACAAATTCGTCGAGATTCATCAAAAAATTAACAAATTAATATTTAATTATCTGAAATAATCAAAAAACTCTTTTTTTCATTCAAATTGTGCGAAGAATTTGAAGAAGGAGACTTCCAACTCCACGAATCAATAAATAAACAAACAATACCAGCTGAGACGCTCAGAAAAATGCATAATCGTTTACTCGATAATAAGGCTGTTTTTCTTTATGCCGGGATAACAAGCTGCGATAACAAAAAAGTTAATGAAGATTTATTTTTTTTTGCTCAAAATAAAAAAATATTTTTTCACATTGTCGCCAACTACAATATAAATATTTGTATCAAAAAAAATTTCAAAAAAATTATTTTGTGTTGCCTTTTTTGGACTTAGCCTCGATAAACATAAATTTGACTTATACTGGATAATTATCCAGGCTAAGTCCAATATATATAATATTTTTAATATAAAATATTTTTTTTTTAAATTGTTTTCATACACACATTTATATTGCTGTTGGCGATAATTTAAAAAAATAAGTTTTTATTTTAAGTGAAATTTTAACTTTTTACTTAGGTTTTTCTTGTCGCAGCTTAGTTATCCAGTCTTAAAAATACAGCCTTAATATTTCGAAAACGCCTAGGATGACAAATTGTGAATCTCCTCTTAAGTTTATACAAATAATAGACAAACGATTTGATAAACAAACAGAAACAATAACTAAAATGATACGAGAAATATTTTATATTAAAGACAGATGAAAACTTCCCACGTGACACTAAAAAATCGCTAACTCTAGCTCATATCGGTCTCAATAGTAACGAACCCATATACATCAACGCGAATCTCACGTCACACAACTATAAAATATTTAAATCAGCCCTTAATTGTAGTTGGCGACAATGTGAAAAAATATTTTTTGTATGAAATAGAGTACTATCAGTTAGTTTCACGCCAAATGTTTATAACATCAAGAAATAACAATTGTTCGAAAAATTTTTTAATGACGAGTTTCCATCTCTGGATGGAAATTATCAACCTACAACGGAATATCGTAAGTTGCAGATAAATTAAATTTATAAAAACCCTCCAATCCTAATTCAATGTCCAGACACTGTACAATTTGTATGTGTGTGCGATGTATGTATGTTTGTACGTATGTTTCTATAATGATATATAAACGTGAGCATATTGCGCGATTGCAC
This sequence comes from Polietes domitor, assembly GCA_947397865.1. Taxonomy (NCBI): domain Eukaryota; kingdom Metazoa; phylum Arthropoda; class Insecta; order Diptera; family Muscidae; genus Polietes; species Polietes domitor. Next base: position 93,289,363 of record OX377619.1, on the reverse strand, counting down.
TGGCGCCATCTTTATCTAATTTGGGGACATTATGCATGACATTCCACGCGGTTGTTTATAGTTTCGGTTAAACCTGCACTGATAACACCGCACACCGTACACCACACACTGCACACACCCAAACTGCGGCCACGGAGCATTTGTCCCATCCGTGGTGGCGGGCAGCAGAACAAGAGAAGCGGCCGTTTGGCAACAGATCAATGGTACGCGGGCTCATTGTTTTCTGTTGTTGTTGTTGTCGTTGTGCTTTATCGAGGAGAGAATGTCATCGGAAAGCATTCGTGAATATTTCTTTAGGATGACTCAGGGATGCCACAGAAAGTCTGGCGGAATGATGTTCCTAAACAGACCTTAACTTGAATGTCCAACCTTGCTGGCTGCCTTGTGGCAGATGAGACTTTGCTGATCATCATGTATGATACTCAAAATTGCCCATTGGGACCTACCACGAGAGCGTGTCCGGCATACACGCTTCAATTTCTTGCAATCACAATATGCAGAAATAATATTAAATTAGTAAACTGGTTTGTGTTCAATTCAATTCATAATTAAAAATGAATTTAACACTTTATTTGGCCTGCCGTTATATAAATTGTCTAAAGATTTTGCATCGCTAATAATTGTTGCCATCGTCATTTGTCTGAGATAAATACAGAATATTTGATATACTTGTTGACGAACTATGGTTCTAAATAGGATTTCTAATGAGTTTTGTAATTCCTTCACATACCTAGAAATTTGAATTAAAAGAAAATCAAATTATTGAGATTTTAGACATCTATTTGATACGCAGATCCAAGTTACTGATCCAAGTTACTGAACTTGTTGTTTCTCTTTTGCATTATTATTTATTACATACATATGTATTAGAGCGTACCAGGTTACAAGTAAAAAAAAAAAAGTTCGCCGTACACCTTCGAATATGAAGTATTATTGAAAGGTAGTTTCAAAAAAATTTTTTTTATTTTTTTATGCCGAACGTAGGGGTCGCGCTTTTACATTTTTCTATATAACTTCTGCATTTATAAACGGATTTTAAAGTGTGATACATCGATGTTTTTGTCCGATTTTTTTGTCTTTGAAGTCATTGAGCTCAAACATGATTCATGATTTTATGCGAGCTTTAATTTTCGATTATTAGAGTGGTACATTAGGGTAGTAGCAACTGAGAAATGATGGGTAAGTACCAGAAGGGGGTGCTTGAGCTCAATGACTTCAAAGACAAAAAAATCGGCCTCGTCGAGACAAAAACATCGATGTATCACACTTTAAAATCCGTTTATAAATACAAGTTATATAGAAAAATGTAAAAGCGCGACCCCTACGTTCGGCATAAAAAAATAAAAATTTTTTTTTTGAAACTACCTTTCAATAATACTTCATATTCGAAGGTGTACGGCGAACTTTTTTTTTGAGGTACGCCCTAATATGTATACAAAAATAGAAAATATTTACTCTGAAAAATATTTGACTTTATAGGACAAACTCGTAATCTTGCTTATTAGCAATATTTGGGGTAAAAGGTTTAAATATTTTTCTATCAAATTGAACACATAATTAAATTAAATTATTTGGTTTCAGTTTATTGTAACTTTGATTAATTTTTATTTGGGTAATTAATTATTTAATCGAAACTCGATTTCCCTTTTTTCTTTGCATCATATGGAGAAAACTATTTACAATGTCTCTTTATCCAAATAATGACATCTGAGTACTATACCAAATTACTTTTGCTCTAGTAGATATTTAAACTGGACAAGGAACCAAGGATTAGTTTGAGATATTATCATTGAAATTTTGACAGTTAGCCCAGTTGACTACTTTTCGTATTTATCGATTTTAAAGAAAAGTAAAATTTATTCACTATTTGTGCATAATGCGCAAACATTTTAATATTTGCGTATTACAAATTTTCAACTTTTTCAGATTTTGAAAATTGAAAAAACGTAATTTAAGAGATTTTACACTCGCATTTGTTTTGTTTTCTTAGCTTCATTATGGCGCCAAAACTGTGTTTGTGTCAAATAAAGTTTGTTTGTAATTAATGTTTAAAAAATAGCCTTTTTGAAAAAATAAGACTTTTTTCTTTTGAAAGCATTTGAAGAATAGAATACATATTTAGAAATGTTCCCATTTTTGGCAGGATAACGTTTGCCTGCACGAAATTACACCCTTGGCTGATAGGATACATTTAGTGCAAAAAGTCCGATTTTTTAATTCCAAATCACGAATTACTCATTTTTCTCATTTACTTTTGAAAAATAAATACGCAGCTAAAAAGATGAGCAAATTTCCTTCATCCTCAAGCTAAATTTTATTCCAAACGAAGTTCACGAAGTACAGATAAACTGCACACAGTTAGTACTGCAATTCATTCAGCAGTAAACAGTGCCATTGTTTTAATGTTCGTATACGTGAATATCAATTTAATTCACCTCAATGGCTAGGTTAATAGTATTTTCTTTAATTCTAGATTTTTTATCTCTTAATTTTAGTTTTTTTTTTTTTAATTTTGTTATTGATTATACACCAAAATACAATAAACGTAAAAAGTATTCGCATAACAAACAAATTGGGGAGATATAGCAGTAGTGATGCGAATACAAAGCCTGACAGAACTTGGTGCTCCATGTTTCGCTAACGAGGCTCCTGCCGATCGAGAATAGGCGATATAACCTAAATAACTGCACTGTTTAAATCCTGTTGCAATAAGCCTGTATGACTATAATTGGCATCCCCGTTGAGGCAGTCCAATCAGTCACCCATTTTAAAGATAAACTGACACTATATGACCTTATGTTCCACAATGGAACGACGAGAATAAATATATAACAAACAAATTGAAATCGAGTTTATAAAATCTATAAAAAAATTAAATATGAGATCAATTCAATTTCAAAATATTCATAAAAATTAATTAAACACATACATAGGCATAGCATAAATTAAGAGGTTCTTGAAATATATAAACTCAAAACAGATAATGTTTTATGTATTATTGTAGAAAGTGAGTGCGATAGAGAGTGATATTGCACATTCGACGAATGTAATATTAATTGTTGTTTATTTCATGTAGCTTCTAAACCCGATATTTATATTTTGAGGCACTACTTTTGACATTTTTCAATTTATTAATAAAATTATACATACATTTTCGATTCTATTCATTAAAAATATCAAAAATTCTAACATTGAATTATCTATAAATATTACTAACAATTTTTGTAACCTGCCCCTCATTGATTTGAAACGCACCAAAGGGTTCATCAGTGGACACTGTTTCGTAGGCCGCATGATACTACTATTCGAAGACTTCTGTAGAAGATGTCTAGACAAAGAAGAGGAGGAATCAGTGCAGCATCTGCTATGTTCTAGAGAAGTATTGCAATAGTATCGTCTCACCTTCCGATTTATATGGAAATTCTCTTGGTACAACAATTGACGATTCACTTATCATTCATCACTTCCTTCCTCTATTTCGCTTTCCGTCCTATTCCCAGCCTATCCACAATGGGCCGAATACAGTTGGACCCAAGCAAATTCGTCGGTTGTTTGAGGGGCATATCGCACAACCTAACCTGTTCATTATATTCACTTCAAGTCAATTATGTATGGTAATTTACCATAATAGAGGTAGAAGATTTTCTAGCTGACACATTTCTAATTAAAAGTGAACTTTGTTCAATTATGTTGCTACTTTCTACAATGTTATAGTGAAAGGTTTCTGCTAAATTCCCACGGAAATTGCGTACAAATTTCCCAGGGTACGGGAAATAGAAAATATGTACATATGTAAATTCCGGAATGCAAACTCTAGTTCCCCACAATAAAGAATTAAAAAGAGTGGCTACGTATAATTAAATATAATTAAAGCTCTATCAAAGCCGCAGAGCAACCTTTGACACACAAACTAAAAAAAAAACTAATAATAAATCTAAATACTTAAAATACATATACAAAAACATAAACAAACAAAAAACGTAACCCCTGTGTGATCCAGTGTCAGATTTGACGTAAAATTGGGGACACAAAGTGGAGGACAAGCCCATTGTCATATTGATACCAATTGGTGATAGATAATTTGTTTATGCCAGCTGAATGCTACTTGTTCGTTAAATACGTTCTGAATAACAAAATCTTTCATCAGTTTCATCACGTACACAGGGATTGGCGTGACTGAGGCATTATCATAAATAAATTTGTTTAAAAAACGCTTATTGTAACTTTGGAAGTTCTTCCCAATGCAAGATCTGAGGATTTTTCCTTTCCATAATTCCTAAATCGATCATCACAGACGGTGAAATTTGGAACCATATCGGGAAAACATAAAGTAATGCAGAGCGTATACTCAATTTATATAATAATAATTTTGTTTGTTCGGGTAATATATTATTGTAGAAAAGTCTTCCAAAGTAACCCTTAATTTTTTAGGCCTTTTTCAGTCACACCCGGGCATGATCATTAAATTTTACTAATTTATTGAAAGTTACTCCTAAAGCGCCATGGCCACACATCAAACTCACTCTTCAAACTGTCATTTTTTTGATTGTGTTAGTAAAAAAAAAATCACACGGATAGGTTTGTGTGAGTTTGAAGAAAATCAAAACCATTTAGATATTTGCTTCGTCGCAGCAGAGATATGAAGCCTGTTTGAAGTCAGTTTGAGTGTGTGCACGAAAAAACGTCAATTGTCTTTATTTTTTAATTTTCGAAGCGATAAGTGTTTTGTTTTGGTGACGCGAGTTTTATAGAAATGGAAGAAAAAAAATTTATTTTGATTTTTTTTTTTTTTTAATGAAGTTTGTTGCTATGAGTTTGATGTGTGGCTGTGATAAGGAAAACAAAATATTACCTATACATACAAGAGTTTGAACGAACAGGTTGACGTGTGGCCAGGGCGCTTAAGTATTTTAAACTGCCCCTGAAAGGTATTTCAATTCCGTTCAGCAACAACCTCAAACACTTACTCCCCGGTACAACCTTCCTACCACATTTACCAGACGTGTTCCTCAAACAGAGCGCCTCACTCTTTGTCGTATTTATTCTGATTCCCCAATCAGTGTAAAATTTGTCCACTACGTTCAAATGACCCGAAGCTTTTCTTAAAGCTTCGTTTGGCGTTCTCGCATGAGCATACAAAAGGCAATCGTCCGCATATAACACACCCAAGGAATCGTAATTCTGATGAGGAAAGTCGTACATGTATATACTAAATAAATGTGGAGCTAAGATTGATCCTTGAGGAATGCCACAAGACACTGTATTCAGTGATGAGTATTCATTTCCTACTTGAATGCAGAATTTTCTATTTGTAAAGTAACATTTAAAAATGTTAACTATACGAGGATTAAATCCTATTTGTATTAATTTATAGATCAATCCATCATGGTAAGTCCTGTCAAACGCCTTTTCTACGTCCAAAGATATGGCAACTGTACATTCCTTACTTCTTATACTCTTAATAACATCACTATGCAATTTTATCAGTGCATCCACTGTCGAATGACCCTTCCTAAATCCAAATTGAAAATCTGAAATATAATTTTGATCTAATTCTAAATCCATTTTCACTCTTAAAAGCTTTTCAAATAATTTGCCTAAATTCGACAACAGTGAAATCGGCCGAAGATTGTTAATATCAGTTACATTCTTCTTCTTTGGTATAGGAAGAACCTTAGCTACTTTCCACTTATTGGGGAAGTACGAATTATTTAAACAGTTATTGAAAACTATAACTAAATATTCTATGGCCTTTGCAGAAAATCAGAAAGTTCGACATATCGATATATAATCCAGAAGACCTTTTATTGTTTAGTGATCTTGACAATTCTACCACTTCGTCTAATGTAGTGAATATGTCCGATCCACTTGTATTCATCGAGGAAGAATGCTCATTAAATTCCACCAAATGTATCGGAACCTGAGACTATTGTGAACCACTGACTATGGTGACCACTCCTCTGTAGGCATATGAGTTTTTATAGACAGCCAACCTCTCCTTTTGTTTGTAAGATGTAATATATGTTCGTCGAGTACTTATTTTGCTAATGCCCAGTTCTAATAATGTAACAAATGGGACGTAGTATGACTTAACTACCGATCACACATTTCTATGACAGGACCGTAAGGCATACGGTCCACATGGATATATGCAGGAATTTTCAGATCCATCTGTCACTAGGCAACATATGGGATGGGATACCATATATAGAATCTGTTCAAAAACAATTTCTTTTATTTTGCCTTCGTGGTCGTGGATGGAACCCACGTACCTTATCTTGCCTTATGATCTTACCAACGTTGAATAGTGGTCGCACGATGTTAAACATTTCCTTCCTGATGAGCATTATCCAAGGAAATCTCAACTGTGATTTCATGCTGAGAAGAATTCTGATAAATGTTCCGATAATAGAAATTTTGAACTGATATATGTAAAATATTTCCGCACAAATTATGCCAATAAATGATAAATAAATGTCACAGGGTCTTAGGAATAGCTTACAGATTTTCTCTTCTGGGGATATCGATTTACAAATGCATGCCATTCTTTCCCTCTCTCTTTCTAGTTCGATACACGTATTCCATTGTTCTTCCATGTTTATTATGCTTTCCTTGTAGTGCTCAAGTCTCCCAAAAATTGGCATTAGTTTCCCATTCCACATCATCATTTGAAGTGAATCTCTCGCCAACAAACGCAACGCCGATCTGAAATTTCGAAAAATCACGTAGTCTTTTTCATTCCAATTTCATGACCCTGGATCTAGCATTTGGCCAAGAGCAGAAACAAGACAAATCGTTACAGACGTATGTATATTAGGCTGGGTCGCGGTCCATACAAATGGAAAAACGATTTCCAATCACCCCACGAAAAAAAAGTTTGGATTGTTTAATGATGATTTGCAAAATAATTCACTCCTAGATAAAGCAGAACGCTCTTGAAAATACCCCTAAAAATCAAGCTTTCCCGAGCAATTTTTTGTGCTGCATTTTTGTAATTTTTTTTTCTGGAATAATAGATCCTTGAAAGTACTTTAAATATAAATTTCTTAGAGTTACTTATAAATGATAATGTAAATAGCGACAGTTAAAACGTATCGAGTGATGCCACGCGCCTATTTTTGTAAAAAGAGTTTGCAAATTTTGACTCTGAAAATCAATCTCCCGTATTTACAACCACGGAGTCAGTGACGTCATTTTTCGTCCGATATTCATCATTTACGCATCATTCGAAAGGTATTGATTCCTTCGATTTCTATAACGTCTCTGACAAAATGTTTCCAAGAAATATGAGTTCTTAGCTGTCAGCTTAAAAAACACAAAAATCAATATAAATGCCCAATAATACGACTAATGAGTTATTCTAAGAAAAGAATAACAATTTTTATTTGAAGTGCTTCCAATGGTATATTAATTCGGAAAAAAATAATTGACAAAAATCCAACATAAAAAAAATTACACGCAAAAACATGATTTCAGGAGCGTTTAGCTCACAGATGGCTTGGCCAAGTGACGAAATATTTTGCAGATTTTGGGCGGTGACCGCTGCAATTTATTTTCGTGACTCAATCTAATGTATATGCTCCTACTCCGTAAGAAGAATTTTAGTGTCCGGAAATACAAATTCTATATTTATAACGTACATTTTTGTTGTGGTCAGCATAAATGTGACTTTCCACTCACGACCCTAAGATTGGCCACTCCCGCTGTCGGTGCGACGAGATACAAGCATTGATTTATGAAAATGTGAATATGCAGCGTCTTTGGCTTTTAATTGATGGACTGGTCAAGAAATCAATATGATAACAATGTGTGTGTGAATGGGTGAGTGACTGGCTCACTGACTCGGTGGGTGAGTGCAAGTGTGTGTGTGTGTGCGTGAGGGAGAGAGTGAGTGAATGGGTGTATTGCAGTAGTCGTTCATTTGACGCCGTTTTGGGCCAAAATTTATTAAATACAAATTTCAAATTCAAATTGGTTTCTTCTTCTTTGTTATCTTCAGCGCCATAACAATACACCAACGATAAGGACAGAACAGAGCAGAGAGAAGAGAAGGCAACACGAATAGCTGATGACAATATCGATTGGAATAAATTTAAACTTGAAACCTCGGGCTAATCATGTTGGTATAAATTTCATTTTGAAATTGAAACTGAAATGTTTCTTCATTCGATCTTTGTCTGCCAAACAACTAAATTTAACCCCGCCATTTACTTTGGCCGGGATATTGATTTCTAATTGTACGTGCCATTCCAGACCGCACTGCCTTTTGGCCTCCTTTAATAAAGCCGATAATGCTGTTTTGTTGTTCTTGTTGTTACATATTATTCTTTTTCATCATTTATCATTAGAGCTAATTAAAAGCACACACTTGTACAGTCTTGAAGAACAGTGGCTCAAAGTGGCTAAATGGTATGATTCGAAACACTGTGGAACAAAATGAAAATAACAAGGTTCTGACTGAGGGGGTAGAACAAGAATATACGTGTAGCGGCGTTTTGAAAGTGGATTTTAAGTATAGGATGTGTACAGCAATATTACTTAGAACACTACGGCTTACTCTCTAGCTCCTCAATATAGGGAACCTTTTTACAAAAGGGTAAATAATACCCCTAAGACAGTTGTGAAATTTGATCAGTTTAGCTTCCACTTGAGGCATGTAGTGCCCCCTTAAAAACATTTGGTCCTCAGTTGGATTAGTTTTCGAAAGGCGAACACTTCGATGAAATAACTTTTGATTATATTTTCATGTCCCATTAGGACTTTGAGCCAAGGTATAATACAGCTGTGGTACTTACAAGCAAGAGACAGACAGTCAGACGAACAAATGGAGATATTTCCGTGTACATAAACCACTGACGGATTGACTCTGTCTGTCGGTCGGTCGGTCGGTGTGTTTTTGCAAGGTACACGCTCCCGTACCTTATTAGGAAAGGATTGCTTTGTTATTGTTGTTATCCTTCCAGTTACAGTGCTAATTATATCAGAGACAGAAAGGTGAGCTGGAGTGGGACTATCAACTCTTTCGCTTCATCTTGTGGTGTTTGTCTTCGGCGGTGTTTGTTCTCTGATTCGAGTCTGGAGTTTCCTCATTAAAAGTTGTCTAAGTAAACTTGTGCCGTGCACGTGTGCACTCCGCTCCAACAGCAGCAGCAGCCACGACGGCAGTCGGCACAGCAGCTCCGCCGTCTTGGAATAATTTGATCACTGTCACAGATATTGATTACACATCTTAAGTGCGTTTAATAATGTTGTTACACCCGTAGTATCTATTGGTGTTGGCTGCTGGCTGATGCTGTTGATGTTGTTGTTGTTGTTGTTGCCACTACTACAATACAACTGTTGCTGGAGATTTGTTATTGTTGCTGTTAATTAAAGATGTTTTTGTCGGAGATTTCATTTGGATTTGGTTTTGCAAACAAGGAACGCCTTCCGAAGGTGATGGTTAAACTCTTGAAGGCATTTGCGTTTTTGTTTTCGAAAGCTGATAGTTTCGAGAGGCATAAACAACTTGGAAACATAACATCGGCTGAGATAATGAGTTGAGTTACGACATGGAAAGGGGAAGAGGAATTGACAATAATAGTTTCTGTACGGATAACAAGAGGAGGAGGAGGTGCACCGAAATCGTAGTGGATGGTGGCCTAACCGTTCAAATAGCCGCGAATATCCCGATTTAAATGATATACATACATATGTGGTTCATGTAGATTAAGTAGGCCACGAAAGAACGTGGTTGCCATTACTGATTTAAAGGAAAATTGGACAGTTTAAAGATGATTTCAAAATCTAAGTTATGAGTTTAACTTTTGCAACGTGGGGAAGTTTTTGTTTGGAAGAAAGTGGTATTAATCATAAACTGCTTAAGTTTATATGTTGTAGAGGTGGATTTGTACTTTCAGAAAATGATAGTTTTGCATTCAGAAAAATAGCAATCCCAAATTTGAGTAAAATCAGTACTCCAATTTAGTTCAACAATTTTACTCCAATTTAATAAAAATTTCCTTAAAAGTAGCAGAATTAACTAAGTATGAATAAAGTTTCCTTATTTCAAAGTCTTAGCAAAAAGTTCATTTACTAGAAATGGGGTAGTAAATTTAATTAAAAACATTTCATTGGATCTAAAAAATTTCTTACAATTGAGTAAATTCATACTTGTGTGGGGGAAAAAAATATCTAAGTCTTTAAGTGAGAAAAATATCAAGATTTTTCTTGTATGGACAAAATTTCATTTAAGAAATTTTAACTAAAAGTTATTGTATTTACTGAAATTTATACCGAGTTCTTCATACATATTAGTATTAATGAACTTATAAAAAATACTCTGAAGCAAAATCATTTGTTTAACCCTTCAATGCGCGATTTTTTAATTTTTTTTTTTAATATTTTTGAATTACAAGTATTCTAAAACTAGAAAAAAATAACAAAAAAAATTTTTTATTTATTTTTCATAAAAATACAGATGATTCATATATGAATCACTGCGCATTTGTACATATATATTTAGACATTTTATGAATGGCAGATTATATAACTTACATCTAAAAATATAAAAAGGAACCAAAAAATAAACAAAGTATTTATGTATGAAATGCTACAAAACAATTTTTATCTTTGTTAAAACACAGAGCAGTGTTACATTTTTGGCAAACAACAAAAGTTTGCGATTTACAATTTGGAAATTTGCATCTAATTCGTGTATCATTCCATTTGGGAAAGTGACTCTCTTTATCTTGGCGCACATCTAGGGGAGGGATCGGTGCAACATTTGGCTTTCTTTTTTTACTTCAATATTACCCTGCAATTCTGAAGGTCTACCACGTTTAGGTGTGTGATGTGAACCAATATTACACAGCGTCCTGGCCAATTCTAGGCGAAAATCTGCAAGTCTCATAGTAGCTTGACTCCCTTGGTAACATCTTTTATATAACAACCATGCATTTATAATCGTGATATCTATTAGATGGTAAAATAGTCGCATATACCATTTTCGTGATCGCATTTTTATACGATATCTTCCAACAAAGCTGTCCAATAAATCTACACCTCCCATATGTTTGTTATATTGTTTTACAACAGCTGGGCATGTAATTTGAATGCATTCTTTTTTCTTTCTGTCATACCTTCGAACCATTTGTGTTGGTTCTGTTCCCACAAAAGAAGATAACATCAGTACCATTTTGTTATCCTTCCACATAGTATTTGATATAGTTGTCCCATCGAAATCGGTAAGAAATTCCAAGCTTTCTCCCCTTTTCATTTTTTTGAATTCAGAATCGGTATCTTTTGGCATCTTGCATGATGGGATCCTATTCCTTCTCACAGTTCCTAATGAATGTATTCCTTGTTTTTCCAGATAATTTATTAACGATATCGAGGTATAGTAGTTGTCAAAGTATATTTTGTATCTACGGTTAACAGGAACTTCTCGCGCTAATCGTATCACTACATTCGAACTGGCTCCTAAATCAGGTTTGCCAGGCAACCGTTTACTATGATCATTTTCAGTTCCAGTATAAATTTCAAACTTGTAGCAAAATCCAGAAACTCCAGATAAAATAAAAAGTTTGAATCCCCATTTATGTGGCTTCAAAGGCATATATTGCTTCATATGATGTCGAGCTTTTGTTGAACAGATCTGTTCATCGATCGACAGCATTTCTTCCATTGGTACTGATGCAAAGTTCGATGTAAGCGAATCAATAATGGATCTCAATTTTTGTAATTTGTCATTTGATTGTAGGGAATTATCGCTAAAATGCAAGCAAGAACGAATTTTTTCAAATTCTTTTTGGCTCATAGCATTTTTTACAATGTCCAATCCAATCACACTACTCCAATACATTCTAATATTAGGCATATAAACAACAGATGATACTATGCGTACACCGACATATCTCATAAGATCGGTTTTAGTAAAATTAATTTTTTTTCTGGATTTTTAGAAATGCTATATCGAGTACTTTCTTCTACAATAACATCCATAAGGTGGTCGTCAAAAAAATATTTGAAAAATTTAAATGGTGTTTGCAAATTTACTATGTTTTGAGGCAACGTTGTTGAGCCGCTAAATGAACATGGTACATTTCTCATATTGTTTTTTCGACATAACAATTCTCTAGGTTTGGATGAATAAGATGATGTCGATGGTTGTTCAGCAGATTGGCCTGCAGCCGTTTGTTCTTGATTTTCAGGATTAGAATTATTGACATTATTTTCTTGAAAATAATGGTTCGTTAGTTCTTCTACATTGTGAGCGGTTTCTTCTGTATCGCTATTATCCATTTCATTTTCATCAATACCTTCAAATTCGTCATCGCTGTCACATGGTATATTGTCAATCAAGTCGAAGAGTTCGTCTCCACTCAGGGCTTCTAAATCCACTCTTTCTGTTCCATTTTTGTAAAAAAGTGGCATCTGAAATAAAGGTGTACACGAATCATATCCAAGAAAAAGAAAATAGAAGCCACGTTTACAAATGAAGACATTTTTACAAGCAGAGTTTTTATTACACACGTGTTTGTTACTCAATGTGTAGAGTTATACGAATGCGCGATGATTCATATATGAATCAACCGAGTTTTTCGATCTACAACTTTGGAATTTACACATTTTGCATTTTATTTTTCACTAATGTCACGCACACATACCACAGAATAAAAATAAAATTTATAAAACTTACGTTGATCACCAATCGCGAATTATTTTAATTTAAAATAGTTATAAATCGCAGAACTGCAATATAATGCAAAAATCGCAATGACAACTGACCAAATTGTTGCCAAAACATCCGTTACAAATCATGTATGGGCTTACAACAACAAATGTCATACATTCTTGTTAGAATCAGCCGAAACTTAATCACTGTAATGTATAATAAAAGAGTAACATGGAAAACAAGTGGTTGATTCAAATATGCATCACGGCGCACTGAAGGGTTAAATTATTTTTAGATAAGTTGAACTTAAAAAACTTGTATCAAGTAAAATTTTCCTCAGTTTAAGTAAAAATTTACTCGTTTTGAGGAAAAAATCAGCAAAATTGTCCTCAGTTTAAATAAATATTTACTTGATTTGAGTAAAAATTTACTTAGTTTTAGGAAAATGTCGGCAAAATTTTACTTAGATTTAGTAAATATATACTTGGTTTTAGGAAAATCTTACTGGAATTTTCCTTAGTTTGAGTAAATATTTACTTGGTGTGAGGAAAATTGAACTAAAATAAGGTTCAGAGCATGTACTACTTTCAAGGAATTTTAAGATTATAGCTGCGACCATTTGGTCGGTACCAGAGTTTGCATCCCGGGATTGCCCGCGGAAAGAAATTCCAGGAATTCACACTTTTTCTATTTCCCGTATCTCGGGAAAATTTTATCTGTTTCTTCGCACATTTTTCCATTTCCATATTTTGCCACCATCACTATAATATTGTAAACAGTAGCAACATAAACGAACAAACTGATTTCAGGTGTTATGCACAATTACGCTAATAAATTAAAAATACTTATCCATGCATTCAAAAGTAACAACGTTGTATTAAAAAAAATGACATTAAATAATAATTAATATTACATCTGTCGAATCAATATCATTCTCGCTTTCTCCGTTGCATTGTCTGCATTAAAAATTTTTTATATTTAAAAAAATCTATATATATTTTTTATATATTATTATATATTATTTTTTGATCATTGACAAAAGTTTGATCTCATTTTTTCTTTTAAATTCTTTAAAACGATTCCAATTTGTATGAAATATGAAAAAATAATTTACTTTAATAAAGTTAGAATATTTTATCTGGATCTGATTACATAATTGCAAATTGATGACAGTTCGAATATTTCATTCGAAAAAAAATAAGTTTTTATATATCATACTTTATTTCGAGGACTTACCGTCCTGTCCCGGGAAATTTAATTTAATAATTCCCTTTTCCCGGGAAATAAAAAGTACGGGAAATTCAAGAATGTTAGAGGGATGTACACGATGAATTTATTTTTTCTAGCTGTTGTCGTTGGTATCCATTCTCCTAAAGGAATGAATTTTGCAAAACTAACTTTTTGGTTCGCGTTCATAATACATATAAGGGAATTTGAATATAATGCGGAATTTTTAAAAATATTGTTTAAATACTTTAAATATTAGAGGAAATGCAGTTAAAGTCAGGAAACTAGATATGTGCATTACTCTAACTGTGTAGACTCACAAAATAAAAGTATTTTTAGAAATCAATACTTTTTAGGCTTACAAGTGGTACCAAACAATGAAAGATAATGAGATTCGAAGACACCACCCATGATAACCACATATAAGTTTGTGTTCTTTGTATCAAATGTTTAGCGTTCATAGTCGCTTGCAATACCTACACACAGAGAATGAGATAGTTAGAATTCCATCAGAACCAATAAATAATGATATAACCACAACTATTTTTTGTTGAAAACACAATATTTCCATATTCTTCATAGATATCTAGTTTAATGTACTACAATAACATGGTCATAACAAAATGAAAGTAAACACAGCAATAACATTGGCTATATCAATCGAAGACAATACAAATATTTTGAGATTAACTCTTACAATTGTGACAACTACTTTTTACACAGAAATTAATACTTTTGTATTAATAATTAGTGATAACAACAAATAATTTATTTCTAACAATGAAATTTACACAAAAAAACTTGGTTTTTGGTCATTATTTATTGATAGTCATCCCAACATCGAAAGGAATTTAACTATAATAATATTGTTGGTTGTAGTAATAATTTTCATAAATATACAAAATATTAAATGAATTTCGATAACAATACCAAAAATTTGCATTACACAAACAATAATTAGTTGTTACAATAAATGAATACAAAATTTTCAGTCGACTGTCAAATACAAGCACAAAAAGAAAATAAATAAACAATCGTAATGAAAAACCAAAAGTCTATAAATTGTTACCAACATAAGAGTAAACAATTTTTGAAACTAAACAAAAGACATAAGTTGGAATTGCATATATGAAATTGTTGTCTGCATTAAGGTACAATCGGTATAAATAAAAGGCGATCCACCATGGATATAAGTTTGATTATCTTTGTGGAAATTTGAACATTTTTCAACATCATACATGATTATAATTATGTGTGTATGTCTTATTGTAACCTGCTTCAAGTCACATGACGACATATAAATATTCCTCTTTAGAGTAACTCGTCAAGATTTTTTGTTTTTGGCTGAATTAATAACTTTATCTCAAGAACCATGAGACTACGTAAGCTAAAATATTGTGGCTGCTGATATACGAGGTGAGACGCTTTACGACAAATTAAAAAGAAAAATGCTAATATATCAATTCAAGAATTTCGGATGAATCTGAATGACTTTATTTATATAACGAAGAATATGGGATGGGAAAAATGCTTGCAAGGAAGATTATTTAAAGCAGTTTAAATTTTTTAATTCTAAAGACGTTTCTATCTTCAGACTCTTCAAATCATATATAAATGCTCTTTACCCAATTTACTGCGGAATCAGTTGGATGTGAAGAAGTTCTGAAAGATTAAACGCAGGTAGATGTTTTCCATTACTAATGTAATTTTGTTCGAATATATTTCTACTTTATATTCTAGAATAGAAATAGCTTCCTTATTACTTTCATATATGTTTCCTTCGACGGTCGTACGAAACCCACAAAGAAAATTAGCGAAAGTTTCGAAAAAAGTGATAAGAAATACCCTCAACATTACATATCCACCCGAAATGAATTTTAGGCTTGTTTACAAAAGTACATTTATATATAGTACCAATCAACTCAAGCATTCTGTTAGCTAAAAGAAAAACTAAATAGCAAAAATACGATTTGAGAATAAACATCAAGTTAAAACTCAAACTGCTCATAATACGAATAACAGAATAAACATTTAAAAAACTTTAAATATCAAACATCAATTGAAAACTGCAACAATACTTTTGGACATTGACTTTACCTACAAATATGATTCAGACATTAAAATAAATAAATGTAGGGTTTTGTTTTGATGTATATGAAAATAATGCACCTGTTTTTGGATTACTTGAACATATTATTCTCAAATGTGAAAATTCTAGTGTGTTAAAATTAAACAAACATGGTACTTCTATAGACATTTTCCCCCTACATAGTTCGCTCTAAGGAGACATTGTTGAATCACATATTAGTAATTTGTTATATGGAAATATTAGTACTTTTGTAAATGTAATAAATAAAATATTCAAAATAGTAAAACCACGTTTTTGCAATGAATTTCGGTCAGGATAATCGAATACAAAAAAATGTTTTCATTCAACAAATGGTCGCAACAACAAATGATCGTAATACGGACTACCGAACAACATATAAGCGAAAAATGATAGTAACAACAGATATGTATATAAAAATTTAGTTGCAGATACCGTTTTGATAGTTCGATGTACCAAAACATTATCTGCAACAAATAATTTCAGTTCACAGTACAGAAAATGCTATTGTTGCAATAAAATGTCGGTTATACTGATGGAATCATCCATACAATATTGTGATAGTACTGCAAAAATTTGGTTGTGGTAATGAATCTGTTTTCTGTGTGTATTTTTGGATAAATATTAATAGAAATGATGCGTTTTGGCTTTTACTTTTACGTAAAGTCGGCGCTTTTTGGAATATGATACAAAAATTGTGCTAGACGAGCACAAAGCAGCACAACATTTGAATTTTCGAAATTCGCGGTTTTTGCAAAGTTATTTTGAAAATAGCTAAAAAATAAAATGCCTAATGTTTTTGTTGAAATTAGCACTTTTAGATGTATGATGAAAAATTTTGCTAGGCGAGCAATAAGGCAATCCGACACAGTTCAGCACAATTTTTGGATTTTCAAAAATCGCGATTTAACAAATTTTTGCATTTTTTTTGAAAAAATCGGCAAAATTTAAATTGACGATTTTCTCAAAAACGGTTTAATATTGAACTTTGTTTGAAGTGGTACAATAACACCCTCCTCTAGAGGAACCTAGCACAAAAAAAAACTTAAAATATCAATTTCATCGATTTTTGATGGAAAAAAATGTTCGGAAAACTAGCACAATTCAGCACAAATTTCGTTTTTACAAAAATATCAATTCTCACATTTTTTCGAAAACGGCTTGTGCTGCGCTAGCACAATCATGAAAAAAAGAAAAAGTTTTTATCGGTCAATTTTAAATTTTTCGAAAAACAATAGCGCAATTTTTTGTTTTTTTTTCGAAATTCGGGAATGGCATTTTCAACATCTGGGGTAAAATTTGAATTTTCCTTTCAGTTATTTGGGACGTTTAGACACGGCTCAAATGACTGTAAAAGTCATGGAACAGATGTATTACACATATTCCTGTGGGTTTTTCTGTAGCCAAAAGGCATTCGTTTGCATTAGTGAGAAGTGAATGTTAGAGGAGCACCAAATAATGCTGACTTGATTGACGGATAGTTAGAACTATAAAAATAGAAAATATAAAAATATGCAATGAGATTGAATTATATTTATGACTTGAATTTGGATTACAGTAAACAAAATTGAGGTATGAACACAAAATCTAAGCCTCGGAAATATAAAAAGTACGTTTCGAAAAATCCTCTCCTTGTTGTTGTTGTAGCAGCACTAGTGAATATGTTGTCCAATTAGGTGTTGTTTGATTCGTCCTGTGTTGTGGGTTCTGTTAAGTTGGTTTCCAGGCCAAGGAAGGTGGCTACTTCTACTGGATGAGTCCAAAGAGACCTGGGAACGAGTTGAGTGGGTTTGGCCGGGCAGTTGAACTCTCCTTGTTGTATTTGTCCTTGCCGTAATATTAAAATTCACTCAGACACACAGTCCATTTTGAAATATCCTTTTCTCGAATATAATTCACAATAAATGTCCACAACGAGTGAGGAAAGTGAAATGATATCGAGACACTTAAGCAATTTTTCTTATCACATTTTGACTTCCTTCCGCCCTCACACCCCCTGCTGAGCAATGTGTCACACAACCGGAAAGAGGATTTTTACCTGGTGTCAGACGTCATCTGATTGTTTTGACGAACAGGTATACCAGGGGCAAATACCTGCTGCCCATGAGTCATTGTGATGTAACATGGCCAGACAACAGACAGCGCAGAGTGATTGAAACCAAGTCCCTGTCAAATATTCGTCATAATCACCGACGTCATCCTTTCTCCATCAATGGTTATGACAAAGGCAGCAGCAGGCAGGCGGCCGGACGATACTGGCGAGAGGAAGTAAATGCGATATTAACGTCGAATAGCGTCGTAAGCCTACCTACTTAGCGGCGATTGCGGTTGACACGACTCGCCTCTTTGTCAACAAAGACCGTAGGCGATGCGATCCTTTCCGTTCCGATCTCCATCATCCTCATCATCATCAGTGTATGCCGGACATTAAAGGCTCATTTGCACGTTGCACTTTTCATCGTTCCAGCGACTGTGAATGTTTGTGTGGATGTGAAGCGTCGCGTCAGTGAAACGATCGCAAAAGTGATCGGTCAAGAGAACACAACGAGAACATAACTGATTAGGGCTTCTGGTATTGCCTGGCCCGGCCACAAATGCAAAACGTTAAATGCTGTCGCGCCGCCATGCACCGCTGAGCAGTCCGAGTTATCAAACTCGTTGCTCGATGGCGGAGAAATTTGAGAAGGATCGGATGCTCGGACGAGGCTCGGCGGATCATTTGCAATCCATTCCTGTTGGCAGACATGATGAGTGCGCCGTGCATTTGACATTTGGCACAGGTAGTAAAGTAATCGGCGTAAGACGCAAGACGTACAACCATAAGACGCGTTTAATGATACGCAGTGGACACGGCCCGCAGGACAGCAGAATTCTTATTTCGGTTACGAGCGTTATCTGATTGCATGACGGAGACTGGACGCGAAAATCGAAAACCTTGGCACAACAACAGCGACAACATCAACTTAAGGACGCTGCCAAGAAGGTAGGTTCGATTGGAGTGCCCTCGATGTCCATGCCACCAGACAAAGTATTAAGCGGAGTGTGTGTGCGTATCGTTATTTGACATTTTACGCTGTCGCTTGTCTTGTTGCTAATGTTATGATTTATTACGTGGCGACATCATCTCGCCAAATGAGACCACAATTCCAATTGGTCTGACAGTCGCGTTATTACCACTCACACAGCAGACGAATGTCTTCTGCCCCGGACACATCCTCATCTACATACATCCGTACATAAGGCAAGAGGGATCGGTGTGTGTATGTGTATGAGTGCCTAAGATATGGGATATGTTTAATGATGGGATTCAATGGCTACTTAACATAGTTTCATTATGGACAGCCAGCCAGCCCGCCCGTCTTATCGTATGATTTACTGTTTGTCAGGTCCGAAAAGCTACACTCAGAGAAATGTGGCTCTTGTTCGCGTGTGAGAAATTTGGGAAGGCTCGGGATGTAGAGATGATAGAAGGTAACAACACAGTAACAACAAGGAAACACAGCCATATACATAGTGAGTGACCCTTCCTAGATAAACAAGGGCATAAACCCCGAAACGATGTAGCGGGTATAACACCCAACAAAAAAAGGTAAAAGCCCAAAATTTGTATACCCTCCACCTCCAGGATGGGGGTATACTAACTTTGTTATTCCATTTGTAACACCTTGAAATATCGACCTGACCCTATAAAGTATATATATTCTTGATCGTCATAAAATTCTAAAACGATCTAGCCATGTCCGTCCATCTGTTCAAAGCATCTAAACGAAAGGAGCTAGGACGTCCAAATGCGTCTTATAGTCGTACATCGGTCGGGATTGCAACTGGGCGAAATCAGTCCCATGGGAATTTTTTTCCCTTACAAGGACTGAAAATACCCATGATAACCCCTAATATTTTAGAGTATTTAAGCATGTTTTTCAATACGTGTGCATGTACTTTAGAGCGTACCAGGTTACAAGTAAAAAAAAAGGTGTGAAGGTGTACGGCGAACCTTCGAATATGAAGTATTATTGAAAGGTAGTTTCAAAAAATTTTTTTTTATTTTTTTATGCCGAACGTAGGGGTCGCGCTTTTACATTTTTCTATATAACTTCTGCATTTATAAACGGATTTTAAAGTGTGATACATCGATGTTTTTGTCTCGACGAGGCCGATTTTTGTCTTTGAAGCCATTGAGCTCAAGCATGATTCATGATTTTATGCGAGCTTTAATTTTCTGATATTAGAGTTGTACATTAGGGTAGTAGCAACTGAGATATGATGGGTAAGTACCAGAAGGGGGTGCTTGAGCTCAATGACTTCAAAGACAAAAAATCGGCCTCGTCGAGACAAAAACATCGATGTATCACACTTTAAAATCCGTTTATAAATGCAGAAGTTATATAGAAAAATGTAAAAGCGCGACCCCTACGTTCGGCATAAAAAAATAAAAAAAAATTTTTGAATCTACCTTTCAATAATACTTCATATTCGAAGGTGTACGGCGAACTTTTTTTTTGAGGTACGCCCTAATGTACTTACTTGATATTGGGTATGCGCATTACCTATCAAGTGACAACAGGAAAAATAGGAAATTCGGTGTGTACATTCCCCTAATTGAGTATATAAAGGGTGGTTAAATTTTAACTGCCGATGTTGATTTTGAATAAAACACAAATTATTTAGGAAATTATTGTCATTTACTTTTATTATGATAATATTGGCATGGTTAAATTATATATGGAACAAAATATCGGCCAAATGGCCGCCACGACATCGGCGGCACACCTCCATCCGATGGTCCAAATTTTCGATGACGCTGAGGCATAATTGAGGTTCTATGCCGTTTATTTCATCCTTTAGCTCTTGAATTGGCTTATCGACATACAGTGGCCGACAAAAGTCAACATACGACCCACATTTTTGCGATTTAGCGAGTTCCAAAACATATTTGAAAAAAGTAATGATGCGGTTTTGTTTGAAATCGTTTTTTATTCATATAACAATAACAAAATGCTGTACTTCAATATAAACTTAAAATATATTGGCAAAATAAACAAAAAACACCTTGACAAAAGTCTACATACGACATAGCATCCCATGCTTTACGTCATTTTTTATAATGTACTTTATAGGAGAATTGACGAAATTTGTATTGTCATTTGTCTTGTGCTTGCTCTTCTTTAAATAAATATAATTCAAGAAACATTAGTCCGCGAAAATGGCTTCTCGTAAAGAAATTGCAACTGATATTCGAAATTTAGTAATAAAATGCAGAAACGAAAGGAAATCTTTAGGCGAAATAGCTAAAATGGTTAATTTAAGTAAATCAACTGTCCAAACTATATGCAAAAACTTCGAAAATACGGGTACTGTTGAAAATAAGCCCAGAAGTGGGAGTCAAAAAAAAACTTAGTCGACGAGATGAAAGCTTTATTTTAAAAGAAGTTAATGAAAACCCGAAAGTGAATGCTACAATGTTGTCCAAACAACTCGCAGAAAGGTCGGATACAATTGTACATCCAAGAACAATTCAAAGAAGTCTGAATAATAATGGTTTCCGAAGCAGAACGCCACGCAAAAAACCTCTTATAAGTGAAAAGAATCGTAAGCTTCGCCTTGAATTCGCCCAGCAACACTTGGACAAGGGATTAGACTTCTGGAAGCGGGTTTTATTTACGGACGAGTCGAAGTGACGGGAGAGCCAAAGTATGGAGAAAAGCGAATACGGCAATGAATCCGAAGAACTTACTTGCTACGGTAAAGCATGGTGGTGGCAACGTAATGGTTTGGGGTGCCGTCGCGGCGTCTGGAGTTGGAAATCTTGCGTTTATTGAGGGTAACATGGATCGCTATCAATATAAATCCATATTGGAACAAAATCTGAAGGCATCGGTCGATAATTTAAACCTCGGAGGGCGCTGGATTTTCCAACAAGATAACGATCCGAAGCACACAGCCCAATTTGTTAAAGATTGGCTGATTTACCATGCTCCAAGACAACTTTATTCGCCGCCACAAAGCCCCGACCTGAATATTATTGAACATGTGTGGGAGATTCTGCAACGCAGGATCCGAAAACATCACATAACTAGCGCCCAAACGCTAAAAAACAAGCTGGAAGAGGAATGGCGACAAATATCACCTGCGGAATTGGAAAACTTAGTTGCATCAATGTCCAGACGATTGCTGGCTGTTGTAGATGCTCATGGTGGACCAACAAAATATTAAATTATATAATAGTATCATTTTGTCACGTTAAATTGCATTTTTTATGTCTCATCTCAAACCGTGTGTAGACTTTTGTCAAGGTTTTTTCTGCGTATTCTGTTAATATCTTTTGTGTTTATATTGAAGTAAAGCATTTTGTTATTGTTATATGAATAAAACACGATTTCAAACAAAACCGCATCATTACTTTTTTCAAATATGTTTTGGAAATCGCTAAATCGCAAAAATGTGGGTCGTATGTTGACTTTTGTCGGCCATTGTACACATTTTCTTTCAAATAAACCCAAAGAATCACATCTTGATCTTGGCGGCCAATTGACATCGCCACCCCGTGAGATAACACGGCCATTGAATTTGTCGCGCAAAAGAGCCATTGTTTCTTAGCTGTGTGGCATCCACATCCATATCTTCCAATTCGGGCCATATAAAGTTCGTCATCATCTCGCGATATCGAAGACCATTCACAGTAACTGCCTAACCGGCCTCATTTTGGAAAAAATACGGCCCGATGATGCCGCCAGCCCATAAGCCGCACCAAAAAGTCACTCTTTGTGGGTGCATTGGTTTGTCGACAATCACTCTTGGATTATCATTCGTCCAAATGCGGCAATTCTGCTTATTAACGAATCCACTGAGGTGAAAATATGCCACATCACTGAAGATGATTTTCTTCGAAAATTAATCATCCACTGTTGCCATTTCTTGCCACCATTCTGACCATTGACGAGGTTTTCAAGAGGCTTTAGTTCTTGAGTTAATTGCACCTCGTAAGCGTGTAAATTCAAGTCTGTGCATCAATGACGAGCGTGAGATGTGAAATTGTTGGGCACGACAACGAGTCTCCTACAGACCTGGTATGCTCAAATTTTTGCACGATTTTTAGGATTTTACTCACATTTGAACGATTAAATTGACCGAAAAAATCACGAAATGCACGATATACATTTTTATTTGAACGTCCATTTTCATAATAAGCCTGAATAACTTTAACGCATTGCTCGATTGTCTATATTTCCATGTTTCAAATTGAGTTAGCCTGAAATTGAGAAATGTCAAATAAAATGCAGAAAAAACTTGACGTGTAGGTGTGGTTCACATTCAACATCGGTCCTTACAATTTAACCACCCTTTATTACCTGGGATAGAGACAATTGTGTGGGAGGTACAAGAAGGGGCGCGGCTAACGCGAAAATATTTTTTAGGTTTAAAGCGATTACAAAAACATTTTTAAATATGAAATTACAAATGATTTTGGCTACCCGTATGGATGTTATATCGGTTTTATTGTAACCAAAGTTTATGCCACTTTGTGTGGGAGGTACCAGAAGAGGTGTGGAAATGTCGCCTATATTCCATGCGAATATGACCACTAAAAAATCATTGCTAAATATTAAATTTCACAGTATTCCGATCATCAGCATAGAAGTTATAACAGCTTTAATTTTACGTGGTTTTGCGGGATTTGTGTGGGAGGTACTGGATTAAAGTGATTATAAAAATATTATCAAATACCAATATATAGCTCATTCCGATTATCCGTGTGGAAGTTATATGGCTTTTTCGCCCATCTTCGAACTTAAACTATGTTTGGGAAAAATATTATCATGTGCAAAGTTTGAATTGATTCCTTAACTCCTTTCGAGAGTTATCGTGTACACCAGCCAACCAGACAGACGAACGGACATGGGTCAAACACCTTAAAATGTCGTGAAACGGATTTGGTCCAAACATACCTTACTTTTTTAAGGGGGTAAATAGGGGAAACAAATGATACCAACTAAATGGCGGCAGTTAGAATCATGGAATTCGATGTATACATTCATCTGACTGCAGAGACACGCAAAATAAAAAGATTTTTCCAAATGCGTACCTATTTAATTTTCGGTAAAAATAGGTTGAATCATGAAGTCAAGTTATCTTGCACTGTGTACGTGAGAGATAATGGTTTTTCAAATTTTGTACTTTTGGAAATAAAATAGGATGGAAATACAACCAACCCACTATCTACCAATATTTATGGCATTTAAGCTTTTTTGAAGATTGCTGTCTTATATTTACGTTTTGAATTGACTTGAAGTATTATATCGATATATGTAGTAGCAACGTATTGGTAGCCTTGCCTTATAGGCGTGGTTTGAATTTATATTTCTCAATTCAGCATTAAATCCTCGATAATTATTATCGTTGTTGACAGCCGCATATTTCTCAAATTCATTTTTTATATGTTTGGCAAAGGCTTTGTAGGACGAGCAGGTAGACAATCCACATTCATAATTACTACTTGCGTCCAAGTGCAAATACTTTAAATGTGTTAGGAATTGCTTACGATCCGTAAAGCTATTTGTACATACAAAGCAGTTGCGCTTCATTTTTTGAAATTGTTATTGATATTTTTCAGTTATTTTTTTAAATCGTTTAAAACACTTACTATTATGTTGCTTTTTTCAAAGCTTTTTAAACTCATTTAAAAAAATGCTCTTGAGTAAAAAGCCAAATATTCTTACAATATTTTATATGTCACGTCAAAGGCAGCCACTACAGTAGGGATTTTATAAAATACGGTCCCATGGTAGACATATAAATCAGTTAAATTGGTTATATCAGATCCAATTCCACATATTATTGGTTGTAAGGTCTGCTTTGGGTTATAAACTTCGTCAACCTTCACTCTGATCCTTGATTGTAGTTCGCAGCTGGTTGGATCCCAAATCAAAAAAGCGTTCCTGGAGTCAGCTATTTTGGCTTTAACAAATTTCCGCTTCCGTTGAGCATCTATTAAGCATAATCTGCTTGTAGGCTTTAGAAGCGAATGCAATACATAAAGTATAACGCAGTTTCTCTGTTCTAAAAAAAATAAAAAATAATTTTAGTCAATTTTATGCTGTTGAAGTAAATACAAACAAAAATATTATCTATTTTGTATATCTGTATCTAAATTCAAAAGTTTAGTATATTATTAATTAAAAATCGTCTACGATATATTTAGTATATATACCGGTATCAAATAGCGATTCACTGATCCCTTTCAGAAGTTCCGCAGTAGTCGGATCTTTCACCTGATTAAGCATTAGTTTGGAAACACTATTAGCAAAAATTTCCCACTTAACATACAAACGATTTTCTTTGCCAGGATATAATGCAGAGAAGTCTGCTGTGATCTAAATTAAATTTAAATTTGGAATTTAAAATATAATGCAAAAATTTACGAGATTATGTCCATAAGACTGCTTGTACGAAGGTCATTCTTGTAATATCTCATTTAGGCTGTGTGATTACCGTAAGAAATGAAACTCCCATTTGAGGAAAACAGTCTCAAATGGATCAACATTATATTTGAGCCACTCCGTAGATGTATTTTCATCGGTATCTGTCAAATGTAGAAATTATTTCCTATTACTAGTATTTTGTACCCGGCTTTGCACGGGTTCATTCTTCCCTATTCCCCATTTTCGTATGCTTTGGAAGATAAAATGAATAATGTTTGATAGTTTTAAAATATTGATTGTGAGGGAGGTACCACCCACTTTGTCCTATCGTGACCTAGTATACATCCCCTATTCAGAAGTTAGATATAGTAACATTTTCAAGCGAATCGGTCCATCCGTTTGGCGTCCTATACGGAATATACAGACACACATTGATCTTTATATATATGAGTCATAGCATATGCGTATATAATAGCATTTGTGGAAAAAAAATTTGAACATTGACCAACAAAATAGACCTAAGCAAACTAATACTTAAAAATTTCAACAAAATGGATTAGTGTAATCATGTCGAAAATCAAAATAAAATAATTAAAATAGCAAAAACTTTAAAAGAATTACCCTGCTATAGCACACCCATCAATATTTTAGTATTTGAAATTACTATACCTGCATATACACATACTTACATATGCAACTCAATGAGATGCTTGTAAGATGGCATGTGTACTTTATTACTTGGTGCGATTTTTTAAACGCAAATTCGGCAAGTGAGTTGTGCTTCTCGGTCGTTTGTGAGAATCATCTCCTTACAAAGGCCGGGTTTTGTGTTGAAAAGTCGCTGCGCAGCCACTTGAAAGACTTTTGACATGGTCGAAATCATGATCGTGGTAGTCTGCAGCCAAGTAATAAATGTCACCATGCCATTTGTAAATAAATTTGCATTCTATTAAATATAGAAGCAAAATGGTCTTGAGCCAGGACAATATCCCAGTTCATTGAAATTACCTTCAAAACATGACACAAAACATTAAATCGGTAAAGTATTTCAGGAGTTACAGGCGATTGAATGAACACACATTTTGAAAAAGTAGTATTTTTTTCACAGTTAAATTGGTCATAACTCGAGAACAAAAATGTTCATTTTTTTTTCAAAATACGTATATAATATTTTTATGGTATGACTCAAATATATAAAAATCAATGTGTGTCTGTATGTATATAATATTTTTATGAGAAGAATATATACACAAACTTTCACAACAATCGCAGCTATCGAGGTCAAAAGCCGTACCGCTTGACATGGATGGAATGACTCATATAGATTTATAAAATTATTTTTTCAATATTTTTATTTGTTTTGGTTTGGCTGCATTAAAAACATTTAACATCCCTGCCGGCCACTCAACTAACTTTTAACGAACTTTAATCTGAATATTTCGCAATTAGTTGTGGTTGGTGCTTGGATTACTTTTAATGAAGCCAACTGACTATTTTAACATTGCGTTGTCCTAGGCAGTAGTCGACTGACTTAGTGACAAATGACTTTTCAACAAACTTAAATTTAGTTGCTTTGAAGTTAGCTAAAAGATATCTAACTTATAGCTGCCTATAAATTAATTATGTTTTAGTCGGCTTTAAGTTGACATTATTTAACTCAATTATTAGTTAATTAGCTTATGGTATGTTTTATTAAAATATGCTACAAATTTGTTTCCAGTTTAATTATCCCGTTATTTGTATAATTTACTACAAGTATTCGCTTTTTGTTAAAGTCTTTTATTTCCTTCTTCTATGGAGTAATTATGGAGCATGTTATGGAACCCGGTTATCACAAAATTATTTGTAACCAAATAACTTTGATATCAAGTCACAAGTAAAAAATACAAATAGAAGTGTAGTGAAAGTACAAGAATTTCAATTAAATCTTTTCAAATTATAAAATTGAAAAACTTTAAGTAAAAAAACTTACTTATCTTTTAATATTTACAATATAAGCATAAAAATGTTAAGACTTGTTGGTTTTATTTTTAATATTTAAACTCTGCATGGATGTGTCTTTTTTATTTATAATCTTAAGGCCATTTCTAATGTCTTTTTCCACTTTATTAGATTTGCACACTTTAAGCACAACTTTTCACTGTACAATCCGCACTAAAATGACAAATATGTAAAACAAATTTGCAAATAGCAAAACAAAAGAAACAAACAATTAAAAGTTGGAATTTAACCAGAAAAAACAACATATTCCAAAAAACAAACTCATTGCAACGAATATACATTTCGTTGTAGTTTGTTTATGGGTAGGTCAACAAGTTAACTAGAAGTGCGTTATTTTCGTAGTCGACTACAGAATTGCTTGCTGGGATTTTCCTGTAATGTTACTGCACTTCTACGAAAATCGACAGCCTCTGCGGAATGCATTCCATGCTGGAGGATTTATAAAGTTCGGACCAGCCGAACTTGACACCGTTTTTACTATTTTTTTTTTAATTTACTCCGCGTAGCCTCATTCGATCGGTTAAATATTCAGCAGAAATCTCGTATGAAAATCCCGGGAAATGAGAAATGTGGAAATTCCCGTGATTTCCCACGGTTTCCAAGATTATCTGCGATCCGATTATGGTCCCACATAATTTCTTCAAGTGTTGCCTGTGCTGAGAATCACATGTTCATTCAGACATCCGTCCACACAGTCAGTGGAATGTAATCTCGTATTGATGCGTATGTCGTTGGTGAACGAAAACATCTGCCGGAGCTTAAGATAACAGGATCATATTTTCCGAATGGAATTTGCTGCTGCTGCTGTCTCTTAACGTCATTACCAGTATTTAGAATATTTAAGCCATGATTTCGAACGGGTGGTCATTTGCGATGACATCATAAACCAGCAATTCCAACTGGAGGACATACCAAATGGCTGACTAGAATCTCTCTAAGGTGCTCATTGAATAGTTGATGGAGGGGGGGAGCATGGAAGACATCTATTACGCATTTCAACGTTCTTTAGAATACATTCGTACCAAGCATATAATTACAAATGAGTCCAGCATTTGAAAGGACGAGAAGCGGCGAGAAGACTCGGTGGAAGTGGAGAAAATGAAAGAAAATTCATTTTGAGGATGGAAAAAAGGACATAAATCGTCTGTGCGGTTGCAACGTTACGACATGTAATCACTTATGAATAAATTATTGACTTTGACCAACAACCAACAAAAAATCCTAATCGCACATCCCCACGAACACACACACACACAAACAGACATAAATAGACGGCATTTAGAGCCTTTTTCCTGCCATCGAGCAAACGCACACCAGGGATGTGTTTATCCTTCGTTCAGTACTCCGTATCCGTCTGGTCGGCGGACACAAAAACAAATTATCATTTCGTTTGTGCACGAGTCCTACGTTAGGGGAGGAAGACTAATTTTATTTTATCTAGCCTTTGGGTTTCTCGTTGATAGTTTCTTCTGGCCATATGGACACTAGTACCAATGATTAAGCAAATGATGATGACGCAGTTTTTCTATGCGTTTTGTTAGGGTAGTGAAAGGTTCGCTGGAATCGTTACTTTTTGCATCGAAGAGTGGAAAATAAAATGTCTAAAATAATGGGAATGGTGTATGGTCCTCTCGCTGTGCCATCCAAATCAGAGCTAAACCAAAGCCATAGTCATGATTAGGAAAAATTCGGAAGAGGACGGAATATTTTGAAATTTGGATTTTGTAGCAACAAAGACCAGAATAGTTTGAAACCTCAATGGATAGCACTAATGAAGCAGGTGCGAAGTAACTGGTGCTGTGTGTGTTTTTTAATGTTCGAGTCGATTTGAATCCGAGAAAATATACCTACTTGAATGTTTGCAGATTCGTGTTTTCAGCTTTGAAATATATTTAATCCTTCGAACCAAAAGAAAGATTTTAAGACAGACAACTAAAATTTCAGACAGGAATCCGACTAAATGTTGTCGAATTTAAATCGGCTCGATACTACGGACAGGAGGATTATTCAACAGTTTCTGCATTTGATTTACTATTTGAATGAACCTTTATACCGACTACAATTGGCCTATAGGATTTTTTCGAAATATGCATTTTTTGACAAAATAGTGGGAGTAACCTTTGATAAAAAATTAACGTTCAAACAACAAAATCATGCTTTATAAAATGTGCATTCCTATTATGACATATGGCTGCCAAATCTGGCCCGATAAAGCCGCTAAATCACATACCAAAAAACTGCAAATAATTCAAAACAAAAATTTGAAGATAATTTACAACTTCACCGAGATTTTCAACTTATGAACTTCACAACAGATTTGGATATTTAATGATGAATACATTCACTAGAAACCTGATACTGTCATTTCGCTAAAGATGCAGAAGGTCAACATTTGATACATTAAGAAATTTACTTTAACTTTCACTATTGCATACTTTTCTTTAAAAGTATTTTTTAAGTGAAAGATTAATAATATTCTTAATTTTTTTTAACATTTCAAAGGTTTTTTTTGTATAGTTTAAATTGAAATCAATTGTTGCAATACTTTTAAGTAAAATCTCATAACATTGTACAAATTAAATTCGATCTCAAATGAATAAATACATAAATAACATAATAATATAAAAAATAGGCCTGTAATGCAACGGGTAAAAATTTGGCCTAAACATTGTTCAAAAAGGAAATCCTACGTTATTCTCTGGACAATGTATTTCCGAAGATGTATCCAAACTTTCAAGTGAATCGGTTGTAAATTGTTTGAGTTATGTTTTCGACCAACAGTTTTTTGGATAAACGTATTTAAAGTTTTGAGTAGTAATTAAAAACGACACACTTGGAGCAGAGGTTATTTCCAGATAATTCCCAAAGTTGTGGACCTATGGTCAGCATAGGTGCTACTGGGCAACTCTGTAAAGTTGCTCAACTCCCCATGTAGGAAATTTAAATAACTGAACTCATTGCATGACCGTGACAGTGCTCGTGGATACTTACAAAAATGTACTTACATGTGCGTGTACTTAAATTAGTTTAAGATATATTTGAGTGACAAGAACAGGTATCAAATTATTGGCGCATTTTTGCCGTTGTCATCACGTTATTGACCCAATATTTTTTAATATAAAAGCCATATTTTTCAAACCCTTTATTGAACTATGGTACTTTTTTTACTCTAACTATTTGGTTCAACATTTTCTGAATATATCATTTTGGAAAGCAGAGACCATGAGCTTTTATATTATCTAACATACAATTAACAGAGGTTGAATTTTCCTACTTCAGTTAAAAATTTCATAAAGAGATTTCAAAGAATTGAGAAAAAATCAAATTGACAAAATTTTTGGAATAATAGCCGTGCTCTATTCATCCCCCATGTAGGTGACGTCCAGTACGAAAAGAACGCATCAGCACTTAGCATATGCTTGGCAACACTTTCACAAAATATACAATTGTTCACCCTACTTAGTTGCAAAAGCTATTTTAATTTTCCATTCCGTTTGTAGCACATATTGGAAACCAAAGTTATCATTTTGGGTTAAATAAAAGAATGGTGTGATTTTAGAGGAAAATAGTGGAAAAGATATGAGTACATTTATCGTAACGACAGAACACAGAATGAAAAGTTTTTCATTTCCGCATACATAAATATGTATTTATCACAAACAATTCTCTGTCATATAAATTTGGCGAAGAATTTGTTTTCTAAAGCCATTTTCGTTCAATTTTTTCTGATTTGGCTATGCACTCACACGTTAGTTTGTAATGGTTCAAAAATGGAGCAGCATAAAACCGAAGGTTACAATTCTCTACATCGAGTTTTTTAAAAATTTTTCTAGATTTGGAGTATATCGTGTTATCAAATTCCATTATTTCGTCGTTAATAGCATTTTTCGTCTAAGTATCAGTCTAAAATAAGAGTGAAATGGGATAAATGTTGGCTGTAAAGTCAAAAATTGTGAAAAGTATCTTTAGAAAAGCCCGCGTAACTTGTTATCATATTAAGAAAACCAAAATATTTTTTTGACATATGGTTTCTGACTTCATGGGGAATATTTGTTTTAGAAAAGTTTCAGTAACCCAGAAAGAAGGAGAAAGTTGAAATAAATGCAATTTGTAACAATTGCAGCGATTTTCGCGACAGACTACATATACGTTACAAGCGACATTGTTTATTAATACACGAACAAAAATTCAGTCGGATTCGTTGGCTAGATCGCGAGAAAATCATAAAATAAAAATGTCATCCATGAAAATCATTTTAGCCATATTTCCCGCGAAAATGAAAATTTCCAAAAATATACAATTTGTATTTTTGGTTTACCGTGCCCTGACGCAATAAAAATTGGAAAATGCAATAAAAAATTGGATAAAGGGATAAAAAGCATTGGAACAGTCTAAGTTGGTCCACTGCCGGTTTCTGTTGAACTCATCTTTTCATTCCAGAAAAACATAAAAAATCATATGTATCATATAAAGAATTCCTGACGGAATAATTATGTTAAGATGATTTTTTCTTCATTGCCGACTACAAAAAAAGAAACAAAAAATTAATTTATGTACATATGTACATATTTCTCATTTATTTCTCAAACTGTCAGAAAGGGATAGAGATAAGGATAAGAATAATTGTTGTCCACAGAACTTATTTGAAAGGGCAACCCGTTTGGCTAATTGTGTTGTTAAACTAATACAAATAAAAGCATGTAATTTGAAGCCGCCGCACATCGGTTCAGAATCAAATTCCATTGGCCAAATGCAATAACTTTTGTTCTACGCTATTTTTAGTTGAAATTGAGAAAATACAAGTTGAAATTCAAATTGAAATTCAGAAAATGAAAAATGAAATTCAGAAATGAAAATTGAAACAAATTGATATTGAGAAAAGACAAATAATTATTTGGAAAAAGCAAATTAATATTGGGAAAAGTCAAATTGATATTGGGAAATTAAAATATTAAAATGATGAAAGCAACATTGATTATTATTACAAGTTTATAAATAAGAATAAAATAATACAAGGAAAAACAATATAAAGCGAAATTGAATCTATAAACTAATTTCCAACAGACATATCCTCCAATTCTATATATCTTTGGTAGAAAGTCGTGGAATGTTGAACTGCTCTGGCGCAATCACCGACAGAAATTATTGTTTTAGCTACGTCTATTGTACTTTCTAAGCAGACGAAGCACTGTTCGCAAACTCCATTTAGTATGTTGAAATGGTTTTTGCTTATGTTTTTATTTTGGAATATATATGTATGTATATATATTCTATGGGATTTAACATAGGACAGTATGGGCCCAGACGGTTGTATGTTCAAAAACGGATTCAATTTGGCTATGCAGGGATCGTTGTTTAAAGTCCACTTTTCTTCACATGTCTTTGTGTTATTTCTCAATATCAATTAATATATTCTCATTTTCAAATTTTCATTTCTAAATTTCAATTTTGATTTTCTCAATTTCAATTTACATTCCTGAATTACAGTTTGGATTTTTTTAAATTTATATTTGCAATTCTCAATTTCAATTTGTTTTTATACACTCCACGAGAGTATTATGCCTATGTGCATTTGTTTGTAACACCCAAAAGGAAACGAGATAGACCCATTGTTAATTATAACGATCGACTTAGAATCACTTTTTGAGTCGATTTAGCAATGTCCGTCCGTCCGTCCGTCCGTCTGTCCATCTATTCTTGTAATCACGATACAGGTCGCAATTGTAGACATAACTAAATGAAACTTTGCACAATGAAGTTTTTCGGGACAAGGACGAACGCTATTTAAGTTGAAGAAAATCGGCTCAGATTTAGATATAGCCCCCATACGAATTTCACTGCCGATTTGACTCGTTTCACTCTAGATACCACATATTACAACAGATTTTCTTTAAAATTGGCAAAACATCTTATATTTCAACTAGAAAAAATGTGTTAGATCGGTTCAGATTTATATATAGCTCCTATACAAATTTCGCTCCCGATTTGACTTTTTCCGCTCTAGAGACCACATATGGTATCAGATTGTCTTCAGATTTGGCAAAACATCTTATATTTAAACTAGGAACATCTATGGTGAAAATAGGTCAAATCGGTTCAGATTTAGATATAGCCCCCATACAAATGTCGTTCCCGATTTGACATTTTCCGTTCTAGAAACCACATATTGTACCCGATTTTCTTTAAATTTGGCACAATATCTTATAATCCAAATAGAAACACCTATGCAGAAATTGGGTAAGATCAGTTCAGATTTAGATATAGCCCCCATACAAATGTCGCTCCCGATTTGACTATTGCCGCTTTAAAAACCACATATTGTGCTCGATTATCTTTAAATTTGGCACAACATATTATAATCTAACTAAACAAAACTATGGTGAAAGTGGGTAAGATCGGTTCAGATTTAAATATAGCCCAAATACAAATGTTGCTCCCAAAAGTTTAACCGATTTTGGCCAAACTATACATTTTATATTTCACCTATTTAGTTCCAGGTTTCAATATATCCTAATACAAATGTCCTTTCCGATTTATCATTTTTTGTCAAACACATACATTTACAGAATACAAAAAACCTTCCTGTTTTCA
Source organism: Polietes domitor (assembly GCA_947397865.1). Lineage (NCBI taxonomy): Eukaryota > Metazoa > Arthropoda > Insecta > Diptera > Muscidae > Polietes > Polietes domitor. Next base: position 93,255,363 of record OX377619.1, on the reverse strand, counting down.
CTTTTTCATCGAATTGTATTGTATTCGGATAGAAAGTGGAGTGTATCATAGAGTCGGTCCCGCCCGACTTTATCCTTTCCTTACTTGTTTTTCAATATGTTTTTGAATTTTTCCAATTTTTATTGGAAATGGTATGTAAACATTTTTGAGTTCTGAGGATTATTTTGAGATATTAACGGAAAAGAAAAATAGATATTTTTATTTTTCGTTTTTGGGTTTTTGGCATATTTTTACACACGTATTTGTTAATAATGCGCAGGAAAAAAATTAATTGTTTTCCTATTACAGATTTTCTACTTTTTCAGATTTTGGAAATTGAAAAAAAACGTAATTTCTTTTTTCGAATTTGTCGAACTGTTTCTCACTCATTTGTTTAATTTAAATTTTTTAGATAACTCAAAAATTAATACTAGAACAAAAGTTATTGAAAAGTTTGACCGATGGAATTGGATTTTGAACCACAGCGCGCCGCCAAAACAACATGGCCATAGTCAACATAGTCATAGTACTAATTATGGAACCCTTTAAGGATTTCCGTCAAGTCACACACATAATTCTTTTTATCTAATTTTAAAACTCAGCCAACACTTACGTATTATCTATTTTTTTCCATAGTGTAGTTCAGTGTGAATTTTTAATGATTCGAAAGCTGTCATCAATCGTGTAACTTATAATTGCAAATTAATCAGTGATCGTGGTTCATACAACATGCAAAGGTATTCAATAATTTAATGATGATCACAGACTCTAAACAAATCCCTACTTCCTTCAATAATCCTTAGTACTTCTTGTAGTTCTGCTTAGAGTATCTTTTAAGGCAAATTCTTGTTAAGTTATAGAGGATTCTCGAAGACTATAGATCAATTAATTCCAGTAGATTATCTAACCGTCCTATTCTATCACAAATGCGGATTCCGAAAGAGTCGTGAATACAAAAAACTGCGATCTGAGTTCCAACTGGGAAATTTTCAAGGAATATTTGTTCTGTTCCCACCAGAGGGTGAAGCTGGAATTTTCACGGAAACCACCTGAACATGGATGAAGACTGCAATGAAAGTGACACTGATTTAAGATCGCCAGAAAAAAATCACAGCTGATGACAGTTATCAGCTGATAAGCAATCCTTCATTGCTAAATGGTCTCCAACTGCACAATTGGATATTTTTATCTTCGCCATTAAAATACTTATTTTCCGTGTCCAATTACCGATTCCGATCCGAGGGTTTTGCTAAATTTAGATCCGTGTTCGGATAGAAATTTCACAGTTCGTTAAATCAACCCGGGTGACGACAACATAACTCGTGGCGCCATTGGCGACAGGACAACAAAATATTTCTCGAGATAAGAACATTTGTTAAAGGGAGGCAGCCACCGAGTGTTCTCCACTCCCAGAAACAGAGTAATCTGAAACCGAAGTGGTGGTGATGACAATTGAAGAGCCATGTGGTCACCGCCGAGGCAGGCCACTGCCGTTTTTGTCCTGCAGAAGGCACTCAGTAGTAGGCAGACGAACAACTGGAACGAGATTCTCAAGTGGATATCAATCAACAATAAGTGAGAGATGTAAAATGTAAAAAGGTCCTTGTGTCCTTGTGTTCGAAACAGCTTTTATCCTTTTCTGCCTCTTCGCTGTCCGTGAATGAGTTGAGTTGAGAGCGAACATATTTTTCTTGTTTGCTTTTGGTTTGGTTTGGTGCACTCTCCTCTCCTCCCGATTTATTACAATTTCCACACTTTTGATTTCATTACGAGCTCAGCTCAGCGTAGCTATCGATGAATTATTGCCATTTCCAGTTGTTTTTAATTCGAGCAGGATCCGCAGGAGGAGGAGAAGGGCGGGCGAAGATGCGTGTTATCCTTTTTCCAGTTGTTGGCTGTGTGTGTTTTTGAGTGCAGCCTGATGTTATTGTGGTTGCATTGTTGTTGAGTTAAGTGTTGGTATTGATGACGATGACGTCGACGACGACGACTTGTGTATAAGTGTCCAAGTTGAGTGTTGTACAAGCAGTCGGCTCAGCAACAATGGCACACGGACGCACTCGCGGAGATCCTACTTGTGGCATGGCGGTGGTGGTGGTGATGGCAACGATGGAACGGGCGGAATCTACTCCACTCTGATGCGCACGGAAACAGGCACTGCTGTGGCTCGCACGGCTGAGGGATTTCATTTTATCGCATTTGGAAAACGAAACAAAAGTGTTCTCGATACAAAATCTGTTTGGGCGCTTTTTAACAAAAATATTTAATGGATTTCAAGAGGTTTCTTCTTTTAAATTGACGCTGCTGCTGCTGTTGCTGATGATGATGCAGTTGTTGATTGTTTGTTTTGTGAAAGGGGTGAATTTTACATTTCAATTGTAATATCTCTATCCATAAATATAAAAATCCAGATGTCACAAACATGGTTCGGGAATGCCGTTATTATTGTCCCATTTAAATGGGAAAATATTTAGACTTTTTGGCCAGCTCCAGCAACAGAAATGCGACAGCAATATTCGACAATGATAACAATGATCTGAGGCACAACAATTATATTCACGTAGACATGATTCGGTTCTCGGGATTGGGTCACCCGTTCTAAATACTTTTGACAGAAGAAAACGTTCTGAAATTGAAAATTAAGCTTTTGATAGAAAAGGGAAAGGAGGAAAGACTAACAAGAAAGACGTTCGGCTAGGATTATGAGTCAATGAAAATCGGCCCCAGAGTCAAAACGATTCGTTCCACTTTGCGTTTGAGTACCAGAAAAAATATATAAATGCTTTAATATATCTGTTGCGGGACATGTCGTGGAATGACAATCTTAATAATGATTTCTTTCGGAATCTCAACTGTAAAGATGAACATCGAAGATCGATATTGAAAATACAGTATGGAAAAGCCAATAGGATGATGCTCGGAAAAGTCAGAAAATAAGAGTTTTTTAAATTAATAGGCAAATTCCATAGAAAACTACCTCATTTTATCTTAGTCAAATTTAGTTAAAATGTTCTAAAAATGAAACAAACTTAAGGTCACTACGTCGAAACTGATTGAAGGTAGTTTTTACTTTAGTGTGCGTTCGTCTACGGCGAAATGTCTTATGCAAAAATTCATTTATCCGAAAATAAAGAATTTCCAATTAATCGAATAATGACCACAACAATTATTCGATTAACCGATTAATTGAACAATTGTGCACTTCAATAAAACAATCCAAATGTAATTCAATGTGTGTCTTATGTATGCTTAAATAAACTTTATGAAAACGATATTTATTTTTTTATAAATATTTTTTAATTATTAGTAATTGTGCCGAAGGTACCTTTAATATTTTTACTCTTATTTTGGAATTAAAGGGTGGTTAAATTGTAAGGGCCGATGTTGAATGTGAACCACACCTAAACGTCAAGTTTTTTCTGCATTTCATTTGACATTTCTCAATTTCAAACTAAATCAATGTGAACCACGAGCAACGCGTTAAAGTTATTCAGGCCTATGATGAAAATGGGCGTTCAAATCAAAATGCTTATCGTGCACTTCTAAGAAAATCATCTTCAGTGATGAGGCTCATTTTCACCTCAGTGGATTCGTCAATAAGCAGAATTGCCGCATTTGGGCGAATGATAATCCAAGAGGGTTAAAATTCGTAAAACATGGACACATGTTTTTTTGGAAGGTCGGGTATTTTTGACAAAAAGTGCAAATTTCGGTAGATAAAAATGACAAATTTGATAATTTTGCAAAATTTTCATTTTCGCGGGAGATATGGCCAAAACGATTTTGAGGTTTTACAAAAAAATTACATTTTTGGTTTGTGATCTTCTCGTCAACTATCAAACGGATCCGTCTGGTTTTTTCATGTGTATTATCAACTAATGCCGCTTGTATAACATATATAGTCAGTCGCGAAAATCGTTGCATTTCAGCCAAAAAACTAAAATTCGCAGATGAAATTGCATATATTTTACTATATTTTAAAATTGCTATTCTCTATATGATAAAAAGATACGTTGGTTTTTCTAGTGGCACTTTTCACATTTTTTGTCTTTTCACCCAACAAGGCAAACTAGATGTGTACTAGGACACACATCACATAGCGCTGTCATTCTTAGTTGATCTAACATTAATCGCATGCCTTTATTCAATGCGTCATTGTGAATTTTCAGAAATGTCAAAGAGCACGTTGCTGAAAATTCACCAAAAGTGCATAAATTTAAAGATTTTTTGCATTTCGTCCTAATTTTTTTACTTTTTCTTTATAATTATCTGAATTTTAGTGTTCCGAAATCGTCCGCAGAATCATAACGAACATAACATAAAAGAATATCGCATATCCATTGCTTGAATTGAGACTTATAGCCTTGAGTTCTAACTAACTAAAAAAATATGAAATTTACTAGTTTGAAATTTTTTAATTCAAGAAGGAAATGGTGGAGAAGATACTGTAGACCACTCTTTTAGTTGTGCTGAATTCATCTCAGAAGAGCGGAACGGTAAAGTCTTAGAAAATTCTAACTACATCTTTTCCAAGTGTAATCCAGAAAAGATCAATTGCAATTCAGAAATTCCATTCGAAATTCGGAACACATCAGTTGATATTCAGAAATTCCACTTGAAATTCAGAACTCATCACTTGATATTCAGAAATTCCATTTGAAATTCAGAACTCATCAAATGAATTTCAGAATATTTCATATGAAATTCAGAACTTTTCATTTGAAATTCAGAAGTTATCAATTCAGAAATTATATTCTACGTATGTAAAACTTTTTAAAAGATATTTACATACAATGTAAATTATTTATTAATAATAATTAATAATTACGGTTGTATATATTCTTAGCTTTATAGATCGCCGGAATTAAATCATGTAAATCTCTTAATATAAAGAGTAGAATGGTAACACACAAAGATCGTAAAACTACAGGAGGAGAAATGTCGCTATTTGTATGCTAACATCCAGAAATGCGAGAGTAATATTTGCTTCTGCAAAGCACATTTGTTTGTTGTTATTTTACTGTTTTATAAGGTTTTGCTAAGAAAACAAAATATTTTGCAACATAAAATGCAACAATAAAAGATATGTATTCAATTGCCTGTTAAATATTATTAAAGCTTGTGTTCTCCCATTTCCAATCTTTTTCTTTCATTGCATATTTATAATGCAAATAATAAACAACATATTAAAATAATTAATTGTGTTCTTTATTGAATTTTATCAATTTAAATATATTTATGTATGACTGCATTTGGACAATATCGAGTTAGTTCTCCATAAATGTTTTCCGAATTTATTTTGATAACTTCTGAATTTCATATGAAATGTTCTGAAATTCATTTGATGAGTTCTGAATTTCAAATAACAAGTTCTGATTTTCAATTGATGAGTTCTGAATTTCAATTGACGAGTTCTGAATTTGAAATGGAATTTCTGAATATCAAGTGATGAGTTCTGAATTTCAAATGGAATTTCTGAATATCAATTGATGAGTTTTGAATTTCAAATGGAATTTCTGAATTTCAATTGACGAGTTCATAATTACAATTGATCTTTTCTGAATTACACAATGGTGTAGTATTACTCCAAACTAAACATTACTATCCAATCCAACCACATATATCATCATTTGCTAGATTCGGCCAAATATTTATTTTTGGTTTTGATAAACGACTTCCAAAAATGTAGTTGTTAATGTAACAAATGCTTTATATGGTACAAAATCACTCAAATGCAGAACACATAAAATCAATTCGAAAGGTATATTCTACTGCAACGAGAGAATGCTCTTCGTTATGTGTTCGTTCGTTGTTGTTTTAAAAATGGCACCGCTTTCCTACTTTCTGCTTCACTATTTCTCTTCAGTTACATATATTTATTTTCCCCTTTCAATTATTCTCTCCTGAATAAAAGAAGATTACATTCCAAAATTCTAAATCCACTTTTTGATTTCAGTTTTTTCTGGGTTGGAATACTTCTCCATAACATTTATCCGCTCGTGAATTATAAATAAATCTCTGAGAGCTATAAAGAAGCTGGCAGATTAGGTTTTGCTTCTTCTATTTATACAAGGGTAAAGTGTTATTGTATTCGAACCTATAAGTCTCACCACATTGCAATATTTATTAAGCTGTCTTTTTCGAGCCCTACTTCAAATGTTACGCAAATCAACGACCACTGAGCTCGGCATGACTTCTGACTCAAGTACTGGCTTTTTAACACACTGAAGGACATGCCCTTTACCCCTTTAATTGGCGGGGACAACACTCGAAAGTATCCGGTGAATCAAATCAAAAGCAATCACTTGCAATATTGTGCAATAAAAAAGGAGGCGGTGCCAATACAATTCTGCACAGGATAGTGCCAAACGTCATTATCGATAAATTGAAAGGACCTCTGACATTTATTAATAATTTCGAATGTAATGACGGCTTCGGCGATGTTGTTTTGTTGGGCAAATCCCATAAATCTCAGTGAGAGTGATCGGGCCGAAAAATCAAACGCCATAAAAACGAATCACTTTAATCCTTTCGGGGCATTACGAATTGTTTACTACTGACAACAATTACAACAAAAGGCCTGTGTTTGTATCTGTGTCTGTTCCTGTGCAAATGTAACAATTCACTTTAATGGAGTGGAAACAATAAAATATCTGCCGACCGAAAGGGATGCTTCTTCCTTTTTTACAAATGACACACAAAAAGGATTAAAGTCACCATCATCATCAGCATCACCATCAACCACCACCACCATGGGCAGCGTCAATGAACATAACATAATACGCATGTCATCGATTAAACTCTTTAGCACTCCCCACCCCCCATCCCAGTGAGAGGCTGTTCGCAAAAAGTCTGTCATTTGTGCAAAAAAAAGTAATTTCGAAAGTAAAAAATATTTTCCATCATTAACACCCCACCCCGTTCAGAATTCAGGGTATTAAACGATCTTCTTGTGAGTTGGCATCAAATCAAGTAGAAGAGTGTTGTTTTTATTTTTGCTGCTGCTATTGTTATTTCAGAGAATTAAACATCCTCCATCCCGCCGGCTGTGTAAGCGTTCAGGCGTTACATACGCGTGTTAACACTTCCGAAAGTGGTATAATTTGGCAGCAACAGAGCAGGAGGGAAAAAATAAATCCATAACTGGCTACTGTGAAGTGAATTAAAATCACTTTCAATAAGAGAATTCACCATCCAACAAAACTTTTGTTTGATTTTACTCTCATAAAGAATTTGCCGTCTTAACTAACTTATTTGTAATTCTTTATCAATAAATAAAATATATCAACTAATAATTTAATTGAAATAGTAAATATCAACAAATTGAGTTATTTAATTTAGATAATTACAAATTTAATCAGCACGCTTGATTAATATTGTTTTGATTAAATATTTAGCTGGTTCAATAATTGATGGGAAATATTTTTTTGAGGTATGCATCCAAAATTCCTTTTTTCTGGAATTTGAGTTTTTATATGGAGTTTGACAGGAGAAATCCGGAAAAGTGGACTTCGGAATGCAACAGTAGGTCAGAAAAGACATCAATGGAATTTAAGAATATAAAGCTACAAGGATTATTCTTTATCATTCCTCAACATCTACTAAGCAATAACAAGGTTTTTTCAAATATTCAGATCGTTTGCGCGGCGCTTAACTTCATCCCATGGTGCGTTTTCACGCTATGAGAGGATTGAACTTTCCAAATATCAAGTAAATACAAAGCAGCAGTCTTCAAAACATGTGTATAAATACTGAATTATTAGTGGAGGTTAGTGGAGGACAGGAAGTCCTCAATAGAGAGCAATTTTTCGCTCTTGACCGATGTCGTCCATTTCCAATACCAACCAATCTACAGCTATTATACGTTTCCATTAGGTTAGATGCTAGCGTGCTTTCGAATTATATAATTTTATAGCATGAACGCGCTCCATAAAATGAATCATACTTTTTGTGAAATGGCGGGAAAAGGGATAAAAATGTTACCTACCAATCGTTAATACCTAGAAATATGAAATTCGGCATTTGAATACCTCTAATCGCATCTACTCTTAAAATCTTAGAGTAAAAATTTACAAAATGGGATCTTTTTCCACTCAGGGAATGTCCCGTATAAATACAGTGCATTGCGTTGGTTAAAGGAAGATAAGGAGTTGGTAGGAAGAATGGGGAGAAGTATTTGTTGACGTCGTATATTTGCCGGAAGTCGATTCCACATACGAGTAGCACGAGCAAAAAACGAATTCAATCTGTAATGTGTAATGCGGTCAGCTGTCCTATTTACAACAAATGAAAGTCGAAAGTCGCGTATCTCTAACTAATGTCCTCACGTCCGGTGTGAGATCACGAATATGCGAGGAACAAACACCATCATAGTAACGATAAAACATCGACATCCATCCCACATTACGATCAAGGGAGACAATAGAATTGGATATCCTACTGTCACCTATCAGCACCATCGCCCACCTCTGAACAAGGTCAAGTAAGCAGATGTTGGAGCACACGATGGGAGTTGTATTCCATCTTAGGTCTAATGTACATAGTGTAGATATTGAGGAGATCGGAAGGAGTATTTCTTACGCCGCTTTAAAAATCCTAAACACTTCCTTTGGCACATCCAATACATGTTTTGCCCAACGAACATGCCAATGCATATTCATGCCCAGAACATCTAAATTGTCTGATTGCGCAATATCAACACCGTTCATAGAAATCGGCGATGCCGCTTGTGAGACAATAAGGAGCACTGGGTCTTACGTGCATTAAAGTCTATTATATTCACCCGACCCACTCGGAAATAGTCATTAAATCCTGGCTGAGTGACTCATCCATCAATTGTCTTTTGTCCTCAATTTCTTGATTGAGTATGAATGACACAGGTTACTGTCAACCGCGAATGGATTCAAAGTCTGATCCAAGATGTCGTGATGAAAGTAAGAAAAATGGAGGGGAAAGACAGATCTCTGTGATACTCCTGCGGTTAACCTATGCTCGTCGGAAGAGAATCCGTCTGTTGTAGACACGTATAGTGCGATCTCTGAGGAAGCTCGATATAAATCAAGAGAAGTCACTACCAACACCAAAAGCGATAAGCTCTGATAGGAGTGCGCCGTGCCAGACTCTGACAAAGGTCTTGGAGATATCTAGAGCAACGACTTTACTCTCACCAAACTGGTGGATGAATCTATTCCACTTTTCGGACAGCTGTGTCATCAGGTCTCCCGTAGATTGATTCCTACTGAAGCCATACTGTGGATCATTAAGTAAGTCATTGGTCTCTAAATACCTCACAAGATGGTGGTTAACCATATTCTCGGGCGGTTGTTAGCAGGTTATTAGCCTCACCTTTTTTAGGAATGGGTTGGATGTACGCAACCTTCCAACGCGCTGGGAAGACTCTGCACGGTATGCAAGGTTGCGAAGCGTCGGGCAAGCGTCGAAGAATACCTTCACAGGACAAGTGCTGAAAATGCCACCCGAATCAGGAGATTGTTACCGATTGGGACAGATTGTATGATTCTAGCAGCAGCTGGTTCGGTAGGATGGGTCACGAAAATAAATTGCAGCGGTCACCCCCAGAAATGAAGATTACATTGTTTAATGATTATCTGCAAAATATTTCGTCACTGGGTCAAGCCATCGTGTTTCCCTTGTAATTTTTTTTCTTATATTGCAGTTTTCCCAACATTTTTTCTGAATTAATAGACCATTGGAAGCACTCTAATTAAAAATTTGTATTCTTCTCTTAGAATAACTCATTGGTCGTATTATTGGACGTTTATACTATTTTTTTTTTAGTTTTTCAAGGCGAGAGCTAAAAACTTTTATTTCTTGGAAACATTTTGTAAGAGGTGTTATGATAAATGAATAGGAGGAATCAAAATCTTTCGAATTATGCAAAAATGCTGAATTTCGGACGAAAAATGACTGACTCCATGTTTGTGAAATAATTTAGTACAGGAGATGGATTTTCAGAGCCAACATTTTCAAACTCTTTTCCAATGTTCATCATTTAGGCATCATTCGAAAGGCATTGACTGCAGCTATTTATTTTTATAAAATACTAACACCGAATACGAAAAATTTTCAAGTTGTCACTATGAAAAAACACACAAAATTACAAAAGGTCCAATAATTAGACCAATAAGTTACACTAAGACAAGAATTCAAATTTAATTTAATTTAAAAAATTTGGTAAAAATGATACATAAAAAATTGCAAGGGAAAAACATGATTTTTAGGGGTATTTCAGAAGCGTTTAGCTCATAGACGCCTTCAGGAGATGATTCTCACAAACGAACGAGAATCACAACTCACTTGCCGAATTTGCGTTTAAAAAATCGCACCAAGTAATAAAGCACACATGCCATCTTACAAGCATCTCATTGAGTTGCATATGTAAGTATGTGTATATGCAGGTTTAGTTACCCAGCAATACTTCTGCCGTGCCAACGCTCATTTGTTTTAGTTTTTTCGTTTGCATTTTTTTGGTCTGTAATCAATATTTGATTTGAACTGGGATATTGTCCTGGCTCAAGACCATTTTACTTCTATATTTAATAGAATGCAAATTTATTTACAAATGACATGGTGACATTTATTACTTGGCTGCAGACTACCACGATCATGTCAAAAGTCTTTTCAAGTGGCTTCGCTTCTGGGAAAACTGGGGAAAAAGGAATAAAAATGGTACCAATCCAACGACTATAGCCAGAACCGTATGCTCATTCCACGCGAACGAGAACGCGAAAAATGACGGATTTTCGAAAGCAGTAATGGTTCCAATCAATCGGCTTTAGCTGGAACCACGAAATTTCATGTACATGCTCCTCTAAAATCAGTCCATAGGGAAATAGTTCTTCCCTACCAACGAATGAATGCACTAGTGGCGGTGTTTAGGGCATTTAAGCAATTTTTTTAAGATTGCTGCCTTTTGGAATGTACTTGAAGTATTATTTTGTTACACATACACAGAAAAAAATTAAATTTGAATTCGATTAAAAAATTCACGAAATCAATTGCAATACATATTTTCAAAAATTGGATGATAAAGAAATTCAATGAATCAATAAAGAAATTTGTAAGCCGCTTATTGCAAATATTTTTCATATTCACTCAATGTAGAAATTAACACTAAAATTTTGGTCGAAGCGAGTACCGAAACATTAGATTTGTAGTCGTGCATGGCACCGTGCTCGGTATACTGAGAATTAAGATAAACTTGAATATGAGGCGATGACGCTCGTGTCGTTGTGACTTCGTCATTTCCATGTAGTGCCAGAAAATGATTTCCAATTAAATGTATAATTAGAAAATGTTGTGTTTTTGACTAAAGTTTTAGTCAAATGTTTTAACTGACATCTCTATTGGGAGTTTATAATTTTACTAAACTTTTCATCAATTCAAATAAGTGTTTGTTGTGAAAATTTGTCTGATCTTTAAATTAATAAATTTATTAAAAATGATTTAATCGATGTCGACGTCAGTATTAAAGCCTAGTAAATCTAATATTTTTATATACTTGAAAGGTCGAATAAAGAAGCATTTTTTTAATATAATTAATTTATTTTAACTCAAAATTATAATAATGATACATCACAATATAACATAACGTATCATAATTTTCCTAATATGTTACTACACTTCGTAAAGATAATACTGTGGAATGACCACATGGTGGAGGTTCGAAGTTTATTTGTTGGACCTCAAATGGTCGCCTTTGGGATTGGAGTCCGTGAAGGTATCTATCCACATTGAGAAGTATGCACAATATTTCAAAATAGATCTGATGTGTCTAAATTCTATCATCTCAAAAATCTGTCTTTACCTGAAGCCGTACTAACGGCCGAACTATGCGAACCAATCGCGAATGTAGTCGAACAACAGCAATAATGAAAAAGTGACATAAAACAACAACAATAGAGCAAATATCACTATTGTTGTTGTAGCTGCTGTTGTTTATGAACAATTTTTGTCTTTTGTTTTATTGTCACTGTCGTTGTCGTTGCTTTTTTGTTGTTTACGAATCAAAAATGCCCTCAAGTTATGGGTCACTGTCACTTAACGTAACGGGTGGCAGAGAGTAGTGACTGAGTAGTGTGTGTGTTTGGATGCACACATGCATAGTTGCATGAATGAGTATGAGTTTTGAGTTTGTCCGTTTCGCGGGACATTCATACACGTCCGTTGTCTATGTATGAAGTATGGTTGGTTGCATTCAGATGAATCCATCCAGCCGAGCATTCATTCAACCGTCCGTCCGTCAGACCATTAGTTATGATTGTTTTGTTGTCGAGTGTGCAGTGTTGTGTTGTGTGGCCGTGCGGACGAAAAGTGGGTGGGCACTCACGTCTGTTGTGATTTGTGTGTAATCGTTCGTTCGATCTGTTGACATTGCCCGGAGTCGCAGTAATAATGCTTCCTTTTTTCTCTCGTATTTTGTTGGCATTTTTGTAGTTGTTGTTTAGTGGTAATACATTCAGCGGTTGGGAAAAAATGGGAAGTTCCGGTTTTCAAGTTGATTTGGTGGCCTCCCATTTTTCCTGTGAATACCACGGTGCTGAGCTCTTGACTTTTATGCGTTCTAATAAATCATACGACCATTTGAGGACTTCAATGATTTCCAAGCAAATTAAAGTGATTGAGAGAAATGTTGAATTCACGACCATCAGGGTATGCCTTGTAGGGCTCCGCGCGCTTTTCAGCAGTTATCTAGTGGACTGCTGACAAATTAACATTGCGACTGATTTCACGATCTGGCACATAAACTAAGGACGTTACCATTATTGAGGGAAAAGACAACGTAATTTTTTCCTGTGTTTTTTCTGAAATCTTCTGAGAAAGTAATCCGTTCTTCTCCAAGTGTTCGAAAATAAAAAATAGAAAAAGGAAAAAATGTGAATAAATTATATACTTGCATATTTAAACATCGGAAGTGGGAGTTACATACAAATCTGAACCGATCTGATCTTCTTTCGCCACAGATGTTTCTAGTTGAAATATAAGAAGTTGTGCCACATTTGAAGAAACTCTGTTTAAATATGTTTCTTCTACAACGGAAAAGGTTACATCGGGAGCGAAATTCGTATGGGAGCTGCACCGATTTGCTTCAAATTAAATAGCGTTCGTTCCTTATCCGAAAAACGTCGACATGTAGAATTTTGGTTCTGTATGTTCGGTTCCATGTAAAACCAACGAGAAATTTTCGAATGTCTTCTGATTTTGATGAAATTTGGTATTGCCAGATATTATGTTAGACGATTTTTTTAAATATTGAAAACTGTGGGAAAATATTTTTTTGCTGCTTTTTGGTACAAAAAAGTCAAAAAGAAATTACAAAAACAATTTTTTGATATATTGAAAAATATTTTTTGATTTTTTTTTATTTTTTCTCAGCTACTATCATACAAGCGTACAATTTAACTAAGTTTCTTAGGTGAAATCAAGGCGTATTTATACAGGCGATAGCACTAGAACAACAACAAATTCGGCAACAACAAAATACAAGTAATTTTTTGAATAATTTTACTGTCAAAGCAAAATATATGGGATTTGACAGTTTCGGTTACTTTTGAATGAAAAAAAGTTCAGTCAGCTGGGCTCCTGCTATCACCTTTATAAATACGCCTTGGGTGAAATACAACTTTAAAAGATCTTTGGTATCTCATACTGAACACTTGGGTAATTTGGTACCAAAAAAACTACTGCCAATTATACAAAAAATTAAATTACTTTGTATGTTTTGGCTGCATTTCAAAGCACTGTATTTCAAGCAAGTGGGCATTTTTACCATTTCCATGTTTCATTTAAGCAATTTTTAATGTTTTTTACTAAATTCAATAAAATAAATGACCAAAAATCATTTAATTAGTATTCTATTTCCCTCCCAACGCTGATGGCTTTAATCAAAATCAAAAACGTATTTATCTTTATATAAAGGGTGATTTTTTAGCTATTATCTTTTTGGCAACACTGGTTTAAACAGCTGACGCACGTTTCGTGTTATGTTTCACTGTCAAACATCTTCAGTTTGGTCTATAATTTAACCATGAATCGTCTTACAAACGAACAACGCTTGCAAATTATTGAATTTTATTATCAAAATACGTGCTCTGTTAAGAAAGTTCATCGCGCGCTTCCATTTTATGGTCAGTTTAATCGACCCACTGAAGCGGCTATTCGGGCTATTGTGACTAAATTTCGCACCAAATTTACGTTGTTGGACATTAAACCTCCAACACGCTTACGTCCAATGCGAACTGAAGAAAATATCGCAGCTGTATCGGCCAGTGTTAATGATGACCAACAATTATCGATTCGTCGCCGTTCGCAGCAATTGGGCCAAAATTGGACTAAGCGGATGGACCATTTGAGGCGCAGTCAAGGTCAACTTTTGCATGAAATAATCTTCAAACATTAAATTATATGGACCGTACTATCAATTCAAATAAAGATTTCATGCATTTTTCTGAATTTTATGTGTTTTTTTTTGAAAAACTTTCCTATAGCTTTTAAAAAATCACCCTTTATAAAAATGAATCTGTGTTTGTAAGTTTGTGGGTTTGTTTGATCTTTATAGCAGCCTAAACTACTTGACCGATCTTCTTGAAATTTTCACAGTATGTTCATACTGAACCGGTGGTGAAAATAGACTATATAATTTTTTTATATTTCCAGTGAGCGTGGCACCTCCCACACAAATTGGAGATTTATTCGTTTTTTATAAATTAGCATATTCGGAGTACTGTTGCAGCTAGAGTCTTGAATTTTTGTGAAACTTCACTAATTGTGAAGTTGTGCCAAAATGGGCGGTATTGGAAAAGTGGGCGTGACACCTCCCATACGAAGTTAAAACCTATTATCGAATATTGTCTGTTCTATGACACCTAGAGTGCTGAAATTTTGTGTATGTGGATCAAGTGTAAATAGTTGTGCAAAGAAGGATGAAAAATGGATGTGTCCCTTCCCATACGAAATAAAAACATGTTTTAGAGTATATTCGACACCGAGATGGGCGGAAAGAGACCGCGATCCTTCCTGTTTTAGAGTATATTTGACACCGATACTCCTAAATTGTTATGTGAATTAATTTAGTTGTAACCTGCTTAGACAATATACAAATGGGCGGGATTTGAAAGATGAGAACATTTTGATTTGAATTTTGTAAAATTACACATTTTATTTGGAATTTCTTAGCACAGTAGCAAAGAAAAGTTAGAATAAAAGAAATATCCATTTGTCAAATGCCGAATTAAAATATATAATTTTTTTATTTTTTGTGTTGTTTTATTTGAACGATTTGATTGATTTTCTATGTGTTTTGAATGTAGTACATTCGAATTTCTGATTAAGTAATTTCTTCTAACGAATGAAGTTTTTTTTTTGCTAATGGAGGAGAATCACACTCAACCAAAAATCAATTTGATTAACGTTATGTTCTTCAATGCTCTCCATGGAACATATCCAGTTCTTTAATATCTCAGGAAAGTACCTTGATTGTAATTGGTACATATATTACCGATCACGAGAAAAAAAATAATTTGACTGTTTGTTTTATTGCCTGGCGAAGCGGTCGTGGTTCAGATAGTTTAATATATTTACTAAAAGGTGTTGAAGGCTTACATTAAAAAAGGAAGGCCTATCAAAGAAGAGATTTAAAGAATATTCCACTACAATATCAATAGTAATAGACGCAGGTACAAACACTCCGATCAATAGCTTCTTTTAAAATTTTAAATGGGACGAGGGGAACCATGTCACAGATCACGAACGTCTGACTGCTGTTACAAGTGATATAATTTTTTTCGCCTTTGTGAAAAAACATACCATATTGCTTATTTTAAGTTTCGTGTTCAGCATCTAAAGAGAAAAGTTACAAAACACACACTTACTTACCTTTGCCCCTTTGTTTTGCATTCCTGTTGTGCCTTTTATTGTCTAAAATGCTTAAAAATACAACAAAAATACCTTGTTGAAGATCGAAGTTTTAATAAAATGTTGTTATGTTGTTACCAGATTGTCTTGCAAAATCTTACTCACAGTTGTATATTTTTGCAAGTATAGTATACTACAAAATTCATGAAATTGGCAACTTAAATATTCACACTTACACCATTATCCAACTAACTAATTAATTTTAACAAAGAAACTTGTGCTTTCAAGAGTCTATTATTTCTGAAAAAAGTTTTGAGAAAAAATGTAAATTACTCCGAAAAAATATGATTTTTAGGTCTATTTTCACGAGCGTTTAGCTGCTCACAGATGGCTTGATGTAGGAACGAAATAATTTGCAAATCATCATTAAACAATCCAAACTTTATTTTCGTGGGGTGACTGGAACTTGCCTAATGTACATATATACCCTATGTAGTGTGACCAATTTTTGTAGTTACCAATTTTTTGCAAAATTTAATATTGGCTTATGAACTTTGAAGTTCACTGGTATATTAAAACATTGGTGAATATTTAATGCCGGACACTTCCGTGTTCTGTAGTTCTTTATGTACCAGAGTACTTTACGTTCATCGTTGATAAAATTTAAACCCAAATCGAGTTGGACTTTGGTTTATTGCTTACTTGGCTTTAGACTCTACATCTAGTTTGGAGCAATTATTTGGCGCAGATTTATACAAAATCGTTGTATTAATGTCACAACAAATCATTAAAGATATTGTTAATGACATATTTACGGTAAAGAAACATTTCATTGTATTCAAGAAACATTTGCTTATATGATTGTAAAGTGTTTTATTGATGTAATGAAACACCTTTCTTTCAATATAGCCTCTTTAAGCAGAAATTGGTGCAGAATTTTTGGAATTTATTACAGATTTTATAAAAAATGCATCACAATTAGCACTAAAATTGCATTAGTGCATTGATTACATCTATTTTTGTGACTCGCTACGGCTACGACAAGCTATTACCATGGTTACCCAAATATAAAAAAGACCTAACTCATAATTTTCGAGAAATCAATTTTGTTTCTTAAAGTAACCAAAAATCACGAATTGCAAAAAAAATATGAGTTAGAGGCTTTTATATTTTGGTAATATTGGAAACTTAAAAGGCCTCATATGAATATAATTTGCATTCTTCTAAATTTTTGATTTTATTTCATTAAAAAATATTTTTTCCAAATTCGAACTTTTAGCGTCACAGTGGGAAAAGGATACAGATGGTACCAATCAAACGGCTATATCAGGAATCATGAACTTCAGGCTACCTTGATTGTGTAGACTGTTAGGATTGTAAACACTAAAAATTGGTAGAGAGTCATAAAGTTTTTCCCTGACAAGGACTGCAAATGACTAAATAAATAAAAAATATTTTTGAAGTTTGCTACGAAGTGTTCTTTAAAATTATTTAAAATTTCGCAATAAATAACCAAAGAAACATAACAATTTATTTCAAACAGTAAAAAGGCGTATCCGAACTTATTGAAAGAGATTTTTATACCAGCTAGTATCACTATGGTTTATTTTCATAAACTGTTTGACATTCTATGTCATGTATTACACTGGCCGATGTTCTCTTGATGTTCTCTTGAACCAAATGATATACATCTGAAACTATAGGTGAAATAGATTAACTCGTTTTTAGTTTTTCATTTACTCATTCTTTTACCCTTTACTTCAAATTTTCAAATTATTTTTAATACTTATTCGTACCCTATAACACCGGTATACTTATATGTCAAATCATAGCTTCTATCTGTATTAGTTTAGTATTAACAACCATTTAAATTTTTGTCTCTTAAAAAGTAAGATATGAATAAACTAGAAAAACTAAGAGGTAAACTTGAAATAGATGCTGAACTAATTCAGATAGAAGCATGATAGAAGTATTTTTAAAAGATATTTTACTCTTTAATTGGGCACTAATATCGTTATCATAGGGTGCGAACACGTATATAAAATATTTTTTTGAAAAATTCGGAATCATTCGGAACTTTGTAGTCCTGTGAAGGGGCAACCGTATGAGGAAATGAAAAACTAAAAACGCCAAGTAACTCCATTTGGCCTAAAGTTTCATACATATCGTCCGGTTCATTAATACATGTTTTAAATGAATCAATTGAACAACGCAACATTGAATTATCAAAGTATTGATTAAATTACTATTAATAATGTTAAATGTTTCCTTAAAACTGGAATCAAAAATTTGTAAGAAAGCGCATGGAAAATTTAAGCGGGACTGGACATCAAAAATCGGTATAGATAGATGGATGGTCACCTTACGTATACCCAGTTCTCGCAGCGACAGACCATAGCACCTAGAAATCCAACCCAAACCCCACTGCACGAGCGCCAATAAATTGGAAAATATAAATTTGTGCAGCACCCTGCTACGTAAATGATTCAGTGAAAATCCCTTCGCAAGATATACTCCTATAATACTGATCAACATTTGAAACAAGGGGAAGCTTGTATGTTTGAATGTTTAATTATTTTATTATCGAACCATAAATCAAAGCTATCATTACATGAGATAAGAGCAAATCTTATTGGCGTTCTCATGATTAAAAACAAATACGATAAAAATTAGTAAAGACGGATAAGAAAATGATTTACTCGCTCTCTTTCTCTTTACGAGCATCTCGTCTGTGGGAGGATTAGAACAATTAACTGAGCCATCGACACACGTGACCATCATCCAAGGCAGCATCTCATTGACATTCATTTGCCAACATCCTGAATGGAATTACAACCAAAAATTATCGACTTTGGCCAAAACAAAGGGAAGCGAAATAACGACGACGATTGCCCAACGATAACACCCACCAAAGCCACCTCCCGAGAAAGACACCAACCCGCGACCATGGATGGTTTGACATGTGGCCGCAGGGCCAAGGGATGCAGCAGATGTTGCACTTGTTCGCATCTTCAACTTAATCACCGCCATAACCGGCCCACTCCCCGTTGAAGTGATCAACATCATCATCACCACGCAGATCGGCCCGAATAAGTTGTCTGCCACGTGCGGGTGCAATTGTTGTTTATCCAAACAATTTGTGCCGCCAGACGTACGCGTTCTTCGCTAAGCTATTTATTAGTTGAGGAAACATCAACATTTATTCACTTTTGCTCGACCGCGTCGGGCCGGGCCGCTCATCTGGAGAGGAAGACAGAAATTAAAGTTGTGTGTGTGGCAGCCGGAGCACGCTGCCTTTGTCCCGTGGGAGTTCAACCCGGTTTCCGTTCGTTAGCGAAGGGAAGAAGTTAATGTGCGTTGCATTATGTGCCGTAGACATGCACACACGCTCCATCGCTACTCACCTCCTTGGCCGAATGAACCTTCCACACACACGCGCATTATGTGACCGCCAAGTGGCATCTAAGGATGGGCCGAGTGAATCCATATTTTGATGAAAAATGATGGCACACACACAGGCGTTTGGTCGCTCGCTCGCTCACAACCCAATTGTTCGCCACGAAATTGTTGCAATTGTTTTTTCCAAAGTCACGTGTCCAAATGGCACACATTGGCCGGAGTCACGTGACTGGGGAACAGTGCCACAACTAACGAACCACCGTAAATGTTGTTGTTGGTGGAGTGGGGGGAGGGGTGGTTTGTTGACTCTGCCTGGCATTCGGCATATTTGTAGTGTTTTGATTATTGCCACTTGCAGGATGGCGGAGGACACTCACTGTGACAACACACAGTCCGCCACACGTGACCGCCTCACATCGTCGCTTAAGTGTTTGTTAAGTTTATCCTTTGACTTTATGTGCGCTCCGGCGCTCGACTCGACTCGACTCAATCAAGCAGCCGGCCGACGCAGTCTGCGCCGTAATGAGGGAAACCACTGTTGCCGCCAACTCAACACTTTCAAATGTCGTCGACGATTCGTTCTGGGAAATCGTTTTTTACGCTTCTCACCCACCCGGCCACCTCTATTTGCGCTGTGACTTTTTTATTCCCGCTTCGCCGTTTCGGTGACTTCTTTATTTTGGGCTTTGTCGGAGGCGTGTTGGGCCGCATGCCATATTGTGGCTAATATTTCCTCTTCCTACACCAATTCCGACATTTATCATTGTTGTCAGACATGAGTTTTAGTTGTTCGCGTTTAAGTTTGTGTTTCTTTTTTGCTGCCGTTCACGTGGAAAGGGGTGGCGGATGTGCGGTGGGTGTCTCAAAGTCAGCATGTGGTGCACTTGTTACAGTCGTTCATGGAAAATTATCACAGTGGGATGTTGTGCGAGGGTGGATTGGTGTTAATCATTCAATTTCCATTGCCAAAGTTAATTTTCGAATTATTATTTTTATTGTTTTGCGAGAAGAATGTGGGAACTCTTTCATGGGAACATTTGAAAGTTGTTCCTGCATGAACATGAAACCAACCTTAGATCTCGTCGCATGAACGTGGTAGAGTGCCTTAAGGCAAGGTTTAGAACGAACAACACCACTAGGAAGAACCACCTTTATAGTAAGACATTCCACTGTGGATGAAGAACACTTAACCAGTATAATCTTTATATTTGTGGAAGTGTTTCTTTTTTTTTTCAAATTGAAAATGTTATGAGTAACTCTAGCCTATATTTTTGACATGAGAAAGATAGTAGAGAAATGTATCGTATCCTTAGCCTCTTCTATCACAGACCACAAAACGACACTCTTAGTATTAGCATTGCTAAATTCGAAAGAGTTCCATATAGGAACCCAAGACACAAAACTGGGACAACTTCAGCGAACGCATCGAGCCGAGTTGCATAATCCAGCAATATGTGGCTATATACGCCAAGCGATGGACGAATGTGTGAATAATAGGAACCTTTAAGGAGAGATTTGATCTATCATGAACGGAAACTTTCCCGAGTAAGAATAACCAAATGGAAGAGCCAAAATGGTGGACTAAGGATCTCAAGTATCAAAGGATAAATGTAAGAAGACAGAACAAAACTAAAAATTATCCAAGGTGACTGGGGAAATTATAAAGATATTTTCAAAAAGTACAGAATAGACCTGAAAAGAATGCCTGGTTCATTCTGGGTTTCCCACTGCGTCCATTGAATCCACAAACGAGTAATCGCGCTTTCGGCGAATATTGTCCGAGGACCTTAGTGTAGCGGGCTATATTCAAAGAATTGATGGCTCATGGACGGCAATTAGCTCTCTCAATGTACTAATGAACCCACACTTTCCCGGTTGTACTGATATAGACGGTTCATTTGAAAAAATATTGCGGCGATTAACATGTATAAATCACCCGGTCCGGACGGTATTATCCCGGTAGATTTCGCATCTGGTGGATTTGTACAGTGGGTGTCCACCAAAAGGACGAAAATTGAGTTGTATTCTTTGAAAATACTGGAACGACTGATTGATCAGCATATTAGAAACATGCTTATCTCAAAGGTAAATCTGTTGGTCACTGCCTAGGAGTATACCTTGGGAGCGTTCTTAGAAATAGATAGAGTCTTTAATAATATAGAAATGCGGCCATCAAGGGCAATAACGAACTCAAGGGGAATAACGGACTTAACTTCTAGGTAGATTAAATTGATTATATGCTTAACAGTAGATTGGTCAATTCATGCTTAAATGGGACCAATTCGAGGAGAATGGCAACCAGGGTTACACCCCAGGGAGGAGTATGATCTAAGAAGCCATCTTAAGTTTTCTTATGACCATATATAATGGTTTGCAATCAGCGCCGGGTAAGCTGTGGCCCATAGAAGGGGCTTCGAGTGAACCCGAGAAAAAAAGAATTGGTACTCTACACCAATAACCCAACAAACAAATTGGATGTACTTCCGTAAGAAATACATTTTAATCGCATCTCAAAATCCAAAAGTGCATTTTTACCGTTTTTGAGGAAGTTATTTTAAACAACTTCCAAAAAGTAGATACTATGTTATTATCCCAGAACATTTTATGAATAGCATTTCACAAGTTAATGGTAACGAATTTTTAGTATGCGGTCACAGAGGTAAGGTGTCCGCTTTGGACCCAGAAGGTCTTGTGTTCGAATCGTGGCTCGGCAAAACTTGTTTTTTTTATTACTTTTATAAATAAACAATGTTTAATCTATATAACAAAAATAAAATGATGTTCGTTGGTAATCGAATCACTTGAGAACGGCTGAACAGATTTTACTTATTTTTGTTACAAACTGTTCGTGGTAGTCCAAACTAGGTTTTAAGATGAAAAATCTTTTGGATAGTTTACGATAGGAAAATGTTTAAAACACTGAAAGTGGCTTTTTTGAATGAAATCAAAGTCTCAATTCAAGCAATGGACATGGGAAATTCTTTTATGTTATTTTCGTTATGATTCTATGAAATTGTTCTGAACACAAAAATTAATATAGTTATAAAGATTCGTCAGAACTGACTGACTGATAGGAACGGCATATTTTGTTGATTCACTTTTGATTGGTTCATTCGTAATCAGTCATCAAGTCATCAAATCAGTCATCAAATAATATTTTCACCGATTCGTGGACCAAATACAAAGAGTAAAGCTCGGTAAATTCACAATGAGGCATTGAATTAAGACTTGAGATTAATATTAGCCCAACTAGGAATGACAGCACCCAAGTTGGAATGCAATACAAAAATAATGTGAATACGATGCATTGCGAGAATAAGATGCTTACGGAACACACGGCTTATGAACGATTGAACTATAGTGATTTGCTTCCTGGGAGCTCTTGGTGTAACCGGAAAATCTTTGTTGATCGTACGAATTTTGACAAAAAATCGCTCGCAAAATAAAAGCGATGCTTGCTTCAGCTGCGTTCTTTGAAATGGGAATTAACGAAACTCCATTGTGCAGTGCAACCTCTCGAAGATCTGACCAAGGTTTTTATCGGTCAGGAGGAGTGTACTATGGCGCACTGTTTGTTCAATGATTCTATTGGAAGGTGATTTTCGATTTATATTACTGGCGATTACACGGCAATCTCCAGCTGACGCACAGAATCATGTGTATGTGTATTCGGTATATGAAAAGTGCTGTTGATATTGCGAATGTTGATATTTAGATTGATTCAGTTCGTGTTCCCATACGTTGTCGTTGAGCGAACATGCTATATTGAATTCGAAAAACTTTCAAGCGAAAATTACGTTGACAACCGCTTTTTTAAATTCACTGTACTTGCGCAGACTATCACCCTAGAATCTTCAGTTAATATCAGATTATTTTTTGCAATGATGGTTATAATTGAATGACGACTTCTTCACACAAACGATTCTCATGATTAATATTAAAAAGAAATTAATATAACCAATATTATGTTACATATGTTGCATAGATTAAAAATCTATATATATAAAAGAGTTGCGTTACTGACTGACTGACTGACTGACTGACTTATCATTGACCAGGCCCCAGACCAAACGGCTGAAGCCAGGGTCATGAAATTTTCAGGGTAGTTCCCAAATATGACGTAGATGTCGACTAATAAAGGGTTTTACGAAATTCGTACTTTTAGGGGATAAAATGGCCCAAAAAGGGATAAACATCGAACCTTCGTCCTGACTAAACGGCAGTAGCTATAAACATAAAACTCGGTTAGTTCCTTGCAATAACCATGCAGACGAGCTACAAATAGGGATTTTTCGAAATTTGTACTTTTAAGGGCCGAGCGGGACAAAAAGGGATAAAAATGGTACCAACTAAAGTATTACAGATAGAAACGTGAAATTTGGTATGTAAATTCCTCTGACCATATAAAAACGAAGTAGAATTTGATTTTTTCGAAATTTGTACTTTTAAGAGAAGAGCGGGACAAAAAGGGATAAAAATGGTACCAACTAAAGTATTACAGCTAGAAACGTGAAATTTGGTATGTAAATTCCTCTGACCATATAGAAATAAGTAAAATTTTAATTTTTCGAAATTTGTACTTTTAAGGGGCGAGCGGGACAAAAAGGGATAGAAATGGTACCAACTAAAGTATTACAGCTAGAAACGTGAAATTTGGTATGTAAATTCCTCTGACCATATAGAAACGAAGTAAAATTTGATTTTTTCGAAATTTGTACTTTTAAGGAAAGAGAGGGACAAAAAGGGATAAAAATGGTACCAACTAAAGTATTACAGCTAGAAACGTGAAATTTGGTATGTAAATTCCTCTGATCATATAGAAACGAAGTAGAATTTGATTTTTTCGAAATTTGTACTTTTAAGGGAAGAGAGGGACAAAAAGGGATAAAAATGGTACCAACTAAAGTATTACAGCTAGAAACGTGAAATTTTGTATGTAAATTCCTCTGACCATATGATTTTTTCGAAATTTGTACTTTTAAGGGAAGAGAGGGACAAAAAGGGATAAAAATGGTACCAACTAAAGTATTACAGCTAGAAACGTGAAATTTGGTATGTAAATTCCTCTGACCATATAAAAACGAAGTAGAATTTGATTTTTTCGAAATTTGTACTTTTAAGAGAAGAGCGGGACAAAAAGGGATAAAAATGGTACCAACTAAAGTATTACAGCTAGAAACGTGGAATTTGGTATGTAAATTCCTCTGACCATATAGAAACGAAGTAAAATTAGATTTTTTCGAAATTTGTACTTTTAAGGGAAGAGAGGGACAAAAAGGGATACAAATGGTACCAACTAAAGTATTACATCTAGAGACGTGAAATTTGGTATGTAAATTCCTCTGACGATATAGAAACAAAATAAAATTAGATTTTTTCGAAATTTGTATTGTTAGGGGGCGAGCGAGACAAAAAGGGATAAAAATGGTACCAACCAATGTACTACAACTAAAGAGTGATTTTTTTGAGGTTAGGATTTTCATGCATTAGTATTTGACAGAGCACGTGGGATTTCAGACATGGTGTCAAAGAGAAAGATGCTCAGTATGCTTTGACATTTCATCATGAATCGTCTTACAAACGAACAACGCTTGCAAATTATTGAATTTTATTATCAAAATGCGTGCTCTGTTAAGAAAGTTCATTGCGCGCTTCCATTTTATGGTCAGTTTAATCGACCCACTGAAGCGGCTATTCGGGCTATTGTGACTAAATTTCGCACCAAATTTACATTGTTGGACATTAAACCACCAACACGCTTACGTAGAGTGCGAACTGAAGAAAATATCGCAGCTGTATCGGCCAGTGTTAATGATGACCACCAATTTTCGATTCGTCGCCGTTCGCACCAATTGGGTCTCTGTTACTCAAAAACGTGGAAATGCCAAAATTGGACTAAGCGGATGGACCACCTAAGACGCAGCCGCGGTCAACATTTAAATGAAATTATCTTCAAAAAGTAAATGTCATGGACCAATCTAACGTTTCAAATAAAGAACCGATGAGATTTTGCAAATTTTATGCGTGTTTTTTAAAAAAAAGTTATCAAGCTCTTAAAAAATCACCCGTTAGAATCGTGAAATTTGGTATGTAAATTCCTCTGACCATATAGAAACGAAGTAAAATTGGATTTTTCGAAATTTGTACTTTTTAGGGGGTAGGCGGGACAAAAAGGGTTCCAATTTAAGAATTGCAGCTATAGTCGGGAAATTTGGAGTGTAAACTGTTTGTAATGCGCAATCTAAATGGATTTTTTGAAATTTTCTTATAGGGGGTGAGCAACAAGGGATAAAAGTAGTACCAACTAAAGTATTGGAGCTATAGTCGTGAAATGTGGTGTGTAAGTTCCACTGACAACGAGAAGCGCAAATCTAAACGATTTTTTTCAAATTTTGTACATATAAACAATGAGCGGGATAAAATAGTACCAACTAAAATATTTCAGCTATAGTCGTGAAATTTTGCGTTTAAATTTCTCTGACAACGTAGACTTGAAACATAAATGGATTTCTCGAAATTTGTACTTTTAAGTTGCGAGCGGGACAAAAAGGGATAAAAATGGTACCAACTTTAGTATTACAGCTAGAATCGTGATATTTAGTGTGTAAATTCCTCTGACCATATAGAAGCGCAGTAGTTTGATTTTTCAAAATTTGTATTTTTAAGGGGTGCGCGGGACGAAAAGGGATAAAAATGCTGTACAATCATTTAATTAAGTAAGCACGGCACATAAATGGATATTTCAAAATTTGTACTTAAATGGGGGGATACGGGACAACAAGGAATAAATGTGTTACAAAAAAAGTACATATTTTTAGGGGAAGTAAAAACACAAGTTACCTACAGTAATTTTTCAAAATGTGTACATTTTGGGAAAGAAGTGCAAAAAGTTATAAACTGGCTGGCTGAATCTAGAAACATGAGATCGAGGATATAAATGGTTGTAATTTTTTGTTCAAAACTTGATAGAAAACTATACATACGAAGTAGTACAGCTAAAATAGTGCATATCGACAAGCACATTCCTTTGACTGTGTGTGAGTGGTAGCTAATCGGAGGTTTCCAAATTACTATTTTAGATTTATCTATATTCACCAAAAGAAAATTAAATAAATACTATCCAAAAACAAAGACGGATAAAATTACCAATTAACTGGCTTTTTCGCGTGCGAAGCAGCGGGTACTGCTAGTACAAATATAATTTGCATAAATGTCCGCTGTCTATTAATGAAATATTATCTGATGGTGCAATAATTCTTTTTGAGCTATATATAAGAAGTAATGGCCATAACTTCTTAAATATAGTTCCTGGAGCTAAAAGTAGGCCATAACTTCTTAAATATAGTCTCTGGAGCTAAAGAAAGGCCATAATTCTTAACTATAGCCCCTGGAGCTAAAAGAAGGACAGTTTGTGTTCAACCAGAATTATCTGGAAATCTTAAATTGGCAACAACTTCTTAAATACTTCGATTTTTCCAGTTCACCGTATGAAATACTAATCTCAGACGTAAGGTTGAATTACAAGGTTGGCGTAATATGAATTACAGCATGACTGTATCATTAAATTGAATA
Source organism: Polietes domitor (assembly GCA_947397865.1). NCBI lineage: Eukaryota > Metazoa > Arthropoda > Insecta > Diptera > Muscidae > Polietes > Polietes domitor. The sequence continues at coordinate 93,228,540 of OX377619.1, read as the reverse complement.
TCATTAAATTGAAATTTTTTTAAACATTCACACGTCGATCACAAGCAAAATAATTGAAAATAATGGAAATTTTTTGTCGGGTCAGCTAGTTTTTTATAATTTTCACAATCTAAAAAATGTTTGCATAGAAAATTACAAATTTATTGCTTTATTAATGTACTTCGAATATTTAATTTTTTATTATTTAGAAAAACCAAATGGTAAAATTAAAATCAGGTTTCCAATTATAATCAAAGTACTTCCCTGAGATACTAAAAAGTGTATATGTTCCATGGAGAATATTGAAGAACAGAAAGTTAGTTTTCGGCGAATAAAGAAAGAAATATCAAACATCAAATTGATTTTAATTGAGTGTTATTCTCCTCCTTTCTATTACCAAGACAAAAAACTTCATACGTAAGAGAACTTTCTTAATCGAATAGCTGGAATTCACGCTCACGCCCGCTTTTCCAATACCGACCATTTTTGGCACAACTACGTACACTGATGCTAGACGCACTTACATAAAATTGGAACACTGTAGGTGTCATAGAACGGACAATATTCATTAATAGGTTTTAACTTCGAATGGGAGGTGCCACGCCCATTTTTTCAATACCGCCCACTTTTGGTACAACTACGCACATTGATGGTAGATACACTTACACAAAATTTCAGTACTCTAGGTGTCATAGAACTAACAGTATTCAATAAAAGGTATTATCTTCGTATGGGAGATGCCACGCCCACTTTTCAAATACCGCCCATTTTTGGCACAACTATGCAGACTAACAATTAGTGAACTTTCACAAAAATTCAAGACTCTCGCTGCAACAGTACTCCGAATATGCTATTTATAAAAAACAAATAAATCCCCATTTTGTGTGGGAGGTGCCACGCCCACTGAAAATATCAAATTTAAGATGTATATAGCCTATTTTCACCACGGGCTCAGCATGAACATACTGTGCAATTTTCAAGAAGATCGGTCCAGTAGTTTAGGCTGCTATAAGAACAAACAAACACACAAACTTGCAAACACAGATTCGTTTTTATATATATGGATTAATACCCCCCGGTAGCGGCGGATTTTTTAAAACTGAAATGGAAACTAGTGAAAAAGTGGTTCCTTTGAAACACTTTAAAATAACTTTTAAGTCTTTCAAAATAAAGGACATGAAGATCCCAATTTTCACTGCTACCGAATCACAAGATGAACATCCTTTTCACTTCTTTGGGTGATCTCTTTTTGCTGGGAAGAGGAAGGCTGATAGTATAGCATTTACCAATGCTATATGGTCTCTTGACGCCTACTACGCCTACTGTAAGAATTCCATAGGAAAGAACTGAATTTACACATCGGTCGTTAGCCCCCATCCTAACCTATGGCTGCACTGTTTGGCTGGAAGTAATGGATATAGGGAGTCGTTGTATACGTAGCACACCATAAGGCGACAGACAGCCAAATTCGACTCTATGAGTCAGCTCTTCTAAGACAGGGGCAGACTGGGTTTTCCAAGATTTTATTAGAGAGGGATTTTGGAGGACTGTTTTACACCTGTTGGCGTTACGGATTATATGTCTGCCTTTCACAAGAAATTCCAGAAAGGGATACCTGCATAGAATACGAACATAGAACAATCACATACAGATCCAAAATGGATGTGGGTATAGGAGCTGGTGTCTGCACAGAGAACACGGTCATTAGACAGTCTTGCAGGTATTGTACAAGGACACGAAATTAATAAGGAACACCATAGGAATAGGTAGCAATGTTACGATATACATACTTATGTTGATAGTCAATCGGCCTTAAAGGCTATAGGAAGTTGGTAGGTAAATTCCAAGGAATGCAGACTTGCCTAGTTAGGGCATAAGGGACATTACGCTGCAAAACACTGTAATGTAGTCCATCCTTTCTCTCCCCTACTTGTTTTTCCTTTTATTTAACAGGATAAACAAAATTGATCCGATGGGTCTCCACGCGGAGGTGCAATGTAGTTGCACCATTACTTCCTAACCTAACCCATCATTCAACTAGATGGACGGACGGATGTTTCTATGAAATTGCACTGATCACGCCCGCCGTAGGGTTTGGGCCTAGAAAAGTATATCTTTTTTATTATCTTATTGAGTCTATCAACAAAAAATAAATACAATTTTTTATATCTCAAAATTACGAAAATTTTCAAAACATCAAATCAGTTTCCGGTGGATTTTTTTTAAGTTGTGAAAAAACCAAGCCATTTTTGCACGGTTTGCTATTGCCCATTCTATTTTGCTAGAGCAGATTGCAAATTTTGACAAAGTGTAAAAACAACTTACCTTATTGCACACACACACACACAGCCACATAGGTGTGTGCGGACATACATATGAATGTATGTATGTACATACGTGTCTATAAACGAAGGATTCGCATAAACAGTGGCCGAATACATGTCAACGACCACAGCCAACTCGCATAATACCAAGCACAGCAAAGTGAGTGACAGAGTGAAAGAGAGAGAGAGAGAGAGAGCAGGAGGTGGAAATATTTATAAGCCCATAAGATGTTATTACATTAATATGCTTTAGCAGCTTAGCCAAAGGAATTTGGAATTTTCTCTTTGTCACCCATCACATTGGCAATGCTTCTTTTTTATTTCGGCTCTTTCCCTTTGTACTCGTGCTCTGTGTGTGTGTGTGAGTGTGTTCGGACTACATAAACTAGAGAAAGCAAAAAAGCGGATTATGTGCCATTTAACGCCGCGTATAGACAGACATACAGTCAATAATCCGAGGAGTAGTGGGCGTAAACCACACCACAAAATGTTGCATTATTCACACAATAACAACAACAAATACGATATAAAGATATCCAATCCGACCTTAAGATATGGAATCTGTTATTGTTGTTGTTTTTGTTGTTCGTTTTGCCACGGCCACTAATAGGCCTACTTCAGGGCACTGACACAGTGCTGCTGCGTTGATCTCTTTGTTCGAGAGTGAGTGACTGTTGTTGCCTAGGACCGGGATCTGATCTGATCTACTATTTAGGAGCATTATGCGCCGCGTGACTATCCGTGCTGTCCGCTGTTGCACCTTTATCTGCCCAAATGATTAGATGGCATTGTATGCCTGCCTATCACCTCAAGGGCCTCTTGGCTGGCTTTTTGTTCGTTCGTCGAGGGCGACATTTCTTCTGTCTTGCCTTGCGTTGCGTTTATTGGGCTGTACTGCTGAGTTGCTTTGCGGAGTAAGTATCGCATCTTTCATCTGTTGGATTTCTTAAGAGGCTTGAAATTTGTCGGTGAAGTTGTTTGTCTTTTGTCGTTGGATTCGTTTGCGTTCGAGTGTTTTCTTTAAGCCCGGTTAATACCTTCAATGACTATGTTAGAACAAACACCTTTGTTCGGCGTTGTTGTTTGGTTTTCTCTTTTGGGGATTTTTGTTGTCTTGTGCATTCGTGCGGTTGCATCTGTACACAAACACGAGTATCCCTACAGTAGGGGACAATGGAATAGCACGCAAATCAATTGTAGTCCGTTGTTGTCTGTACTGAGCTATCATTAAACCAACATAAATAAGGCATCTCCGCAGGATTCCCGCACTTTGAGAAGATGAGTGTCTTCGTTGTTGAAACAAAGTTGAATATCTCACTCTCTTCACAATGTTCACTTTCCAAAGGCCTTGACATTTTTGAAGGATGCAATCATTAAAAAAATATATTTTTTTTGATAGTCATAGAAACGCTATAATGCTACAAAATGAAACAAAAAAGTCGAAAAAGGTTCCTTTCAAATTTTAAAGCTTTTTTATCTGTTGCAGTATCTCTGAAAAATTCTTGTTCGAAGCACAAGGACAATGCAAAAAATACTTCTGGTTCTAGACAGCAATTAACTTTGTTTTATTATTATTATTAAGTCTAAAGAAACAAATTCCCTCCTTTCACTCATCATAACACCCTATCTGTTTACAATGGACCGTATTCAGTCGGCCCGAGTGAACTCGTCGGCTGTGTTCACAACTGACCATTTTGACGGTACGCTGAACTCTAGGTACTGAGAACGGTTATTCAACACAACAGAGACTATCAAAGCTTAATTTGACTGCAATGCGTACAAGGAGCATGATGAACTCGAGCTTGCCAGATTAGGAGCAACCATCGGAACTTGCTTCTTATCTGTAGACATACAAGCTTCAGCTCAGGCAGATGTTACTAGTGCTGGCGTACAGCCTGCGGAGGCGGCTAGAAACGTGCAGAATCGTGAAGATCGTCTGGCCAAAGTATGATATAAAAAGGACGAGCTACCTTCTTTCACTTGAAAGATTTCAGAATACATTCTATGTGTCTCTCTATTGCTAATAGACGTTCAGTGATACTGGGTTCTGCTTTCTTTCAGAGCTTGGGCGAATTGGCAAGTATAGACATCACACGGTGGTTCAGCATCAAAATCCATCGGATAAAAATGCAATAACTTTTGTTCTAGTAAACATTTTTGGGTTCTGTGAGGACCCAAGGAGATATTAACATTCAATTAAAGAAAATACAATAAAGTTCGGCGAGAAGAATACATATACAAACTTTCAAAACAATCGCAGCTTTCGAGTTCAAAAACCGTACCGCTTCATATGGAATGGCATATTAACAACACTTTGTAGAATAAAGAATAAGGCAATCTATTGTCACTGAAAGATATTGCGATAGTCATTTTAATGTTGTTCCAAGCTAATATAAAACAAAATTCGAGCTAAAATCGTTTTAACCGTCAATCTGATAGGCTTTTACATTATGAACTCTTATTTTATATCTATTTTTATATTTTAATTAACAGCAGTCATTTTTAGCAGACAGCAAACTCTTTAGCATTGCGAATGCTGATGCAAGATTGCAGAGAAACTGCTGTAATAACAGGAAAGTATCTGCCGATAGGCAGCAGACAACCGCTGCTGTTAATAACAGACTTTTTTCTCTAAGTGTTTTTGAAATCTGACATTTGGAACTAAACATTTCTATTTGAAACCCGAACATTTGTTGCCTCGAGTATATCTACTATAATGGTTTTTGCAACTGTCCAAATTTCACTTAGTGGTACTTAGCGAGGTCAAGCTAGAAATTAAATTTTTTAGTGTTATATTTCACGTCTACATATGCAACTCAATGAGACGCTTTAAGATGGTTTTATTACTCGTTGAGAATGTTCTGATGCTCATTCGTTTGGCAGAATCATTTACGTAAAAAGTCCATCATCATTTTGAAAAATCGTTGCGAAGCATCCTGACGAAGGTTGTCACGGGCAGAAAATCTTGGTAGAGGTAGTGTGTAGCCAGGAAATAAATGTTAGAATGCAATTTGTATATAAATATGCATTCTATAAAATGTAGATACAAAACGGTTTGATCTAGGACAATATCCCGGTTAATGTCGTATATTTTAGAATCCGCGTTAAAATAGTGTCCGGGCAAATTGTAAATCTTGGATGTTTTCAAATGTCAATGTTAAATTACACGATCTGAATGGATTACGTGTATCTAGGGGAAATTCAGCTAAAATAATGTACAACTTCAATTAAAAACTGGACATGTAAATATACATAATCCATTCGATTTTGAATTGCATACAAATGATTCATTATCTTGCTGCAGTCGCTCGGTTGGTGTTAATTTGATCCTCTTCCCCATTTTCATTTCAGCGTACACAGCCGTTTGGTTGGTACAATTTCCTGTTATTTTACGCCGTTAGGTTGGTACCATTTTTATCTCATTTCGCTTCATTTAAATCTTACAGTTAAATATTCGACAAATCCCTACATGTGACACGGCACGTCTAGAAGTCATTGGAATCTGTGTTTAAAAGTAGCGATCTGCTGAAATTTTTTATTTTAACTTTTTCTACGGCTACAAAATAATTGCAAAAGTTACAGCAAAAGCAATTGTTTAGCTTTTACTTTTAACAAAAGTATCAGCCTTTATTTTTAGTACTTTTATTTTGTTAAAAGTGTGATTTTACTCCGATTAGGAAAGCATCAATGGCTTCATTAACAGCAGTTCAGCAAATACAATTTTCGGGCTTTCCCTTTTGCTATTAATATATGTTGCTGCCTAAAAGCAGTATTAAGAAATTTCTGTGTCAGGCTGAAAGCTTAAAACCAGCACATGTTGTTACATGTCGATCCTAATTTTGAATATCTATCATATGAATTATTTTGAGGAAAAGTATTTCTATGATGTGGTACAAGAAATTACGTTATACATACAAAATCATTTTAATTTCAGACTTAATTTTAAATTTTGCCTTCCTATACAAATTATCGAATTTATTACGGATGTACAGAAAAATTAAAACAAATAATTCTGAAAAATATATTATCTTAAATATTTTATAATCCTATAACTGCAGCATTAGGCATGAACGATCGATCCCACGAATAACTTAAAACAAAACAAACACACAATTTCTTTTTAGTGTTAATTTTTTGATCTTGTACCGTTACAGTAACTACAAACATACATACATTTTGTCAAGGCAGCATTTGTGTGTTGTGGTACAAAATGCTGTTTTTGTCTTCAGCCCAAAAATTCTTGTGCTGAAAACCATCGCCTAAAAAGCATAACATTGACTTCAGCATATACTGCTGTTGTTAACATTTTAAATCTTTGCTATAACTGCAGCTTTTTCCATGCTTTATATAAGGTTACTTTCTATATATGTTTGTGTGCCACAAAATTTGAAATCAATTTTTGAAAGCTTTTTTCTCAACCAATTTTGCTCAAATTTTGCAAAGGAAATGGAAAAATTTGACCAATTGGACAAAGGGGCGTGGTACCTCCCATACAAACCACAAATTAAAAATCTATTATTTCTGCTCCTGATAACGGTATTTAAACAAAATTTGGTACGTCGGTTTGTTGTGTATGTTGTAAGTGCTGCTGCAAATATGGGCGGGATTGTACAAAGGGGCGTGGTACCTCCCATACAAACCACAAATTAAAAATCTATTATTTCTGCTCCTGATAACGGTATTTGAACAAAATTTGGTACGTCGGTTTGGTGTGCATTTTTTAAGTGCTGCTGCAAATATGGGCGGGATTGTACAAAGGGGCGTGGTACCTCCATACAAACCACAAATTAAAAATCTATTATTTCTGCTCCTGATAACGGTATTTGAACAAAATTTGGTACGTCGGTTTGGTGTGCATTTTTTAAGTGCTGCTGCAAATATGAGCGGGAATGGACAAAGGGGCGTGGTACCTCCCATACAAACCACAAATTAAAAATCTATTATTTCTGCTCCTGATAACGGTATTTAAACAAAATTTGGTACGTCGGTTTGGTGTGTATGTTGTAAGTGCTGCTGCAAATATGGGCGGGATTGTACAAAGGGGCGTGGTACCTCCCATACAAACCACAAATTAAAAATCTATTATTTCTGCTCCTGATAACGGTATTTGAACAAAATTTGGTACGTCGGTTTGGTGTGCATTTTTTAAGTGCTGCTGCAAATATGGGCGGGATTGTACAAAGGGGCGTGGTACCTCCATACAAACCACAAATTAAAAATCTATTATTTCTGCTCCTGATAACGGTATTTGAACAAAATTTGGTACGTCGGTTTGGTGGGCATTTTTTAAGTGCTGCTGCAAATATGATCGGGAATGGACAAAGGGGCGTGGTACCTCCCATACAAACCACAAATTAAAAATCTATTATTTCTGCTCCTGATAACGCAGTAATTTTTCCTTCTACAAAAGATAACTAAAAAAGAATTTCTAGGCCCAATAGAATTCTGCTTGCATAAAGCATGGATTTGAAAAATTTTTTTTTTTGATTTACTAGTTGTTATTTTGCCTTTGAACGTAAGTGCTTTTGCTTTGCTAGTGCTGTTGAAATGTGCAAGCTACTTTAATATCAGCAGAGGTCGGCTTTTTGATTCAGATTTTTTAAAGCTGAAGAAAATGTATAATTTGGATGTTTTTGCTGAAATCTCGTCAGCATTTTAAACACTGATTGGAATGTGTACACAAAGTTTCATGAGCTCAGCTTCAGCAGTTTGGTTGGCACCATATTTATCTCTCTTTTTTTCTTGTTTACGTAGCTAGAGGTATGTAGGCACGGAATTTCGTGTTCCTTGCACTTATTGTACCATTTTCATCCCATTTTTCCCTTTTTGCACATTTACGCTACAAATTCAAGTGAATATAAGGCAGACAACTAAAAAAATATGAGAAAAATTCATATTCATTACATTTGCAATCCCAACCGATCAACAGCCATTTGAACGTGGAAAATTAGAACCCTTTAGATCCCTTTGTGCGCAAGCTAACGTGCTTTGGAAGAACAGACGGGAATTTTACTACGGCCCAGAATGTAAATACTACATGTAAATGTGTACATTTTGGAGTCACTAAGGTGTTGTAAACAGAATGAGAAAATGAGTAGACCGAAAACCGGGTCAACCGAGTTTTTCATCTGGGACCGACCGTCCCGAGTTTTTTATGTCGGTCTCAACCGGGTTTTCATACTGCAAAAATCATCTGTTTGGGTGTGAATTTGTTTATAATAAGCCACTTTTAATATTATCACAAGCTTCGCAGAACGTTTTTATTAGGGGCAGCAAATTAACTCAAAATTTTACTAGAGAACGCCACCAGCGTATTTGGAAGGAAATTGAAGATTTGATTATTTTTAGAGGTGTTTTCAAGAGCGATTAGTTCACAAGCGGTTTGACCGAACGAATAAATATTTTGCAGATCATCTTTAAACAATCCAGTATTCATTTCTGCGTGTGATAGCAGCACTTTTTCGCGACCCAGCCTTATACGTAATATGACGTTTACCATAGGTCAAAATTGTTCTAGTTTTACACTGCACTATAGGTCAAATGACCCATTTCAGTGGCCAAAAGTCAAAATTCTAACATAGTACAATCGCTTTTATGCTAATATAATTTAATAAAAAACACATCAAGGTAAATAATAATGAATTTGTTTTTTCCAAAACAAATATTCCCGTTGTGTTACATGATGTTAAGTTGGTAATATTAAAGTGTCAGTATAAAACTGTTTACGCAGCATTTTTGGTTATCAATTTTGGAACGATCAATCTTATACAAGAGCCATTTATCTAGGGTTTGGGGTTTCCCGGACTTTTTTCATTTCCCGGGAAAACGGGAATGAAAAATTTATTTATAGGTATGTCCAATATGGTTTAAAATATCAACATTTAATAACTGGTGTGTTTTTTTAATACTGTCAAAATATTTTACAAATTATTTTTCATTTTACTAATATTTTAGTCTGTACCTTTTCAAGATTATATTCAGAACATATAAATTCATAATGGGTAATGTAAATTTATAATAGGAAAATGTTAATTCATAATGAGAAATATAAATTCATAATGAGAATTGTTAATTTATACTGAGAACAATTAATTCATAATTGGAACATACCATTTCATAATGAAATATACAAGTTTGTTATCAGAAAATCTAATTTCATAATCAGAAAATAGGTTTTCATATTAAGAAAATATGAATTCATAATGAGAAAATATAAAATCATATTGAGAAAATGTAAATTTATAATGAGAACATTGATAAAAAATGTGTTTCTACGAAAATATCCATAGAAAAACGTACATTTATAAATTTTACAGTTCCTGATTATGAATTTATATTTTCTCATCATCAATTTCTCATTTTCTATTTATATATCTCATTATCAATTTGTATGTTCTTATTATGATTTTATATTTCTCAATATGAATTTACATTTCACATTACGAATTTACAGTGTTGATTGTGAATAACCATGCTCCTATTATGAATTTACATTTCCTGTTATGAATTTACATTTCTCATCATGAACTTACATATTCTGATTATAAATTACATTTTCTCATTATAAACTTGAAAAGGTGTAGACTAATCGTCAGATTAGTCACCTACACTAGATTCAAAATTGAAAACGATTAAGGAACCAAATAACTCATATGACGGAGAATGTTATGACACATTTAATTTAGAATATTCATTCGTCTGGAGACAAAAATATTTTATATATATATTTTTTTATTTGGGAATATTCTAAACTGTAAAATCAATAGAAACTTAAAAAAATAATATTAATTTAATAATATTAGAAAAATAAAAATATTGAAATAGTCCAGTCATTAATTCTTACAAATGGCCATTGAAATACACCGTAGCATATATTTATATTCCTATTAGATTTCTCTTGAAAGTTTCCAGGCGAACAAATTTTATTGTATTCCTATTTTTAGACCATTTCTTTCTGGCTACATATGTAAAGTAAATTGTTCTTGAAGAATATGTTCACCTCGTTCATTATGTAAGCCATGGTATTGTCAGCATGATATTTTTATTTCACAATAAAGATCCTGCAAATAGCCTCACAAACTGTTGTTATTCCCCTAGCTGGGTTTCGCATAAAATGGCTATTTAGCGAATTTAAAAAGTTTTGTTTGTAGTAATATAATGTAAACAAATACTCATTATTGTCAGTAATGTAAATACATATATGAATTTGAAATACATCTAAAAATTCCAATTTATATAGTAACATTAAATTATTGATCAACATAACAAATAAATAATTTTTTTAATATTTCCCGTATTCCCGGGAAATTGAAAAATTTTTTCCGGAAATTCCCGTCCAGATTTTTCCGGGAATTCCCGGGAAAAACGATTCGGGAATTCCCGGACCCCAAACCCTACATTTATCACAATCTATATTCGTAATTTATTTCATATCACAATTCAACAAGGAGAAATTTTGGCAATAGTGGAATACTGTGGTAAATTTCCTGATATTATCAATATACAAATATATCTTCTTTATAACACAAGAAAAATGTAGAAAAATATATATATATAAAAATTTCATAATAGATACATAAAATTTCACTATTGTAAAAATGAATAGGAAGCATGTCTTTATATTTATATGGTCCATAAATTCGCGGATTTCAATCATGCGGGGGCATATAATGTTGTGTAGGGTATAATACGTTCCAATTCAGCCTTTTTGTTTATTTTTAATTATGTAATGTTAAAAAACTAAATTAACTCATTTTGATCCAATGAAGGTTAAGGGCCGTGAATTTCATAGGCGCTCCGGAAGATTTATTTTTTCATATTTTTTGTGTATTTTTGCTTATTTGACTCTCTACAAGATATCAGAATTGCAGAATGGGCAAATTAGTTCAGAAATTATAGCAGTTTTTCAAAATGACTATCTGTTCTAAACTGATATATATATATATATATATATATATATATATATATATATATATATATATATATATATATACATAATTTTAAAAAATATATTATTAAAAAATCGCCAATGCAAAATGTGCCACAAGCTAATTCAGACAGGAATGTTTGGAGTAAATTTAGAAAGGTTTCAGTGTACTGAATCAGATTATGACATCAGAACTGTCCTATCCCCAATGGGTTAACATTTTGTGGAATTACCCTATAATGAATAATTTCCCTCTTTTATACTGTTTCCTACCGGTTTTTTCATAAAAACTAAACCGGGAAACCTGGTTTTTTGAAATCACCGACAAAAAAACTACATGGCATAAAAACCGGTTTCTTGATCACTCTAATATATACTCCATCCTACGGTGGAAGAAATAAAAAGGAGGCCTCGCAGGATCGTACAGTGCTACTGCATTGTCCACAGCTGTAATATGGACATGTGACCACTTGATGGATCTTTTTCGTTGCTGCGCTCCTCCTTATATTCGGTCGAGTCTTTGTGTTGCCCACTTCCATTGTTTTAAATTGTCGTTGCCGTGGTCGGTGTACATACGAGAGTCCGTCCGTCCGCCTGCCCGTCCATAAACTTTGTTTAACGCCACATTATGTCAATTTACTGTCGTTCAACAATCATTTAGCCGCATCCAAAAAGGCCGTGTCGGCCAACTGACCCACTCAAGCATTTCTTTTCTCTTTGGATTTGTTCAGCAGGCCAGGCGGTTTCGTTGTGGACCTTTGCTGGTCGTTGTTGTTGTTGTTATTGCTGTTGAAATCGATTTCGAGTGTTGTTGTTCTGTTCATTAATTTGATCAAGATTTCGTTGTTGTTGGTGTTGTTGGATGTGGTGGAATCTCAAGTACTGGACTGTCTATTTGCTGTCGAGAAGCCTAATCCTCCCCAAACCGAAAACAAAAACGCTCTGAGTTTTGTTTGAGCTGCTCGCCGGTTGCTACGATGGAAGACAGCCGCGACTCGAACGAACATGGTTTGCTTATGTTTAGGTTGGATTTGATTGATTTGTTTGTTGTTGCAGAAGAATGCATCGGAATAATAATAAAATTGTTGACATTTTTTTGAAGGGCTGTGGAATTTTAGAAACTTTGTTTTTGAAGAATACCGACAAAACTTTCAATTGCGACCTTTTGAGTGCCGCAGAGGTTCAGAGGTTGGCAGTGGAATGTTGGTCTCGGTGTTCGTGATTAAGACGACATCACAATCGATGCATGTGCATGGTCAAAAGGTCTAAATCGATCTCATTTGTTTTTCAGTTGGTCGCCGTAAATACAGCAACAGCACCCCCCCCCCCCAAATTAGCAATGATCTCGCTCACTTTTTAATGTGAAAGATCGATTTTACGCGGACAGTTCACAAACGTTCCCGACCCAAAGCACAACACTACTGAAGACACTTTTCAGGACCTAAACCACTTATCTACTAAAAAAGCTATAAATTTATTGCATTAGGTGTGTTCAGTCAGTTTTCTCCAAGGGTTGTCAAGTGATAGAATAGGTCCAAGTCGGTCCATGATTCGATAATTATAAAACCTTATAGTGAGATTGAGAGTGAAGTGTATAAAAAAACTTTGAACGCATCTGCTGCAAAACTCACTATTCAGACTTAGCATACTAGTGTTCGGAGGCGTCGATATGCGTTTTGGATATTTCCGAAATATATGTGTCTAACCTCCATTTTCATCACCTCCGTCTAGAAGTAAACAACAGCAGTTATATATCAACCTCCGAACAAAAATTACAGTTTATATGTAACTGCAGGTTAGCCAGACTGCAAAAATGGATTTTAATCAATATGTTTCTAGGCCATTATATACCAATGACGTCTGATAAATCCTTGGTTATGACAACCGGGATATCAAGCACCATTGGTTGGGATGGTGTCGTTTCAGTGGATAGGGTTACTAACTTAAAGGATAACCTTTAGTTGCATGTGATACTAATATTTTGTTTAATAATGTCTTTGTTGTGCCGGCTGTAGATATTTGATCTGTAGTCGGTGTTCACCCTCTACTGCTTAGCCACCATGATTCCGACTATGATGTGTAAGCTGTCCTTACGTTATGGGGACGTGGCCCTCTCGGTCAGAAGGGGCGGGAGTGAGAGGCGTTCGGACCGTTCAAAGGTATACCTAGCCTAACATATTTATATTAAAAATAAATAAATAAATTGCACCCAGAAATTAAGTTTGAATTGTTTAATGATGATCTGCAAAATATTTAATCGCTGTGTCAAGCCGTCTGTCAGCTACACGCTGCTGAAAACGCCTATAAAATTCATATTTTTCATCTGTAATTTTTATACCCTCACTCTGCAGAGTAGGAGGGTATATATCATTTGGGTCAGGAAAAAAGTGTAACGCATTGAAGGAGTGACTAAGACCCTAAGTATGTTTGGACCAAATCCGTTTCACAACTTTTTAAGGTGTTTGAGACATGCCCGTCCGTCCGTCTGTCTGGCTGGCTGGTGTACACGATAACTCTCGAAAGGAGTCAAACTTTGCACATGGTAATAAGACTGTTTTTCTTTAAGCCGGGATAACAAGCTGCGATAACAAAAACTTTAATAAAAATTTAATTTTTTGCTCAAAATAAAAAAATATTTTTTAAAATTGTAGCCAAAAGCAATATCAATGTGTGTGTGAAAACAAATTTTGAAAAAATAATTTTGTGTTAAAAATATTGGACTTAGCCTGGATAATTATCCAGTGTAAGTCAAAATGATGGTTATCGAGGCTAAGTCCAATAAAGTCAACACAAAATATTTTTTGAAAATTTTGTTTTCACACACACATTGATATTGCTTTTGGCGACAATTTTAAAAAAGAATTTTTTATTTTGAGCAAAAAATTAAATTTTTATTAACGTTTTTGTTATCGCAGCTTGTTATCCCGGCTTAAAGAAAAACAGCCCTAATATTTTTCCCAAACTTATTTTAAGTTCGAAGATGGGCGAAATTACCACGCCCCTTCTGGTACCTCCCACACAAACCACGCAAGACTATGTAAAATTAAAGCTGCTATAACTTCTATACAGATGATCGGAATACTGTGAAATTTAATATTTTGCACGGAATATGGGTGAAATTTCCACACCCCTTCATTCATTTGCAATTTGATATTTCAAAATGTTTTTATAATCACTTTAAACCAACAAAATATTAACGCTTTAACTACGGCCCTTCTTCTATGTACCTCCCATACAATTGTCTCTATCCTAGGTAATATTAAATCCTTCAAATCTTCTATACTGGTGCATGGAATCCACTATGACTTGATATTTGATAGTGTTTTTACAATTGTTTTATAAATTTGGAAACTGGGACAATGTGACTAGAACCTCTTTGTACCTTCCACACAAAGTATCCTGCCCTACATAAAATATTATTCCTTCCGTATATATGTTCTCTGAGAGTGAGGGTATATATAAGTCGGTTTACCCGTAAGCGTTTTATGTTGTACCTTTGTCTGTTTTTTCAGAATTGATAGACCCTTGGAAGCAATTGTCTCATTTCAAAGTGACAGCTAAAATCTAATACATCTTGGAAACATTTGGAAAAGGGAAAATAATGCCTTTCGAATGATGCCCAAATGACGAATATCACTTTTGAAATAATTTTACACAGTTATGGGGTTTGAGAGCCAAAATTTGAAAATTCTTTTTTCAAAAATGCTTCTGCGCTGCGGTGTCAATTTCCTTCCGAAGATCATCATTTAGGCATCATTGGTAAGGTACTGCAGCAATTTATTTTTTTATAAAATACTAAAGTTCCCAGTTGTCGCTATGAAAAGACACAAAAAATTACTATAAACGTCCAATAATTCGACCAATAAGTTACTCTAAGACAAGAATCGAAATTTATATTTAAATTGCTTTCAAAGGCCAATAATTACAGGAAAAGAAATTGATGAAACATAAAAAACAAGTAAGGCTAAAGTCGTTCGGGCCTACTATATTTATACCCTCCACTTTCTATCCGAATACAATTCAATTCGGTAAAAAAGTGAAAATGGGAAGGATTTTTGTATGTTTCCTAATCATAGGCTGATATGACCTGACCCAATTTGTCAAGTCGAGAAGAATATTTGTATCGGGGCTATATCCAAACATCGAATGATGTTCACAATAGGTTTTTCCAGTTCAAGATGATTCAAGCAGTTAGAAACATCTATAGTGAAAACGTGTCACATCAATCCAAACATATAATAAAAATAGCTTTCAAAATGAAAAGCTTTATGTGTGCATTTATTCATTAAAACTCTTTTTTATGACGATAGCATGGCTCTGCGAAATAATTTCGGATTGGTTTTAAGTGTATTTTTTCATTCAATTTTATTTATCGAAACTGTCAAAACAAACATTTAGAAGAACAATTACAAGTAACTTAGTGGGCAATTTTTTTTTTTTAATTTAATAAACCTGTGTTTTTCCATCAGTTGAATGCAGTTTTCTCGATAATGGGGCGCGATAGAACATTTTGGAGTGCTCTTTCATTTGAAGTTATTAAAAATTAATAAATAATAAATAAAAATCCCAAATGAATTTCATTGATGAAAAATTTTTCTATTTTGATCACCCTTCGCCATCCATCTATTCAAGTGACCAAGTACACGTCGCCATTTATGTCCGATGTAAAAGATTTGGGCCGGGAAGAACAAACGAAAACCACGTTTGATATAGGGTCTCCTGTTTTATTAACAACGTTTTGATAGAGGATTTCACACAAAATACTTGTTGAAACTCAGATTGAAAATGATATCGTTGGTGAGTTTGATCATCTCTTGACATGGTGCTAAACTTTTTCCGTGTATTTAGGGTATTTTTAGAAATTAACTTAAAAAAGTAAAACTTATTTGTTCATAATGCGCATAAAAAAGCCGTATCGTGTTGAAAACCATCAGCCTGCAGCAAATGGTAATGAGAAAGGTTTCAGGTGCAACACAACGCTCTTCAAAAACGCTTTGCGGTGATGTTTTCGGGCGTATACATATAATACGCAGATGCGATTTTCATATAAATGTAGATATATATACAACTTATGAGATCATGTTAACGCAAGCACTCCATACAGGAGGATCACTGATGATATGTCCCTACACAGGACAATGAAATACGTACATTGCCAAATGTGTGTATGGTTGAGTGTGGTTCTCCTCCTTTCCATTACCAAACACAAAGATTTCATTCGAAAGAAGAAATACTTGAGCGAATAGCTGAAATTCGAATGTATTACATTCAATAATCATAGAAAATAATCTTTTCGTAACCGAACTTCACCTTTTTCCGTCCATATAAATAAGGAAGCAGTGACAAAACTACTATTTTGATAGAATGTGGGGTTCATGGGAAAACAAAATATTATTATCCTGAAATTGTGCCCTACAAAGCTCTAAAGTGCTTCTCTTCTTCACTTCTGTCAATAAACTAATGAAGAAATAACACTTTTGAAAAAAATCCAAAAATTTACACCAGATCCGTAAGACTTCGTTCAATCATTTGTTGACAGAATGAGAATGGGACAAAATTCAGTTATCCTTATGGTCGCACCATCCCACAGTTGTTGGCATAGAAACGAGTAGGACTTATTTACCAAATGTTTCCAAAGTTTGACAATATAAACTAGAAGACAAGCTTAAGATGTGAATGCAGCTGATACGCGGCGTACTTCGTCATTGTTGGTGGAAATGCGCAGACGTGCATTTCTGCTTTAAAGACAATTACTCCAACCAAACATGTCTCCTCGGACCGCATAAACCACAGACCATTTAAACCACGAAACCCAAATGAATTCGTGAACACACAGCGGTACCACATGCATTTCCATCTACGCACGGTGACGCCAGTTAATGCCTGGACAGAACAAGATACCGTGGCGGCGGCGCAGAGGCCAACCCAACGAATATGTGGAAGTCATCGAAGCTTTAAAGGAGGCGAACGAGACAAGATGACTGCCACTGATAGTGTAAATTATTGGGATTAGCTGCACAAATTACTCTCGGCCAGCCGTACAAAGTGTTTAACGCTTAACGTTTATCTGACATTTCGTTCCTTTCCAAGGCAAATGTCGATCAAATGTCTTCTTCTTCTGCTTGCCAATGAATGAACGGACGAACGAACGTATGAGCAGACGAGCAGAATGAGTGGTAGAAGGCATTACCTCTGCCGCTCACACACACTTTCCGGGGAGAGGGTTTCTTTGGATTGGATCTTTTGGAAAAGTAGGCGCATTTAAACGCCAATTTATTGTAATTTAATGGCGACTACGACGGCTAATGGAGCAGAGTGTAGCTAATATTCGTAATAACGGCGAGTGGTATGATAAGTTTGGTAAACATTTCTTGGATATTAATCAATTGAAAGGCTTTTTTGATAATTGTTTTCGAAACTGTTTCTCTTAAATTTTTTTAATTTTAAGGAGCTCTGCGAGATTAGATTTGGACCAAGGACCGGTCCAAGTTAGATTTGGACCGAGGTCAGGATAGTAGCGATGTCATGAAAAATATTCGAAGATATTCCTAGCGTTCTATCTAATTTGCTGGCCGGGATTAAAATTATTTCCTAGCGATTAGCCAATAACTAAGTCCCTATTAAGAGGGGATTAGCTTTTTGAAAGTTTGAAGTTTCTATTATCTTATCCTCAGTTGAGTCCAGACTTAACACACCATCCTCGCCTAAGCCTTTCACATTTTGTCGAGTCATTTAAATAGCCAATCATGCAAACATCCAGTCCGCCAGCCATCCAGCCAGCAAGTCAGTCAGTCAAACGTCGTCGTCCACTCATTCACTCGGCCATAATGCGGCTAATACAGCCATCACTCGATTTGTTACCACTTTTTCTTATGAGGCGGCGGACGCATTTGGAAAAGATCAAAAGAGGGCGTTCGCCTGTACGTCCAAATGTCTGTCTGTCTGTCTATCTCTCCTAGTGTCTCAGAGATCAAACATTTTATGATGACTTATGAATTTTTCCATATCATTTAGGTTTTAATCGCTGTTCGGAGATCTCCATTTTCGTGGCCATAATAAAGACATCACAAAAACACCAAAAAGCACCAACTCACCATCATTCCGTGGTGCACTTCACATTTCTGTTCCGAGTTCAAATAACGAACGAAACACCTGATCGGTGGCGGCTACCCAAAGTAACGTCCGTCCAGCCATGGAAGATCGTCTGATGTGGTGGGGGAAGAGGACACTGCCGTAAAACGGTGCGGTGCATTAAGACGGCAACGGACCAGGGTTTGATTGAAATCTTGCAAAATCATTTAAGCCAGGCTAATTACAAACGCCGGCATAAATCGACACTAAAATGGCAAATGCCGACCGCAATTTCGTGTCCCCCCATCCCATCCCGGCCAAAGTGTGATGCCTCCGGCCGTATGCATCGCATCAACAACAACGTTAGTGCATTCGGAGTTGTTGCTGCTGATGTCGTTGTCGTTGTCGTTCCCGTACCATGCCTTTGATGGTGATTTTTGCGCTTTACGAGAACTTAATGGTGTTGTTGACATTTTTATTGTTTGGCGTAATTCGTCTGAAGCCGCTGCTGCTGTTGTTGTTGTACAGTTGCCCCGCACGAGCACTGGGCAGTGGGGAAGTGTGTTGCCCGCATTTAAACTCAACAGCGTCGCTGTGAAAACATTAGCCATCCATTGCAGCCACAATCCATTCGTACGTCCGTCCGTCCACCCGTTCATCATTTAGCCCGCACTCGCGTCATGAGAAGAGTGGCTCATTAAAACCTTAATTGCAATTTTTATTGTTATTTTACACCTTCATTAGAAGTGCGAGTACGTGTGAACGACACACATTATGTGAAACCGAGCTGAAAATTACAAACAATTCTCGCTCAGCGTTTCGACTCGTTTTCAGGTGACAGTCTCACATCTTGGGAACGAATAGCTAAATAATTAAATCTATTTGTTAGGTTTGCTGATCCACAGATTCAGATTGAGCTAGGAGCTTAGCCTACCATCTACCCTCAAATCCATGTGCTAATCCAAAAGAGGTATTTAAATTATTAATCACATGGTTAATTTAAATTAAATAAATTTCAATTGCCATATATTCCTTTATTGAGACCTGGCTTCAAGATAAAATTTGTAATGCGGAAATTTTATGTTACAAATTGTACTGACTTCCATTGTTGGTACTGAATTTGCAGCAGTGAAAGTAAAGCTTAGGAATATATTCCTCCAGGATCGGATGTTCCATTTTACTCTAAGCCTGTTTCCGCAATGCAATCGACCTTTGACACTTTGTTGGTGGTTGTAATCTAACTAACCTGGTCTGTTTCAGGTTAAAAATGTCTACAACGTTTTTGGCAATATTTTAGATCTGATTTTTGTTAATCAGCCGTCGCCATTCTAATCGGCCAAAATTCATCTGATAAACATTTTTGAGTTTTGTAAGTAATTGAAAATAGACGGTAACCCACGAATTATTTAAAAAGGCAACTGAGGAGTAATCCTAAAACCTTTTAATAATTATGTTCAGTTTAATTCATTTTAATAATAATAATAATAATTCGTCAGCGCCGCTAGGACAAATTCATATTCATCATAATATTAATTTTGCTTAATAAGAAGCATTTCAAAGTTCAATAATAAGTATTTCTTTAATCTCTTCTTAAATATGTAAACGTTTGAGATTCCATATTTTTTAATGTTTCATAACTTACAACTACATTTTTAGTGTCGACTTTATTCGGTTGAATGCTAGCAATTCTCATTTGTACTTTGTTAACTCTGACATAAATACGAACCCTGATTTAGGTCAAAGACATGTTCATTGCAAACACTCTCGCAATGATGGTTAGTCAACGAGTCAGACCTTCTTTCATCAAATTAATAATGTTTCTTCATAAAATCTATGAAAATTTTAGTTTTTTTCGTTTGTATTTTTAGGTCTGTAATCAATATTTGACTTGAACTGGGATATTGTCCTGGCTCAAGACCATTTTGCATCTATATTTAATAGAATGCTAATTTGTTTACAAATGGCATGGTGACATTTATTGCTTGGCTGCAGATTACCACTATCATTCACCTTGTTCACATTTAAGTTGTATCTCCGATGTAGAAACTCTGCCGAGCGTTTGATTTAGAAATTTCCAACATTTCATTGGATCCTGCTGAAAACTTCTTAATTATTACTGTAATAAGCTTTCATTGACATTATGGCTCTTTCGATAATTCTACTTGTCCGCTGCAAAGTGAAATGAGATTTTTTCGTTTCCGACGTAATGACTTCTTCTGTCTAGTTAACACATCTGAAGATTCAACAGTGCATGAAACAGTGGATAAGATATAGTTTATAATATTAGTGGGATTTGTATCGCCGCTACCGTGGGTAGAACAGTTGACCTTCTGGTTGCTACTACGGCACTCTAACCATCTCAGCTATCCACTGTTGTGAGTGATGAATAACTAAAGCGAGATGGTTTCGTTAGAACTGATAATAGGAAACTTAAAAAATATCTAAAGGTATGATTTAATATATAACGCAAAATTAATCACCCTCATCATGTAAGTCGTAGTCGTGTCGAATTTTCGACTCGTGTCACAAATTTACATTTTTGGTATCGCGTATGTCGTATTTGACTGTGAAATTCGACAAAAACTGTCACTGAATATTTTGCAAGTGACTAGAGTAAAAAAAATTAAAAATGGAAAAAATTAATCAAATCAAAAGTTAATGGATTTAGTTCTATTAAACTAATATAAAAAGCAAAAACATATAATTTTATTTCTTGAATTACATACGTAATTTAAGAATGGAAATTATGACTCCCAAGGAATTTGGTATTTTTATTGGTTAAATGATTTGAAAAATGAAAATTTTGACAAAAATCTACAATAAAAAAGTGGAAAGATCAAATATAAAGAAAAAAAATTAACAAAAATTTTTAACAAAATCGACTACGACGAAAATGTTCTAGTCACGTCGAATTTGTTACATGATACCGACGAAATGCAAATTCGACTACGACTACGACAGCTGTCGAAATTCGACTACGACTTACGTGATAAGGGTGAATATTAAATTAAATTAGCATTAAATAAATTAACACTGATATTATATAGTATTAATAATTAATAAAAAATTAAATATTTGAAGTAAGCAAAAATGTTTTAAATGTTAAAATTATACCAAATTAAACATTGTTTATTAATAGAAGTAATAAAAAACCAACAAAAGTTTTTTTTTCCCGAGCCACGATTCGAACCCGAGACCTTCTGGGTTCAAATCGGATACCTTACCTCTGTAACCCTCTACTAAAAATCGTTTCCATTAACTTGTGAACAATTTTACATATTATCAACTTTTTGGAAGATGTTTAAAAGAACTTCCTCAAAAGCGGGAAAAGTGCACATTTGGAATTTTAGATGGGATTAAAATGTGCTTCCTACGGAAGTACTTCCAATTTTTTTTGTTGGGTATGATCAATTGACGTATTGTTTGGCCGTATTATAGCAGAATTTTATGCCAAATGAAGATGAACATATACTTTATATGTAAATAATCTATAATATAGCATATTTTGTTGGCTTTTAAGATATAATTGTTGCAGTGGTCTTCATCGTCTACTTAGACTTTAGAGGGGGGTCCAAACATAGCTTAAAAACAGACACATTTTGTAAGTACATATTTAGACATTATTATAAATATTTATTGTATCTTCGTACTTTAAGAGACGTCAACATTTGACTGTTCGAGTAATCGAACAATGGCCTATAGAGTAAACTTAGTCAATAGTCAATATGCACTGTATACACGTTCTATTTCTCTCGCGTTATCATCTTCATCATCATCGTCCATAGTAAATGATTGGAAGCTGAAATGCATTGTAAATAAGAAGACCTAAAATTTAGCAGTTGACATTTCGGGTGGACTTTGCAACGAGTTTGCTACTGACACCAGATGAAGCAGATGAACCAGCGGATGTTGATAAGGTTTCTGAATCTGATTATGATTGTACGACCACAGATAAATTGTTTCTTCCACAGATAATTGTCCGCTTCCTCGTTTATACGGTCATCACAAAATTATTAGTCATCCTGAAAAAAAACCAGGCGATGTAAAAACCCACCCAAAGAATTAGAAAACATTTTTACATCGCCTGGTGTCAAGTTCATTTGCACTTGAACGTATGTTTTGCCACGCACAACAAATATGAACAGGAATAAACAAAATTTTAAATAAATTAATAATTTAATATCAGTAACAACAATGAGAAATAATGATGTAGTTTTATTTAATATTTGTATATGGGAAAGTGATATTTTCCAAGAATACTCACGTAGCACAGGTGTATGTATATTAGAGTGGCTTCAAAATAAAAGTTGTGGATGTTCTACTAGATTTTTGTTTATAAAAACCGCAATAACTTCCATATATTTAGTTCGATTTGTGTTTTTGTTGGATCGTTGAAGAGGTATTGATCATCAATTGAAATTTTTAGAAATTCCTATCCCATTAAGGGCCGACAATTTTCTTTACTGTTGGTTCTCATTGGAATAAATGTGATGAAAAAACTGAAATATGCGTTTATTTGCATCGTAAACACATTCTAGTCTTACAAAAAGCTAATGTTAAAAAAAAACATCTGAAATTTTGGTCTTTCAATGGATAAATTGGGAGTAAAACTTCAAATAAGATGTTACAATAAAACCGTGCGACATGATTTCCCTCCCAAGAACGAGATTATATAGAAGTGAAACTGTAGGTCACTAATAGGAAAACTCATATTCAGTTTTTTATTTCGTGGCCGTTTTTCTTTTTTGTTTCATGTATTAGTTTCAATAATTTAGTTTCGTATTTGTGCGTGTCATACAATGGCGATATGGGTATCAAATGAAAGAGAAGAATATCTGCTAAATATACTTTACATTTCATGCGTCTCTCTATGTTAATTGAACATTAGCAACCATTTCAACTTTTCCCCTTTAAAAAGTTTCTTTCCTTCCTCACAAAAGAAGTCTCTCTAATGTATATACGATCGGCCATTGTTGGACTAGTCGAACAGTCTCACCTGGCAAAACTATAACAGGTAGACAGTTTTTGACGACGGATTCGAGTTTTCTGGGTCATATTTACCCTAGAAAAGTATCTTTCAACCTTTGTTTCGACAATTTTTGCAACCCGGCCGAAAATGGGTTAAAATGTAAACAAGGTTTCCTATGTCTATTCATCTTAAGAATGTACAAAAGGTTGAAATATGGACCTCCTTTAAGATGTCCTCAATACGTACATTTCTATCAGAATCCGTTGTCAGACCCCTTTTATTTCTTTGTGTTCCACAGTGTTATTTATCAGACCCTCTCTCCATAACTCTTAATAAGTTATAGAAGGAATCATAACGCTCGCATACTTCAAAGGAAAAACGATTTTGTGAGTTAAGAATCCAGAATTATTCGTTATATACTGCTTCATATTAATATCTTAAATAATTTCCGCATGAGATGCGAATGAATTGAAAACTTTAAAGGTTTTTTCTGCAAAATCGATATTCTTGACTTATGTCAGTCTTGAAGTAAGTGAGCTGCAAGTGTTGTAATCTGGCAGCAAAATTGAAAACATTATAACTGTTACATCTCATCAAGTTTCTGCATTACTGAGCTGTTGCCAAAAAGAATTACGTAAATCCCGATTGCCTATTACGATGTGACTTAGCAACCGAATGCAAACGTATACCATTTACATGCTTTTGATTAAGTTAAAGTTAATAATCAATAATCGTGCATAAAATGTTATCTAAGTGGTCGAATTCAAAGGGTAAAGCTCGCTCTTTCGAAATGCTCCTCAAGGAAGATTGAGGCGTCTTTTGGCGTTCCAATATCAAGTCACCTTGGTTTGTACTACTTACAATATTTTTATGATCTTCATCCGGAAGTACTTCGGTATTCTAATATTCTGAATTAGGGTGTCCCAATTTTTTTCCTTCGACACATAACCTCTAATTTGGTGTGAATGATGTCAACACAATCGCAAATAAAGTTTTATGCACTTAGAACCACGGCAACCCGTGCCGTCTTCCATCGAAGGAGCTCTGAAAGACTTTGATTAAATTTGGTGAACGCGACTTGTATCTCAATTCACATAATTGTGTTTCTGAGTTATTGAAAATTTAAAGTTTATTGCTCCACAAAGTTGGGTGAAAGAATGAATTGTTTCGAAACAATAACTACGAAACTACTTTAAATAGGCATGATATTTTTACAGAGCATAAACTATAACTTTTAGGACACTTTTGCATCACTAGCTCCATTTCACAAAAGAATGGAGTTGAGATCTTTTACAGCACTCCGACGAAGAAATCTATGGAAAAAATAAACATCGTTTTCGAGTTCAGGACACCAAAATATATCAGTGAATGTTATACAGAGCCCTTCGACAAATTGGTTGTTAACAAGTGATATCAATCAATCAATCACGTCTGTGCGATGACACCCGCCATTTGGCGAAGAAATTAATGAGCAACTTAATGATGAAACAATTGTTAAATCAATGATCATCGATCTTGAATTGAAATGCGCATGAAACAGCAAATTTGAAAGTTAATGGAAGAAAGTAAATCATTTCGTTGATATGAAATTCGGACTTTGTTATTTATGACTTACATTTTGTGTTCAAGTCGAGCACATTTCCAGCATTCCCTCAGTGCACTGCCTGCACTGCAATTTATCTTGCATTTAAAAATCCCCACTGGCGTAATCCGAATGGAATATTCATGAGCATCCCCTTAAATTAAATGTCCACAACCACAATCGTTAATGGATACAATGATCACTGAGAAATACTTTTTCTTATTTAAATTTTGTTTAAGCATTTCCAACAGCTTTTCACAAATTCAACTTTGGGTAGAAATATTAATATGTGTTCAAAGTTTAAATAAATACTTTAACTCCTTTCGAAAGTAATCGTGTACATCAGTCAACCGGCCAAACGGACGAACTTACGGGCATTACTCGAACAGTTTAAAAAGTCGTGAAGCGGATTTGGCCCTAGCGTGCTGGGGTCTTAAGCAACTCCTGCAATGCATTTTTTAGTTTTTTTTTTTTTTTAAAGATGTAAAATTCTTCACTATTTATTAGGAAAATGGCTGCTTGTTAATTATTATTATTGTTAATTATTATTGTATAAAATCGAATTAATTATTATTATTATTTTAATGGACAATATTTAAAGTCCGGACTGTCTGACCGGGACATCACAAATATTAAAATTATAGACAAAATAGAAAAGTTAAAGATTATAGTTTTATTTTATTTTTGTAACTTAAAAACTTCAGTAGAAATTATTAATACATACTTATAAAAGTTTTTCACAAAAATAATGAAGTTTCATTATAAAATCTATGAACATTGTATTATGAAAAGTAAAGGAATTGTATGACAAAATTCATTGAATGAAGAACTACATTTCATAGAATACATACATAATACATAATATAATCCAAAATACATATATCAGAAAATGGTCTTCGGAAATTTGTTTGATGCTTAGCGTAATTATTCTAGGACTGATTCACTTTCCCGTGTGTTTTTTTTATAAACTATTGGTATTTTCATATTCATTTTTGGGAATTGGGAAGTACAGGTCAAAAGTTGTTGTCCCATCTAAATGGAATGGATTTTTCTGGCCAATGTAAGGTAGGACGCCATTGAAATGGCAACAAATCAAAGGAAATGAATATATTTCAGTATCAAACACCAATGCCTGTTTCAAAAAACGTTCTCATCACAGCGTGCTCGTTCCGAGTTCATTCAGCAATTCGAAGCCATCCCTCAAATTGCCCATATCTGTAGCTGGGTATTAGAATGGATTTTCAAAAATAATTTGCTTTCTAAATATTCCATATGTAGTTAATAGATTCCTTCCAAAATTAAATTTCAAAATATTGTAGAAAAAGAAGAAAAAAATGTTTTTTTTGTTTGTTATTTTAATGAACCACATTTTGCTGACACGATGGATGCCATGTAAAACACAGGCACTCTAATTATGAAACTGACAGACACGGAAAGATGACGTGTTAAAATGTTTAACATCTCACCAAATGTAGTTCCATCATAAAAAAAGAAATATTGGAAAATATGAGGATTCGTGAAAGGAAAACAGTCAAACAAACACAGAACAGATTGGAAAAGCCAAAGGCCAACACAAAACAACCAACAACCGGGTGCGAAACGCCACAACACTAAAAAAATCAAAAAAAGCCAGATAAGGAAAAACCAAATAGAACGCAGACACAATGCGAGTGAATTTATTGGGTGCCATTTTTCCAGTCACACGCAATTACACCATTTCCAGGGCCAAATTTTCTTCTAATTTGATGACAATTTATCTGTAATTAGTTGGACAATATAATAGACAATTTAAATGGTTGACTTTGTACTCTGAAAGCCAAAGTATTGCAAAGGTGCCAAAGCCACCGTATGCACCATAATTAATTTTAGAGGATTATTTTTGGAACAAAAAAGCTACAAAATATGTAAAATGAACCTAAATACTTAAAATGTCACCTTAGTTGTAGAGAAAGTGGCACAATGTTCCGTGTGCGAATGTTGTGTTTCACACATTCATAAAGGCGCTGATTCTATACATTTTCTTCTTTGGGAGTTCTTAACCCAAGTTGGCCTGGGCATGTAAAATGTGAAATAAGATTTTGCAAAATTGGTTAAAGTCAAACGTAGCCTATCTACGATGCTGAATGCCCATTGTCACATCTAATTGCGTGACACAGAAGAAGAAGTGCTGAACTGAAGCCTCAAAAAGTTTCTTGAATAGAGAAAATCACTTGTGTTCCACAAAAAATAACAAGGTTTTGACAAGGTATTCTGTTAGAGGGGTAAAAAAGAATATATATCGAAAGTTTATGACAGAGGCTATTTTAGAGTGTTTACCCCCACCACTCTTCACATTCTTATGATCAATCGGCATAGGAAACCTTGTTATCCTTACATTTTAAGTATATGATGTACTCGGCAACATTACTTAAAACATTTTTGTGGAACATTCTAACCCTACTCAATGCAGGGGTCCTTTTGGTCCCTTTTGTGCAAAATGGTAAAAAACAAACCTAAAACAGAGATTTTGCAAATGTTCTAAAAAATATTTGCCATAAAATTATACTATAAGTCTCTGAACTCTACTTAAATGCCAGCAATATGTTAGAACTTAAAATTCATTTTAGAATTAATTTCGTCCTTTTCCTTCGACGAAAAAGGGAATTATAATAATGTTTTTCTTTCTTCTCTTTCTTTTTATACACTCCACTAGAGTATTATGTCTTTGTGCATTTGTTTGTAACACCCAAAAGGAAACGAGTTAGACCCATCGTTTATTATACAGATCGGCTTAGAATCACTTTCTGAGTCGATTTAGCAATGTCCGTCTGTCCATCTATTGTTGTAATCAAATTACAGGTCGCAATTATAGCCCGATCTTAACAAAAATTGGCACAAGTAAGTTTTGTGGATCAAGGACATTTAATTTGAAGCAAATCGGTTCAGATATAGATATAGCCCCCATACAAATGTCGCTCCCGATTTGACTTTTTCCGCTCTAGAAACCACATATTAAACTAGATTTGCTTCAAATTTGGCACAGTACCCTATAATTGAAGTGGAAACAGCTATGGTGAAAATCGGTAAGATCGGTTCAGATTTAGATATAGCCCCCATACAAATGTCGCTCCCGAGTTGACTTTTTCCGCTCTAGAAACCACAGATTTCACTCGATTTTCTTTAAATTTGGCACACCATGGGTAAGATCGCATCAAATTTAGATATACATTTTATATATATATATACAAATGTTGCTTCCAAATGTTTAACAGATTTTGGCCAAAGTTTATATTATATTTCATCTATATACATACATAGTGAATGCGGGTCACATCGTTCCATGTTTCAATATACCCCCATGCAGATGTCCTTTTCGATTCAAAATTTTTTGTCGAACACATACACTTACAGGATACAAAAAATCCTTCCCGATTTCACTTTTTTACAGAATTGAATTATAATAGGATAGCAAGTGGAGTGTATCATATAGTCGGCTCCGTCCGACGTTAGACTTTCCTTACCTGTTTTTAATTCGAATTGAGCTTTAAATTTGCGATGGAAAATTATACCCAAATATGTAGATTACGCAAGTATTTTGGAATGGTGTAAATCCTATAATATTTTTCATCATTTCAAGTGACTCTTAGCTCTTAGAACTCTGTTTGAACAATTTTAATAAAACACTTGAAGAACATGAAGATTGTTTCTGATGTTTTAATCACAGTAATGATGCAAAGAGTCACCTAAAATTAAATAAGTCAAAAGACGTTACGTTCTCCCGGGCCAAATCGTATATACCCTCGACCATGGACTACTATCGGTTGATTAGAGGCTGTCGACTTCTCGTAGAAGCTTAGTAACTTATTAGGAAAATTATGATATATCGAGGATTCATCCTGAGGTTTGATTTTCAATAGGACTTTTTCGACAGATCACTTATGACTCACATCAAACTGCTTTGTCATTCTTGTTCAGTATGGTTTTGCAAGTCAACATGGAAATACTCATACCACAACAGCGTCTCCAAATTTTTCATCTGTATTACGAAAAACAGAGTTCTGTGAGAACTGTTTTTCGTGTGCTTCAGGGAATTTACTGAGCGATTATCGTATTCGTCGTATTTCCGTAAGAATCTCAGCTTTAAATCGCACAAAATTCAATATGCGCAAGAATTGACTTAAATTTGCGTATTATTTTCAGTGAATGGGCTCTGGCAAAGCTCGCTATGCTCGCCCAAAATTGGACCTTCCGAATGGACCACCTCAGACGTAGTCGTTGCCAATATTTACATAATATCACTTTCAAACAGTAAAAACATGTTTTATTTTACATTATAAATCAAACCTCACGATATTTGTTAAAATAATTGTGATGTTTTTTGAAATAAAATTTAATTATTAAAATATAGTAAAAATGGCTATATTATTACTTCAACTGTATGTAAACAGGGAACAATCTTCAAAACTATGTTAAAAAACTCTGAATAATATAGTTTTATCCCTTTTTCCCCATTTTGTCCCTAAAAGTACGAATTTGTAGAAAGTCCTTTATTTTGCACCTCAACATATTGTATAAATCGAATTTCATGATTCTAGCTGCAACCGCTTGATTGGTACAATTTGTATCCCTTTTTGGCCCGTTTTTTCTAATAGTAAAAAAATTTCCAATTTATGATGCGTCTACACATCTAATCTTGTATCTCTTCTTGCTGATTTTGACCCCAAAAGTACGAATATCGAAAGATCGCTGTATTTTCCGTGTCTACACAGCCAAAGCGTAGTATACATTGGCAGCATCTTTACCCAAAGTTTCCTTTTAAAATGCAAATTTCGAAAAAAATTGTATTAACCTCAGTCGGGGAATTTTGTATTTTCATAAAAATGGAATCAGTGAAGTCATATTTTGCCAATATTCATCATTTAGGCATCAATCGAAAGGTATTTTTTCCTATTTAACACCTTTTACAAGATGTTTCCATCATATATTAACCTCCAATAATCGATTATCGTAAGCTATAAATATAAATTTATATTTAACACAAAAAATTACACGGGAAAAACATGATTTTAGAGGAGTTTTCCGGAGTGTTTAACTCGCAGACAACTTGACCCAGCGACGAAATATTTTGCAGTTCATCATTGAATAATCTAATCTTAATTTCTGGGAGTGATCGCACCATTTTTTCGCCTTATACACAGAGCTTCGATCAAATTTGTGTGCATACGTATCTGTTTTCTGCTTATTTAATAAAATGCTGAAAGTTTTAACAACAAGTTATAATTAAACTCACAATTATGGCTGAGTAAGTACTATATTTACAATTAGCGGGATTTTTGGGAATTAAAAAGAGGAAAAGAAAAAACTCTAGATGCGATTAAAAAGTACAAAGTAAGTACTGAAGGCTGCTTAGTTCACAAGCAACATCGGCTAATGTGCGTTTTTCAAATTATTTTCAAATAGTCTTAACCCTGTTTTGCTGCACGGATTTTGAAGGTTGAAATAAGTTATTGCCCATCACAATAATTTTATTTTTCCAAAAATCCAAAGAAATTCGTGATTTGGAAACTTCTCTGAAATAATTCTGTAAATGGTGTAACATGGTGCTGCACACATTGCTGCACTCCATTTAGAGTGCGTCTATTGGAAACATAAATAAAGCACATCATCATCCGCAGGCACTGCACCTTTGGTCTTCCTCCACTAATGGAAGCGTCTAATTTTTATGTTACTCCACAACAACTAGCCTTGCCGATGTTCATTACAGATGCTGTAGCTGCTGCCGCTGCAGCACACAGCAGCATGAGGACGACGAGTCCATATGTGTGCATCAGTGGCAGTATCCCCAACCATGGGTTAGATTGGCGCTGCTCTGCTCGCTCCTCTTGTTCTTAATAGATTTTTTATTTATGATCGTCTTTGATAGACGGCGGGCGAATGCATTTATTCTTACACTCTTCCATTTAGTTTTTCCCCACATATTTTCCAAAACATAAATAAACAAAACGAACTGCAACGAAACGAAATGAAATGTTTTTTGATCGAAAAGGAAATCACGCATTGGCCGCAAAATGCGACAGAGATTTTTATGAGAAATGTGTGGAATTTTAAAAGGTTCACACCACTCACATGTCGCTGAAAGTGAAAGCGAAAGCGACCGGCACACGTCAAAAGACAGACAAATAGAAGGACGGACAGACAGATAGACATCATCAATGCTTTGGCTTCCGATGCCGTTTATTGGGATGTCATCAGTTGCACCATGCCAGGTCATGTGCTCCTGCAACAATGTGCCGCGTATTTAGTGGATGCAACTAAAGGCCGTTTGTTCGATGGCATTCGATTTGATGTCGGGCGACATGCCGGAGCTAATTGAATTTGTAAGTTTCATTGACATTTGTTGATTTTAAGATTTATAAAACCATCGTGCACCGGTGATGGATGTATGATTGGTGAACACGCAATTTCAAGTTTTCCCGATAATTCATTGTTTCGGGGTCGGGAAGTTGGAAAGTGTAATTGAACATAATTTAAAAATATGTATGTGGGTGCGCGGAAATTAGAGTTCTTTTCAAAAAAAGTTTATCGGCAGGATCCAAGACAAAAACATTAGCTTCGGACTGCTTGGGATGATAGAACGAGTATTCTTTGGAAGCAAATGCATTAATAGAAAATTTTCATCGCATGGTTCTAGACGGTGTTAAGACAGGGAAATGGTGAAGCAACAGGATAGTTTTTGGCGGTATGCAAAGAGTACGCTGTAATTCTCATTCATTTCGCGGGTCACTTGACATAAGTATTTTGGTTGCGACGGCTTTCCTAAATATGAGACTAAATAAAAGTCATACTCCAATTTAGTTCAACACACTTTAGAAAAAACTTTCTTTAAAGTAGGAAAGGTATCTCAATATGAGTAAAGTTTCCTTATTTCAAAATCATAGTAATAAGTTCGTTTACCAAAAATAGGGTATAAAAAAATTAAGAAATTGTTTGTGTGGAAAAGAATACACTTCAGAAATTTTAACGACAAATGTGCTTTTCTTAAAATAAAATATACTGAAATTCATGCCGAGTTCTTCATACATTTAAGTATTAATGAATTTATAAAAATCACTTCAAATTATTTAGAAAATTCTCGAATATTAATCTAAGAAGCAATTCTCGTTCGTTTGCAGAGACTTATTGCTTAAATACTTCAAGTATTATTCTAAACAACCCTTGCATCAAGTAAAATGTTCTTCAGCTTAAGTAAAAATTTACTTGTTTTGAGGAAAAAATTCAGCAAAATTGCCTTGAGTTTAAGTTAATATGTACTTGATTTGAGTAAAAATTTACTTAGTTTTCGTAAATTTTACATAGATTTATTAAAAAATGTATTTGGTTGAGGAAAGACGTAGAGCAATTTTCCTGAGTTTGAGTAAAAATGTACTTGGTTTGAGGTAAATTAAACTGGAACCAAGTTCAGAGCATGTACTACTTTCAAAGAAAAGTTTGAAATTGATAAGAGGAAATGTTGCTTTTTCCTAAATATTTGATAATTTTTACACATTGTACGGTTCACTTTTTTCTGAGTGCAGACGTAGATAGTGCGTAACCAAATAAGACATAATGATACTTTTTCTATTAATCCTTTTTGATGCAGCAAAGAAACATTTGTATATCGGGGAAAACTATCGATAGTATCGATACTACCGGATAAATTGTAGATTTTTTAATTTTTTGTCAAACGTATTTATTAAATAAAAATAAAACAGATGTTTTTACGAAACAAAATTAAAAATCAAATTTTATTTAAAATCAAATTAATTAAAAAACAAAACAATTGCAATAAACTAATGACTTAGTTCCAAGGAGATCACTATTTTGATAAAACTTTCATATCAAAATTTGTTAGTCTTGGGTAACCCAATGATTTCTTTTTGATAAAAAGGAGCGACATTTTTCGATTTCAGGCAAGTTCTTCGTTCTGAAACTATGGATCCAGTTTTTCTGAACATCCTTTCAGGTTCTGTGAATGTTGCAGGAATGCATAACTAACGTAAGGCGCAAGATTTCATCGCCGACATCCCATTGACATTATGTTGTAAGAAAAAAAAACGAATATGTTGTTTTATGAATGAAAATTAACTATAATAATTACCTTCCAGTACATCAATGGATCACGTTCTATGAACAAAATTAAGAAATACGAAATATTACTCACTATTTGATTTTTGCAAATATTGTTCCATATTGCAGAACCGTTAACTTCAAATAATACCACCCTGTTTTAAAATAAAAAGACATTAATTAGTCTACTGTGTGTTTTCTTACATGAATTCGCAGCACCGTCACCGGGGTTTTCTTTTTAGTAATGTGTTTTTCTTCGTTAGTATCGCTACTATCGAAGTAGCTTAAAAATAAAAGTATCGATACTATCGATTGTTTTGCAACTCTAATATCAACGAATCAATGTCTCATCGATGAAATTACTTCAACATTTCAAACATTAATCCAACACAATGAAACATTATTTATTGATTGTTAATTTAATGAAAGACTTTATCAACAGTCTACGTTGGCCCCAAAAATGTCAGGTTTCATTGATGCAATGTAAGATATTTCTAATTTGCAGATGTCTGCTTTCTTTTCATATGTCACTGAACAAGATTGTAGATAAATTGGATTTCAAACATAGCAACATTTTTGAAACGTCCTTGTTCAATGTTGGCCTTATGTGGAGCCAATAGTGCAACATCCTGACGGTTAGTCGCCCTAGCTATCGATTAACACATGCCTCACTGATTACTCCACAAATAATTGTTGTTTTTTGGTTTTCCAATATGTCACTGGCACAACGGGACATTTTGCAAAAGCCAATGAAGTATGAAACCGTGATGGATTTCCGGAAAAGGCCATTGCCGGGAAATAGCGAAACAAAATTGAATCCGATAAAAAGTTTATGCAACATTCATTCATGAAAGTGTAATCTCCTACACGGAGATAGTCCATGAATGTATGTTTGTGATTGCGATTGACTTCACAATTGTGTTCGTACAACAGCAACAACAATAGCAGCATGAAGTTTAAACAAATTCCAGTTTATAAATATTTCTGTCGCAGATGACAATTGCATCACTTTTTGTCGATTGCCGACCACCGATTGCGTGCAATGAAAGTGTGAAAGTTGCAATTGATGGCACTTTCAGGCCACCCTTGCCGCACTCGCGAATTGCAACAAATGCTGCAATTGTTGTCACCAGCGTCAAGTGGAGTCGGAGGAAGTAATTCCGGTTAATAGTTGAACGAACAATGATTGATGGTGATGGACAACATTTTTTCTTTCTGGCAAATATTGTCTCCACAACGACAATATATATTGGACTGAAAAAAAAAATTTTTTTCGTTTATTGATTTGTAATATCCTAACAGTCATTGTACATCTATTTTAAATAAATTAGTATTCAAGCATATATATATAAATCTTACAAACTAAATGTATATCACATTATTTCGAATTCATTTTATATTATTTTTACCTCGGGAAACTCATGCTGTACACAAATGCACGCGATGCAAGCATATTGGACTTTTGACAATACTCTAATAAGTAAACTATAAATGATCCGCTACAACATCAGAGAGCGGATATTAATGCAAATAGAGAACGTTGTAATATTTGGTGTCTATCTATCACTTTAGTTGTTGAAAGTTTTCGATTTTTTTATAAATTTTTACTAATTGTTTTTTTAGTTCTTTAGTGTAAAGTCCAATGTGGCTCAAAGCAAATAAAAAATTAATTATTCAACATTTTCAAGATGCTTTGTCACAAAAAGAAATTTGCGAAACATTTTCATTGCCAAAGTCTACAGTCAACTTTATTATAAACTAGTAAATCAAAAAAATTTTTTTTTTCAAGTCCATGCTTTATGCAAGCAGAATTCTATTGGGCCTAGAAATTCTTTTTTAGTTATCTTTTGTAGAAGGAAAATTACTGCGTTATCAGGAGCAGAAATAATAGATTTTTAATTTGTGGTTTGTATGGGAGGTACCACGCCCCTTTGTACAATCACACAAAATTTGAGCACTATACGTGTCATAGAACTGACACTATTCGATAATATGTTTTAACTTCATATGGGAGGTGGTACGCCCACTATTCCAATACCGCCCAT
This sequence comes from Polietes domitor, assembly GCA_947397865.1. Classification (NCBI taxonomy): domain Eukaryota; kingdom Metazoa; phylum Arthropoda; class Insecta; order Diptera; family Muscidae; genus Polietes; species Polietes domitor. The sequence continues at coordinate 93,193,559 of OX377619.1, read as the reverse complement.
TTTTGGCAGAACTACGCACATTGATGGTAGATGCACTTACACAAAATTTCAGCACTCTAGGTGTCATAGAACTGACAATATTCAATAATATGTTTTAACTTCGTATAGGAGGTGCCACGCCCACTTTTCCAATACCGCCCATTTTTGGCACAACTATGCGAATTGATGCTAGATGCACTTACACAAAATTTCAGCACTCTAGGTGTCATAGAACTGACAATATTCAATAATAGGTTTTAACTTCGTATGGGAGGTGCCACGCCCACTTTTCCAATACCGCCCCTTTTTGGCATAACTATGTGAATTGATGCTAGATGCACTTACACAAAATTTCAGCACTCTAGGTGTCATAGAACTGACAATCTATATATATAAAAGAGTTGCGTTACTGACTGACTGACTTATCATTGACCAGCCCCCAGACCAAACGGCTGAAGCCAGGGTCATGAAATTTTCAGAGTAGTTCCCAAATATGAGGTAGACGTCGACTAAGAAAGGGTTTTACGAAATTCGTACTTTTAGGGGATAAAATGGCCCAAAAAGGGATAAACATCGAACATTCGTCCTGACTAAACGGCAGTAGCTATAAACATGAAATTCGGTGAGTTCCTTGCAATGACCATGCAGACGAGCTACAAATAGGGATTTTTCAAAATTTGTACTTTTAAGGGCCGAGCGGGACAAAAAGGGATAAAAATGGTACCAACTAAAGTATTACAGCTAGAATCGTAAAATTTGGTATGTAAATTCCTCTGACGATACAGAAACGAAGTAAAATTGGATTTTTCGAAATTTGTACTTTTAAGGGGAGAGCGGGACAAAAAGGGATAAAAATGGTACCAACTAAAGTATTACAGCTAGAATCGTGAAATTTGGTATGTAAATTCCTCTGGCCATATAGAAACGAAGTAAAATTGGATTTTTCGAAATATGTACTTTTAAGGGCCGAGCGGGACAAAAAGGGATAAAAATGGTACCAACTAAAGTATTACAGTTAGAAACGTGAAATTTGGTATGTAAATTCCTCTCACCATATAGATACGAAGTAAAATTGGATTTTTCGAAATTTTTACTTTTAAGTGGCGAGCGGGACAAAAAGGGATAAAAATGGTACCAACTAAAGTATTACAGCTAGAAACGTGAAATTTGGTATGTAAATTCCTCTCACCATATAGAAACAAAGTAAAATTAGATTTTTTCGAAATTTGTATTTTTAGGGGGGGAGCGGGACAAAAAGGGATAAAAATGGTACCAACTAATGTATTGCAACTAGAATCGTGAAATTTGGTATGTAAATTCCTCTCACCATATAGAAACAAAGTAAAATTAGATTTTTACGAAATTTTTATTTTTAGGGGGCGAGCGGGACAAAAAGGGATAAAAATGGTCCCAACTTTAGTATTACAGCTAGAATCGTGAAATTTAGTATGTAAATTTCTCTGACCATATAGAAGCGCAGTAGTTCGATTTTTCGAAATTTGTACTTTTAAGGGGTGCGCGGGACGAAAAGGGATAAAAATGCTGTACAATCATTTAATTACGTAAGCGCGGAATATAAATTGATATTTCAAAATTAGTACTTAAAAGGGACAACAAGGAATAAATGTGTTACCAAATAAAGTACATATTTTTAGGGGAAGCAAAAACACATTTTGCCTATAGTGATTTTTCAAAATGTGTACTTTTTGGGAAAGAAGTGCTAAAAGTTATAAACTGGCTGGCTGAATCTAGAAACATGAGATCGAGGATATAAATGGTTGTAATATTTTGTTCAAAACTTGGTAGAAAATTATAAAAATTATACATACGATGTAGTTCAGCTAGTGTGTGAGTGTTAGCTAATAGGAGGTTTCCAAATTACTATTTTAGATTTATTTATATCCACCAAAAGAAAATTAAATAAATACTATCCAAAAACAAAGACGGATAAAATTAGCAAATAACTTGCTTTTTCGCGTGCGAAGCAGCGGGTTTAACTTGTATGGGAGGTGCCACGCCCCTTTGTTCAATCGGTCAAATTTTTCCATTTCCTTGTATTGTCATCGAAAATGATTAAGTGTGCAAAATTTGAGCAAAATTGGTTGAGAAAAAAGCTTTCAAAAATTGATTTCAAATTTTGTGGCACACAAACATATATAGAAAGTAACCTTATATAAAGCATGGAATAAGTAAAAACGGCGTTAAGTTCGGCCGGGCCAAACTTTATATACCCTCCACCATGGATTGCATTCCTCAGAGGCTGTCGATTTTCGTAGAAGTGCAGTACCATTACATGCCAATGTCAATTTTTTAATATAGCCAAACCAAAATAAATACAAATATTGAAAAACTAATTTTATAAATAAAAATAAAATTGTTATTATTTCAAACCACGCTTAGCAAAACGACCAATATGTTTATAATATATATCGAAATAATACTTCAAGTCAATTCAAAAAGTAAATATAAGACAGAAATCTTCAATAAAACTTAAACACTACAGTTGGTTGTATTTCCATCCATTTCTATTCCAAAAGTACAAATTTAGAAAATTCATTATTTCCCACGTACGTGCAAGATAATCTATCTTCATGATTCAAAAAATAAAAAATACGAATTTGGAAAAATATTTTTATTTTGCTTGTCTATGCTGTCAGACGAATGTGCACACCGAATTCCGTCATTCTAGCTGCGGCCATTTTGTTGGTACCATTTTTATCCCCTTTTTCCCATTTTACCCCTTAAAAGTACGGCTTTCTAAAAATCCCTTTATTTTGTCTTGTTTACGCAATTAGAGATATGTACACACCAAATTTCATCATTCTAGCTTTAGCCGTTTATTTGGTACCATTTTTATCCCTCTGTCCCATTGTATCCCTTGAAAGTACGAATTTTGAAAAACCTATTTATTTTTCGTGTCTACGCAGTCAGAGGAATGTATACTCCGAATTTCACGTCTCTAGCTACTGTCATTTGGTTGGTACCATTTTTATCCCTTTTTCCCATTTTACCCCCTTAAAAGTACGGCTTTCTAAAAATCCCTTTATTATACCTGTCTACGCAATTGGAGATATGTACACACCAAATTTCATCATTCTAGCTTTAGCCGTTTATTTGGTACCATTTTTATCCCTCTTTTCCCATTTTACCCCTTAAAATTACAAATTTTGAAAAAATAATTTTATATTATCTATCTACTCAATTAGAGGAACGTATATACCAAATTTCTTGTTTCTATTGATAGGTACCATTGTCGATTGATAGGTACCATTTTTATCCCTTTTTGCCCCCTACGAATGAGAAGCACTTTATGGTACGCCTTGTTGTTATACGGGGAATGCGCATAACCAATATCAAGTAAGTACAATCAGATATATAGAAAAAAACATGCCTAAATACTGTAAAATATAAGGGACTATTATGGGTATTTTTAGTCCTTGTGAGGGAAACATTTTTCCCTTTGGGCCTATTTCGCCCAGTTTCAGAAAAATCAGCTCCCAGTGTTATTAGTGCTCTTAACCTAAAAAATAGCAGTAGAACTGTACAAAGGAGAGCATGTGCAGCTGGAATGAAAAATATCGAGCCGCAAAGAAGCCATTCATTTCCAAGAAAAATCGAAAAGCTCGCATTGAATTTGCACGAGAGCATATAAAGTGGTCCAAAGAGAAGTGGAACACCGTTTTGTTTTCTGACGTATCAAAATTTAATTTACAATATTCTGATGGCATAAAGAGAATACACAGACCCGCTAATAAGCGATTGGATCCTCGAACTGTCAAGGCACTGTGAAACACGGAGGAGGGAATGTGATGGTCTGGGGTTGCTTTTCAGGAAATGGTGTAGGTCCTTTACATAAAATAAATGGTATTATGGATAGATTTTCACACCAGAAAATCATGGAAAATGTGATGCTTCCTCACGCTGAATGAAGGATAACGAACCGAAACATACCTCAAGGAATGTCAGTGATTGGTTTTTAAATAAAGGAATTAATGTAATGAAGTGGCCAGCACAATTATCTGACTTAAACTCAATAGAAAATCTCTGGAAAATAGTGAACAAACAATAAACCGAGAAGGTGTAGGGCGAGACAAAAAGAAGCTTTTCCAAGCAATTAAAACTGCATGGTCTGCTATAGTTGCAGAGATAGTAAGCAATCTTATTGCTTCTATGCCACGACGATGTTTGGCAGTCCTTAAAAACAATGGTTATTCTACAAAATATTGATAGAAATACCTAGTCCGATTTGTTTTGTCGTATGAATTTTTTTACTATTTTGAGTTACCGTTAGATGTTTTTTTCATAAAACAGGTTTGTTTTAGTCACAGGCAGGGTATAGAAATTAACTTTAAAAACCATTCGGCACATCTATCAACTATAAAAACATATTTTTTGTATTGTAATATATATTGTCCGATACTGTACATTAGAATGGGTGGGAAAACACGGTTTTTTGTTTCTTTCGTGCACCCTAAGACCAGTGTTGTCAACCCAAAAGATTAAATGCTTAATTTCGATATTAGAAAAGCCACCGCTATCACTTGTAACAGTTTAACTTTCAGAGTAAGAAATAATATATATATATATATATATATATATATCGTACTATATTTCTTACGAAACAAATTAGAAAATAATGCAAGAAAATAATTGTAGAATGTCAATCTGTTTGTTCAAGACTGTTTAATTACACTATTTTAATTAGTAAAAGTAAAATTACCTTACCAAAGATGAGAAAATATGATAGAAAAAAATATACTTACAAGTATTATTTACTTTATAAATAATTTAAGTTTATATGTTATTCAAAATATCTGAATCACTAAAGTTGACATTATAAATACAAGTGACTTAGGGCACTTTCAAACTACTACTAAATGCAATTTTGCATAAAACTACAAATGTCACTGTAACGGTACATTTTTAATAGATGTCAAAAAGAAACATCCTCAAATTAGAGACCTGATCGAAGTAAAGAGAAAAATTAGCATATGTCAATATTTTTTAATTTCTGACTTAGGCCACTATCATACTAACGTGTACATATAGTTTCTTAAATTTGGAAATCTATGTCCGATAACACCTGCATTTATGTTCAATTAAAGGTTTGAAGTGTAAAACTTGAACAAAAATTAGTTTGTCTTCGAAAAAATATTTTCTTGCTGGTACGACAAAAAACATAAAAATAGAAAAAAGTCAGAAAAATTATTTTGTTTTATTTTAAAATAAAACAAATTATTCTGTTTCGCGCTATTTCCTTTTAATTGGCTTCACAAAGAGTGTTATAACTTATTATTTTCCTCGTAACAATGTGAGACAAAAACGAATTATGTTAAAATATTTTTGATTTTTTCTATTTTTATACCATCACTCTATAGAGTAGGAGGGTATATATCATTTGGGACAGAAGAAAAATGTAACGAATTGAAGGAGTGACTTAAGACCCTAAATATGTTGTAACCATGTCCGTCCGTTCGTCGGTCTGACTGGCTGGTGCACACGATAACTCTCGAGAGGAGCTAAGGAATCAATTCAAACTTTCCACATGGTAACATTTTTCCCAAACAAAATTAAAACCCATATAACTTCCGCCCGGATATTCGGATATTCGGAATTCAACTATATTTTGGTATTTATTAAAGTTTTTGGAATTACTTTAAGTGTACGAAATATGGTCAGTTCTACCATATTTTGACCTTCTAGTACTTCCCACACAAATCACGCAAAACTACGTAAAATTAAAGCGGTTTAACTTCTATACAGGTGCTGGGAATACTGTGAAAAGTTACATTTGGCAATACTTTTATAAAAGTTACATTCGCATGGAATATGGGCGATTTTGCTACACCTCTTCTGATTCCTAACACACAAAGTGGCATAAAGGGTAGCAAAAATCATTTGAAATTTGAAAATGTTTTTATAACCACTTTAAACCTAAAAAATATTTACACTTTAACCACGTCTCTTCTTGTACCCACACAATTGTCTCCATCCTAGTTATTATTAAATCATTCATACTTCTATACTGATGCATGGGATCCACTATGACTTGTTGTTTATCCAATCTTCTATGTATATATATAAAAGAGAGTGGCGGTAGTTACTACGCTTATAACTCAAGAAGCCTGGACCGATTTCGATGATTCGCACCAATTCGGATTGGTCTCCGGCCAAACAAAAAGAATATCCAAGAATATTTTCGAAATATCGCCGATTTTACGACGCCATCTTCATGATAGATGACGTTTATGTTTGAATTTCCTTGAGAATCGCCTGGACTGTGCTGTCTCAGTGGCAAGGTTAAGTTACCACCATTGCCTTTAGCACCAGAGTCCTTGCATTCTTTGATTCATTGTAAAAGACCATAATCACTTCATTTTCTATCGGACACACAGAAATATAACGTATGCTTTCAAATGACTTCATTTGGAGCAGATATTATTGACGAACGCGGATTCAATCGGACATTCAAAGTAATAACGTAACCCATCAGTTCCCTTTCATGCACAAAAATCATTGAATACACAGATCCAAGGCCAAATTCACCATCGAATCCTTCAAATCAACTTGATCAGCGCCAAATAATCAATACGGCAATGAAAAGATGAATTATTCGAGATCTGCAGCAGCTACTTTATGAATATCATGCATTGGTTCGGTTATTCAAAACTGCGTTGAGTCGCATGCCAAGGGATGACTTATAAACTGTTGATCAGAGCGGATAAACAACCTGTTGGGACACACGAGCGCAAATGCAACGCTCCTGCAATAGATAAAGTGGCAGTTGTTGGCGAAAATCGGTAATCACGGTGATAATAGGAAATGATAAAGGAAATGATTTCTTGGTCGATAACTCTTGGGCTGTTCTGTATTCGCCACTTCTTTGCAAAACATTGAATGCGCATTGTAACGTGGAATATAGCAAATCAGTGAATCCATCAAGTACATCTACAAATATGTCACCAAAGACAGTGACATGGCGGCTCTTGGTCTTCAAGCTCCTGACCACCATGATGAAATAACGCGTTTTCAAGTTGGTCGATGCGTAAGCTACAATGAGGCGATTTGGCATACATATATTCTCATTTCCCATTCACGAACGCTATCCGACTGTTACACATTTGGCAGTGTATCTTGGGAACGGTCAACGAGTTTATTTCACTGCAGCACATGTTGCTCAACGTGCTCAAACACATCAGCGACAATATTGACCAGTTTCTTCTCGATTTGTCAAAGTGATCCGTTGGCACGTACATTACTTTACTCAGAGATGTCACTTGGAATGCTTCATCATCATGGCGATATAGTTCCTGGTCTTCTTGGAAGTGCGTTCTACTGAAGCTCTTGGCAGTATTTATACAGTTTATCCGAAGAATGATGAATGTTATTACTTGTGACTATGGCTGGTGAATGTCCGTGAACCGAGCCACTTCACTTTGAGTCACTTCGTACTGTCCATGGTGCAGTGTTGCCAATATTTCGTACTGCATGTCAGGAGCTCAATTTGCATGAAAACGATACGCATTGGGACACGACAATCGCTGAAGCAACTGTTTCTGCATCTCCAAGTCAAATACGCACATTATTTGCGATCATTATTGCCACATGTATTCCATCGAATCCACGTGAACTGTAGGACAATATACTAAAAGGAAAGTTCAAACGTGAGGAAGTTATCATTCCGAGAATTCCAATGATCCCAACCGATATGCCATTCTAGTTTAAGCGAATCCAATTTCCAATTCGTCTCGCATTCGCCATGACAATGTATAAATCACAAGGTCAATCATTGAGTGTTTGTGGCCTCAATCTGGAGAATGAATGTTTTTCACACGGTCAATGTTTTTCAGGATGGTCCCATATCGGAAAACCATCTGCATTTATCATTTTCGCACCTTACAACAAAACGAAAAACATTGTTTACCACAGAGTGCTTCAATGAGGGGAAATACAATTCAAAATCGACACGACCGTAACCCATCCAACATATATTTAAAAAAAGAATCAATTGCGATGGACAATTTACCACAGATTTTCTCCAATTTGTAATGACGTAGGACAAAGTCTGTGAGACGAAGTTCCCCGGATCCACTATCATGAATAACACTAACATTTTCTTAATTATGTATATACTTTTTATCATTTAGTAGTTCATATATTATTCACGTTTTTTTTTAATACGAATTACCTGCACCGATCTCCTTTAAATATTATCATGTACCTGTATTATAAACATGCCCGTAACAATAAAGCATTAAATGTCTAAATCAATGCTTTTCTAGACAGAACGAAGTCTGCCGAGTCAGCTATTTAAATAACTTGTTGTGATACCGGAGTCTAAACGATGCATTAACAAATTGTAGAATTTTGAGAATGATGTTGTATGGAAGCTTTTTAAGGCTTCCATACAACTTCCTTTAATTAGGTGAAATCCTGAACTTCTGACTATTAATGTCTTCTAAAAGTTATTCTGGCAGCACAACTGGTATCACTTTCTATGTTGGTCTTTTGATTAAAATTTTGGATCCAGTATTTTATTTCGTTGGGATCTTGGATAAATATCTTTGCAAAGTGGTTGGAGATCAGTTTAGCTTTTACTTTCCATTTCTTTTGACCACTGACCATTTGATGTTCTAATCGAAGGAATGCGAGAAGTTGGTACTTTCGTGACTTTCCATATGGAGTACTTTGAAGATTAATTATTGTTTAAGTTTTATTATTGTTCTGATATCTTGAGTTATACCTTAAAGTCGATTTTTAGGAAGGATATTTAAAGAGCTATAGTTCCAACTAACAACCTGTGAGTACTGGAGAGTAAATGGATGATTTGCAGCATAATTTTGCATTGAACCTGATGGATATCTTTGCAGGCGGATTATACCATTTTTATAGATCTTTTACAGAAAGTGAGGCGGCATGCGATAGTTCCCAGCATTAAAGGCTTTTAGTTAGATCGTCGTCTAAATTTCCCCGAACAATTTATTCCATTGTTGAAGAATTTGTTTAAAAGGCAACGTCTTCTCATTCACCACGAACGGAGTGGTTGTGGGTTATTGAACGCATACGAAGGAGGGAGCTGCTGGTGCGGGTACTCACCCGTACTTAGATACTCGTACTAGCGTGTACTGGAACCACTAAATCATTTCCTTAGGTGTCGGATGTTATGGGCGTTGCGCGTTGGGGCTGCATTATTGTGGCTTGTGGGGCTGTTGGTGATGATGAATGAGTGTGTGTTTTGTTGGCTTGCCAACAACAGGCCGCCAGGCAGCAGGAGCAACGACAAAGACAATAACAGGAGCAGCAACAACAATTACACTGCATATCTGAGAGTGTTGAAAGCTTTTGTGAAATATTTTATGAAATTATGATTATAGCTCTTTGTTACAATAATAACAACGCATGAACCAGCCAACCAACCAACGACTGTACATCTGTATACACACACATACATATGTAAGTATGTATGCATGTTGAACACATGTGGTTGCCTCTGGTTGCAACTGGCAACAAAAGGAGTTAAAATCCGAACAACACAGCCATTACAAGGCATAAATACGAACGGGAACTTGGCATGTCCCCACTTGTGCCAGAGTAACAATTTGGTTTTAACCATTGCGAACAAGGACTATAAAAATCTACAAATATACAGACATATGTATGTTTGTGTGTTTCGATTTACGAGTAAATATGACAATTCTGGAGAGTCCACACAAAAAACCTACAAATATTCCTTGAAAAGTCAAAAGTCATTTGTATGGGCGGAGGCTATATCAGAAGAAATATAAAATTAGACGACAAATGTGAAGATGCAAACTGTACGTGGAGTACAAAAGGAAAGTAATATCGCAACAATATGAATCCTTTGAATACTGTTATGATGTGTATAGTTGACCTGTTTGATTTTAATGTTTTGTATTAATGTCCGGCTTAAGGTCTCAAGTAAATAAAAACAAGATGTTGTTTGTTTATTATTTTATTTTTCAATTTTGTTCCCGATAGTTCGAACGACTTCGTCGATCATCTTCAGGGGCGTTACAATTTTAAAAAACAAAACGATCCTTCCACTTTCACAAGTTTTTGTCAGTTCTTCTTGAACGCCTCAGAAATTACTCTCCGTATCTATCTATATACATATGTATTTTAATTATTCGTGTTTTAAAGTATATTTTGCATCAAAATCTAATTTCTTACTAAGGCGACAAATTCTAAAAATATTAATTAAATTATAGTATTGGCCCAACAACTAAATGCTAGTCAATGATGTAGCCAGGCCCGTGGACGGACGGACATGATTCAAACAACTTAAAAAGTTGTGAACCGGATCTTGTCCAAACATACATGTGGTCTTAAGTCACTCCACACTTTTTTCTGTCCCAAATGATATATACCCTCCACTCTGTAGAGTGAGGGTATACAAATGTCACATTACGTGATCCCGTGGGTCAAGCCCTTTTACGATGGTTGTTTAAAACTATCGCACATACCTAATCTATGGAAGGACACAATGGTTATTTTAATCTCAAATCTCATTTCTTCTAAAAAAAGGGGGGGGTGAGTTATTCCATGTTAAACCAGCGACGAATTTTCATAGGTCTTTCAATTTTGATGAAAACATTATGTTAGACTTGAGGGTACTGATTGTTAAGCTTCAATTCTTCTTTGTTTATGTTATAGTTCGGCTCAAGGTCTTTGCTAATTAAAAAGTTGTGATATTCTTTTTAAATTTTATTTATTTTTGCCCAATATTTCGACTAACATCGTTAGTCGTCTTCAGGGGACCTAATTAAAAGTTTGTTTTGTAATTAAGTCTGTTTTCAGCGGGAACGTCAGTAACGTAAAGTATCTCTAGTGCATATCGTCTGAAGTATTTTTTCTCTTCCACTAATACTTTTTCATCGTCAACATTTGGTGTACAGTTGGCTGCAAGTGCTGTATTTTGATCTAGAGGTTTGTCGATGGCTTTATGGTCAGATTTGTGTGATGAAAGTCTAGATTTTTCAGTTTAGTCTTCGTTGTACCGACATATACCTTTTGGAATATGTCAGACTCGTCTCCATTGCACGTTATTTCATATACTAGATTGGATCTATCTTCTTTCGTCACTATTGATTTTGTCCTGCTAAATAATTAGTTCGTCGTTCGACTTTATCTTTGTCATATATATTTGATTGTTTAAATTTTTCCGACAGTCTAGGTATAAGTCATTGATTTGTATATTTTTGTCTTATCATTTGTTGCATGACTCGTTATAGTAAATCATTTGAAAGTGGCTACAATTTGCATATTTAGCAAAATGGAGTTTACCCAACCAGTCATAACTTCTGTTCGTTCTGTAAAAAAATTGGATACTTTTTCGTAGACGAATTGTTCATTTGAAGTAAAAAATAAAATGAAAATTAAAAAAGTAGTTTTTCGATTTTCTGCCGAATATCGGAACCCGTCATTGTCGAAATTCATACAGCCTAATGTACATGTATAAATAAATGTATTTATATGTGGTTGTACATGCTCACACATACACCCATCAACATATTACAAAGTCGTTTGACATGGTTATGGTTACATGTGCAAATGTAAGCAACACTTTTTAGTTTCTTTCTGTGTCTGATCATTAGAAACGCTAACGAAAATGCATAAAAATGTAACAACAACAAAAACAACAGAAATCTTACATCCATATATATATATATATATATATATATATATATATATATATATATATATATATATATATATATATATATATATATATATATATATATATGGATGTAAGATTTCTGTTGTTTTTGTTGTTGTTACATTTTTATGCATTTTCGTTAGCGTTTCTAATGATCAGACACAGAAAGAAACTAAAAAGTGTTGCTTACATTTGCACATGTAACCATAACCATGTCAAACGACTTTGTAATATGTTGATGGGTGTATGTGTGAGCATGTACAACCACATATAAATACATTTATTTATACATGTACATTAGGCTGTATGAATTTCGACAATGACAATATATATATATATATATATATATATATATATATATATATATATATATATATATATATATATATATATATATATATATATATATATATATATATATATATATATATATATACGCACATATGCACTAACATACAAGCAGTTACGTACATACATATTCATATTTTGATACACTTGTATATCTATACATAGTGCCGTATGTAAGCAAGATTTCACACATCCTCGCATTTAATACACATTTGGTTGGAATAGGAAAAGGGACATTGTACTTACTGCAGCCATTACTTCACTCATTACACTTGGTGCTCTTGCGAATGACTCCATTACACATCGGTGATTCCACGTAAAGTGACCCTAATACGCATCAAATTTCAAAATCAATTTATAAGTCAAAACAACAGCGATAAACATACGAAATTTTTATAATTCTCATAATACATAAATTATGATTATATTTCACAAAATATAATGACAACAATAGGTCTGTTCATTACCTTTTGAAGTTATGGTCCGACATCGTAACGGAATTTTCGTCAGAGTGTCACGCCCGTTGCAATATAATTATTCTATATTTGTAAAGTGATGTCAGTAATATATACCTTTGTGTATGAACTACTCTTTCGATTAACAAAAAATAACAAAGAAGCATTTCAGAATTAAAGTATTTTTGGGTATCTCCAATATTTAAAACCCTAAGACTTTATTGATAAGACATACATATCTATATTTTTTTTTTGGGATTTTATTTATACATATAGTGTAAGATTGAAGGCATTTTTGAGGCAGGCTGGCAGTATTAATGCATATACAAACAAATTAGTTTAATAGTAATTCAAAATAAATATATAAAAATAAATATAAAAATTATGGTAGAAGTGTTTCAAACTTATCATATAAGTATTTTTTGCAGGAGTATTTTTTGCAGGAGGACTTAAAAGTTGATATTCTAGCAATATTTCTCAATTCAAACGGCAATTCGTTGTACTTTTTCCCCCCAATATAATCAATTCGCTGCTTAGTTTTTTCTATTCTACATCTCGGAATTCTTAAATTGGACTGGTTCCTTGTAGCAAAATTCGACTGGTTTTGTATAAATGAATGGTATGGTGACCGATGTTGTGATACATTTGTAAACAAATAATAGTACTTGGTATTCATGCAGTCCATAAATTGTTGAATAAGTTACTGCCAAATTATATATAACTTTCAAGGCCTTGTTTTGCATACATTGCAGGGATCTGAAGGAAGTAGTATTTCTGTTGTAAGCATAGGCACTTGCCAAGTAACTTAAATGAGACTGTATTAATGCCTGAAATATCATCAGCTTGGATTTAAGACTCAGTTTGTTCCTCAGCTAATACAAAATACCTACAGCAGGAGCAATTTTCTTCTGTAATTATCCATATGCATGTTCCAAAATAAAATACTCTACAATGTTACTCCCAGGTACTGCATAGAATGTGTCTCATACACAAGCCTTCCTTCAACATACACATTAAAACTATTGTTAAGACTGGTAAAATGGGTCTGAATCTAATAAGTTTGGTCTTTCCAGGACTGATCAATACAATTTCGATTAACGAACGAATCTGAACGTCAATATTTACAAATTTTGCAGCCAACTTAAGAAACAAACAAATAAGTAAATTTAAGTCGGTTAAAACGATTTATATACACCCTCACTCTCCAAGCATTTTTTGAAATTTTTGAGAGTTCTTATATTATTTAGGGCCGATCTATTTCAGACACAGGTATTTTATATGGGATGGGGACTATTGCGTAGGAAGTAGCAGAAGGAGCGTAGCAGAAATATTTTATATGTTTAATGTGACAAATATAAATTTACTTCCGATTTCGATATAATATGTCAGTTTTATTTAAACTATAGCTTATTCAAATTTGTGTTAAAGGTATGAGATGGGATGTGGCAAAATCGCCCATATTTCATGTGGGCTCTTACGATCATTCGTCTAGAAGTTATAAAAGTTTTAATTTTACGCAGGTTAGTGCGATTTGTGTGGGAGCTACTAGAGCCATATTTCGTACGGCCAAAGTGATTATAAAAATGTTCGGCAGTTATTTAACATTGAAATATGGACCATTTGTGTGGGAGGTGCCAGAAAGTGCGTAGCAATTTCGTCCTTTCGAACTCAAACTACACTGAATTAATTATCTTCCTAATATTTGTGATTTTGTCATAAGTTTAGCGAAGTTTTCATTAAAAAGTTGCCAGAGAAGCTCTTCATAAAATGTATGAAACATGTTTCATAAAGCGTAAATCAATGAAAAGTGTCATAATATTTTTGAAATATTTCTTAGAAACTATGAAATGCAATTCTTCATACAACGAACTTTTGTCATACAAGTTCTTCACTTTTCATAACATAATTTATTTTATAAAGAAACTTCATTAATTTTATGAAAAGGTTTCATAAATATTAATAATTTATACTGAAGTTTCCTATATAAAAAAATAAAAAAGGTCTGACTTGTTGACTAAGCAGGCGATACAAACCACCATTGCAAGAATCTTTGCAACAAATATGACTTGGAATTAAATCTGGGTACACACTTATGTCAGATTTAATATAGGATAAATGAGAATTGCTAGCATTCAACCGAATAAAGTCGACGTACTAACTTATTGGATGTTACCCAATATTTAAAGCATAAATAAACTATTTGAATACACTTTAAGCATTATTTTGATGAATGACTTTCATCTTTGATATGATCGTCCTACTCCGCCCGTTAAATAAGTCAGATTTTCACTCTTTAAAATAAAACTAAAATCATATTCTCGCTACTCCGTCAGATCCCTTTAAAAGGCAAAGTAAACACTTGAATCGAAAGAAGGAGAAGAAACACACAAAAAATGGTTCCTCTTCCAAAAAATCTGTGTAAGCATTTTAGTTTCTCCATTGAAGCAAAATGTCGAAAAAAAAGAAAATGTTTCCTTTCGCCAGTCACGCAAAACGAATCAGCCGCATTGAAGCAGAACAAATCCTTGAGAATACAACGTACAACGAATGAACGAACGTTCCACCGACTTCCTTCGCCGTCTCCGTCGCCCCAGGCACCTCCACCCCAGTCAGGCCATGCCATTGTTTGATATCCGTTCCGTACGAATACAGAGGCAAACACATCCCCACGCACACACATACATGCATACGTGAGGATTACTTTTTCCATAAGTCTCGGCGTGTGTGTGTGTGTGAGTTTAGTAAATACTCATAAAAGGAATACGATGAGGAAAACATGAGATTCATGTAATTATGCACTAAACACATGGATTTTAACATGAATCTTCTTCAACATCGTCCTGGCGAGAAATCGAGGCATGAGGAACGAACAAACGAACGAATGAACGAACGGCCAAAGAATAGCATTTTCCTAAGAAAAGTTTCTGGTAAAACTTTCAAGTAGAACCATTCAAATGCCGAGGTGATGATGATGAAAAAAAAGAAAAAAAAACAAGGAATGGAAGAGAACAACAAAAAACGGAATTACAATGGAAACATGTTCCAAACGAGTATAACCTGAAACTTAAGCCAAACACGGATAAGGAGAAAAAACCCAAAAACTTTTTTATGTTCTTGCACGGCACAGTGGTGAGGAGCAATGTCGTAAAACTTTAGATCCCTCACAAGGTATTCCATACCTTTCAGTTGTAAGCAGCCAAATGTGGAGCATTTGCCATCCAAAACCACTGTCCTTTTGCCAGAGAAAATTGTTTTCCGTGCGATTCCAATGTCTGTAGTTAAACATTTGCAGCGATAAGTTGCCAACAAATGTATTTGCGGCACGAATGAATGGAGGGAGAAATTCAAGAGTGGAATAATTTAAGGATAAATGTGTACCTAAATCGGCGCATAAATGTAGTCTTTGCCGCCAATAAAGTGTAAAGAACCCTCACACGCCACAAACAAAGGGAACTGGAAGAAATTCAGACGTAGTACCCCAATGATCCCAACTCCAGCAAGCAACGAGGGTGGATTGGGAACGTCGCGAGCTAAACAAAGCGATAAACCCGATGAAATCGAAATGGACAAACTATAATTTTCAGTCGTTTTAAAACTCAAGTCTTGAAATTCCAATTCGACCTACACTGATATAAAACCCTACGATATTGAAACTTACTGTGAAAGGTGATCCAATGATACCGTGTCATTAAAACAACAAGTATTTCGTTGATACGACGAACATTTTCTTTTATTATAATTATGATAACATTTAAAACAGCTGAGCGCATTTCTTTGATTGTAGGCGCATCCATTCGCATATCTGCCGTAAACATACTAGACCGCAACACTGATAGAGAATTGGAATTGAATTGGACTGAAGTGCCTCTTTGATGTTTTCTTTTATAATGCCGACGTCTACACCGACCAAGTCGCTCAAGTCCTCATAGAAAGTGGAACTAAGTGCCACCTATGTCACAAAGTCATTTTCCTGCCTCTGAGCCGAAATTAACGACCTCTTCATATCATAGATTGGCCACACTTGACTACGTCTGCCAATCTGGTGTTCTGTATGAGCTGTAGCTTGAATGTCTCTTAGGGTGTACCTATGCAAGCAAGGTCCGGCGAAACTTTCAGGTTTGTTACTAGTCCAGTTTTTATACCCTACACCACTTCGTGGAATAGGGTATTATAAGTTAGTTTCCCGCCAAATGTTTGTAACACCAAGTAATAATAGAGCTAGACCCACCTTTAAGCATACGGATCGGCTTAGAATCACCTGCTGAATCGATTTACCGATGTCTGTCTGTCCGTCTGCTGTCCATCTAAGCTTGTTCGCACTCTACAGGTCGCAATTGTAGTCCGATTATCATGAAATTTGGCAGAAGTTACTTTTTTTGGCCAAGGAGGATCGGTATTGAATTTGGAGGAAATCGGTTCAGATTTAGATATAGTCCTCATACAAATGTCGCTCGTTCATAGAGAAAGAAAAATTCTCTAACAATGATTAAAGCAACATATTGTAATATTTAAAACAAAAATTGTTACGTATTTCTCCATGACAAATACGTTTACATACTAAAAATACAGTCCTTCAGTTTTTACACTTCGTAATATTTATTAAGCGATTTCATAAAAATTCATAAATAAAATAAAATGTACAATTTTTGAAATAAACATTTCATAAAATAAAATTGTTAAATTATTGAAATTTCGTTTCATAGTATTAAATAAAAATATCTTAAAGATTATGAAATATCTCATAACCCATAAAATATTTGTGTTATGAAATGTTCTCATAAACGTATTTGTCTTTATGAAACGGTACATAACACTGTGCAACATTTTTGAAGTCATTTCAAAATAACCATATACGGACACCGCTACATGATAAAAGACCAAAAAAAAAAGACCCGTGTTTTTTTCCCCCCCAAAGTCATGCACTTTTTTTTTATGGGCCCCCAGAGATTTGAGGCCTCGGTGTAATTTTTGGAAAAAAGTGATCATATTCTCAGGCTCATATCTTGCAAACCGTTCGGAATTTTGATTTACTCTCTGAGGCAAAGTTCTAGCTCTTGTCATAAAGAACAAAAATTGTGAACATATAAAATCAAACTTATCGATTTTTTTTAACCTTTTTTCCCCTGTTCAGGTCCATAGGTAGCAAACCGTTGAAAATTCAGGGAAACAATCAACTACAAAAATGTACCTAAGATCTCAATAAACAACTTTGTAGAACATACAAAATCAATTAAACTTCATCTTCAAGGTCAAAATCACAAATGTCGTCGAATAAATCGTATAGGCTGTAATGTGTGTAGGTAGCGTATACGTGCTGTTGATTAAGGATAATATCACTCATACGCTCTGTAGTCGCACTGACCTTTAACAGAAACAGTCCTGCAGAATATATTTTTCCTACCTAAACGGTGTTAAGAATCATTCCTAGGAAGTTCATATGTTCTACAAAGTTGTTTATTGAGATCTTAGGTACATTTTTGTAGTTGATTGTTTCCCTGAATTTTCAACAGAACTTTTCGCAGAACTAGAATGGAATTCCTTAAGTGTAAACGCCACTTTTGAAATCATTTATTTTGTCCATCTTTGGCTTGGAATTTAAAGTACTGAATATTCAATAGTGAAAATCTGGACCACTCTGAAGAACATTATACATAATTTAGCCAGCCGATCGGATAAGGATCACTAGCCGAGAAGATTTAACGGTTTAATGGCATCTGAGCGTGGTCAATCCGATATCCAACTTGTTGTGAAACTTGTGAGAATATTGTTTCCATCAGACATGGGCATTATTTAATATCAAGAAAAATAGGTCCAGGTTTAGCTGTAGCTCATATCGATGGTTGGTTTGCATCATTTTGTGACCTTAGGCACTGTAGTGAATGGTTTACACAACTCGCAAAGGTCTTTCAGAGAACTACGATATTAATTTCTGACATATCGGCAATGCCGTGAAATATTGCTTCCCGACAGCCAGAGGCAT
This sequence comes from Polietes domitor, assembly GCA_947397865.1. NCBI lineage: Eukaryota > Metazoa > Arthropoda > Insecta > Diptera > Muscidae > Polietes > Polietes domitor. The sequence continues at coordinate 93,175,120 of OX377619.1, read as the reverse complement.
TTGTTTATTACAGCAGTGTAGTCGAGGTAGACTCGCGGTTCGGCAGCGTAGCTTCCTTTCCAGGGTTTCCAAGTGGCAGCACTGCGATCATTCTCGACAAGACCCTTATATTGATGCCGAGTTTGAAGATACTCCCAAACTCTTGACTCAACTCTTTCACTACAATGAGGAAGAGTCGAGAAGAACATTTAACACAAAGAGTTAGGCAAACAACAAAATGCGCATTGTCGGCCGATCGACCGCGGGGCTCCTGAAGACAATCTCTATAAAAAGAGAATTAAAGGTGAGAGAGAAAAAAAATTTAATATAATTACCTAATATTAGTGTTATTGTCATTGCACTATGAAATCACAAACCAATCCAAATGTTGCGACATATAACCCATACACGCAGTTCTAGTTGAAAATGAGTTCTTTTTGAGGTCGAACTCTTTGAGAGTGATCTCCGATTTTGGACCCATTGGAAGAGTTTGCACGTTTACGTTTTTTGCTCTTTATGGAGTTTCGTTAAAAGCCTCTGCTATGACGTGTGTTCTAGTTTTTGGAATTGTAACTAGCTCGTTCGAAGTTCACTTTTCACAGAGCCTATCGGGGTTACAAACGACTACAAAATGAGGCTGCTTAAAGTATATACATACATTCATTGTAAATTCGTATGATCGTTTGTTTCGATAAAAGTTCCATAAAAAGACGACAGACATCTTAGTCTGTAGTGCCTATGGCTATAACAGTAGATGTATTTCGGTGTCTCCGGAATTTGTTAATCTAATAATCATTTTTGGACAGGATTTTTTGATATCTCGCATCAATTCGGTGATATCACAATTATATGCGGCTTTTTTACCCCAGTCTTTTGTCCTTCCTTTTGTTTAAAGAGGACAATTTGCTTGAGACATTGGCTTTCACCTGGAGAACATTGCGGGGGTCAGGAATTCAGAATGAATATGATAGCTAAGCCTTTGGGTAGAAGAAACTGGATCTAACTCCACATATACACTGAAAGAATTCTCCAGCATAATATTTATTAAGCGATTTCATAAAAGGTTTTTCATAAACTTAGTGAATTTGATCTTAATATGTATGAAAAATACATTAATAAAATGAAATGTTTCATACAATTTTTTCATAAAAATTTCATATTTCATAAAACAAAATTGTTAAATTAGTGAAACTTAGTTTCATAAAATCAAAGAAAAATTTCGTAGTATTAATGAAACAATTCTTAAATATTATGAAATATGTCATAACCAATCAAATATTTGTGTTATGAAATGTCTTCATAAATGTAATGAAGGATATCATAGTTTTTATGAAATGTTTCATAACATACCACTACATTTTTAGTGTGTTGGCTTTATTCGGTTGAATGCTAACAATTCTCGTCTGTCCTTTGTTAACTCTGATATAAGTATTTACCCTGACTTTCGTCAAAGACATATTCATTGCAAAGACTCTCGCAATGATTGTGTGTGTTGATTGGCTAGACAACACGTCAGACCTTTTTTCTTTATGAACTTTTCATATAATTAATAGATAGATTCTTCATAAAATCTTCATATGATATTCATAAATCATATTATGAAAAAATAATGTACTTGTATGACAAAATTTCCTCGAATGAAGAACTGCATTTCATAGTTTCTAAGAAAGGTTTCGTAAATTCTATGACACTTTTCATTGAATTTTGCTATATGAAACATGTTTCATACATTTTCTTTGGTGGCCTTTTAAAGAAAATGTTCACTGAAGTTAAGACAAAATCATAAATAGAATGCAGATAATTCTTTCAGTATAGGACCATTTTTTAATAATAATAATATAATAATAATAATTCTTCTTTATTTCTTTTCTCCACATCGTTATAAAAATTATACTTTTAGTTACTATAGGTAATAATTTTAAACCAAAATAAATAAAGAAATATAGCTTGGTACCATCGAACCGTGAGCTTGAAAAATCTTATGCTTAAATAATTAATTTAGTAATTAAATTCCCTAATCAACATCTGTCTATATACATAGGCTTCCTTCAGAAAATGATAAAGGTTCGCCCAACAAAATCCTTCACATCCATTTAAAATATAAATTAATTCATTGTCTTCAATATTACTTTTCTAAAGTTTTTGTACCTAATATGATTAAATATTGGACAGCGGCCAATAAAATGTGTCAATGATTCGTGTTCTCTCATATTGCATATGGAGCATAACTTGTTAGCTTCATCACGATACGGGTCACCGTTTAGATACATCAGATCACCTCTGGCTCTAAGAATAAACGAAATTTGTCTTTGATTGAAATTATCGTTACAATACGTTACACCAACAGCGGGATTTAAATACTTATAGAATCGTGTTTCGCTTTCTTGCGACTTTCGTACGTGATTATTATAAGCAATTTCATTTAATTGATCCAATAAGTTGTGACAAGCAATGTTCCAGTTACTTTTGCTGGTGTATATATTTTCAGACCATATATTGTGTGATTCCAATCGATCTGATAGTTCCTTGAACCATGAAATATTTTTCCCTACTATTTTTAGCGAAAGTTTATGTGGCAGTCTGTGTGGCTCCAAATCAAATAATGTTTTCTTTACATATTTTAGATGCATTACATACGTATATATATACCCTGGTTCATAACCAGTTTCCAAGGCAATAACGTAATTTGGTGTGTTTTCAGGAATTTCCAATATCCGTTTAATAAAATAGCGATAAAGTTTCTCAACTTCCTCAAAGTAACCGTACCCCCAAATCTGACATACATAACTCTGCACTGAGCGGCATACCGAGAGAAACAATGTCCATTTGGCTCTTAGTGATATACCCTCTTTCCCTATGAAGTTCCTCCAAGTTGCATTCAAACAATTTTTGGCAGCATCATTTTTCCTCGCTATATGTTTCACGAATGCCAATTTTGGGGACAAAGTTATTCCAAGGTATTTGTATTCACTAACAATTTTTATGTGTTCTCCCTTATACATCCACTTTTCATTTGCCGATGTTCTACCTCCTTTTTTGAAAATCATTATCTCCGATTTGTCCCGATTTAACTCCATACCCCAGTTGTCACATTATAATGTCAAATTGTTTATCATATCTTGCAACTTTCCCGGCTCATCTGCTAGAATTACTATGTCATCGGCATACATTAGTAATCGAATATTTATATCATCGATGTATAGTCCTTCTCCTAGAGCGTCATGCATGTCATTCAGGTAAATGGCAAATAATACAGGCGATAGTAAGCATCCTTGGTTTACGCCCACACTGTTTTCAAAGTAGTCGGAGATCTCATTTCCATTCCAAACTGCAGATTTGGTCTTGGTGTATATGTTTTCTATGAATCGCACCATTTTCACCGAAAATCCATTCATATACAGTTTGTAAATTAATTTGTCTCTGGGAACACGATCAAAAGCTGCTTTAAAATCAACGAAAAAGGCATACACCTTTCCGTTCTGATTAAACTTTATATTTATTGTTGCAACTAGGTTGTATATATTATTATTTTTAATATACGACCCATACAAATGCCCCTTCCGATTTTATTTATTACCATTCCCGACTCCTCTCATTACAATCGATCTAAATATCTCCTAGCGGAATATCGCAACCAATTTATATCGAAGAATGTGCTCCTTTGACTTACTACCAGACAACAGTACTCGATCATGCATTTGCAATCCGCCCTCGAAGACTCCCAAAAGAATTCCCCAAAATATCATTTAACACATTTGCCGTTCTCTGCACCAATGACTGGGGACTGAATGGTGGTGTGGCGGGTCGCCGCCATATTGTTTGCCAACGCCAAAAAGAACGAACCTGTTCGTTCGTACGTATCCGCATCCTGTAGCCGAAAGTGTGTTTTATGCTGGATTCCCAAAGGACCCTTTGTTGTTTTTATGAAATCATGTTGGAGGGTTTTTTGTGTTGGTGGGGGAAATCACAAAGGGTGGGTGGGAAAGTGGAGGAAATGGCGAGAATTGGTAGATTCCAACTGTTATTGTTGCACGTTCGCATTCATGCCCATATCCCTGTACATGTGACTGTGGCTGTTGTTGGGACCGTGTTCGATGTATTCTGGCTTTCCATAAAGCGCTGGAGCATTAAAATGGGTGCCGACAACATAATGGCTCCAAATGCGACTACAAAAGGTTCCTTTATTTGTTGCTGTTGTTGTTATTGCGTTCTCTTTGCCAAATAGGCCGTCATTGTTTCCTTTTTGTTTTTGTTTCTGTTTTGGTTCTGTTGGTGCTGCTTTGGTCTTTGTTGTTGGGCGTAGTTTTGAACAAAAGGATTTTGTTTCTTATCCATTCCACACTCAACCATTTGTTGGGATGCATAACTTGTGGCACAACTTGCTGTTGTTGCTTCTGCTGTCATTGTTGTTGACTGTTGAAGTTGTTTCGTTGCTCGTTGTTCGGTTTGCGTTTTGTTCAGTTTTGAATTTGTCTTTAAAAACCATTCAAAAGTATTTTTGAAGAAAATTGCACAGTACGGAGTGCTCCTTGAACATGGCAGTGTTCCATGCGCTGATTTCACTCAGATATCTGCAATATGTCTTCATTGGGTCCACATATGCACACACACACACACAAGCGCGCACGCATATACAGTTGATGGCCTTTGAATTATGGCCGGTGCACGAAATGTCATGTTGGGATGGAAGTCTTGTCGGATTCTCATTTTGCTGGAAAACGGAATCTCTGGCCGGAATTTGCGAGTTAAGAATTGGTTCTGTCGGCAAACGATGAAACCGTTTGATGGATCCTAAGAACCATCTACACAGAAGGGATATATAGTCGGAGCAAAAAGTTGAATTTTTGAAATATATGAAAAAACGACTTTTGTAAAGTCGACTTTTCGGTTTTTGCAAATAAATAAGAAGTCGACATTGCAAATGAATGAAAACACGAATAGACCGAATCAAAACCAAAGTGAGAGACTTTTATATTGCATATATAAATCTGAACCGATCTTACCCACTTTTTGCATAGTTGTTTCTAGTTGTTGTCTAAATTTGATGAAAATCGGATAAATGATGTGTTTTCTAGAGCCATAAAAGTAAAAGCGGTATTCAATAACTTAAATTCATTGATGCACAAAGTCGAATCGAACAAGTCGATTTATCGACTTTTGACATTGGTAAAGTCGACTTCGACATTTTCCTACCAAAAGTCGATTAGTCGAAATCTCTACTACACAGTGGTAACCAGCGAAGTACCGATTCTATCTCAAAACTTCTAGAGTCTGTTAGCAACATTACTATATCGTTAAATCGAAATTTTACTCTCTGCAGCTGAATTTCCAACGATTTGGAAGCAAATTGTAGTTTTGTGAAAGTAGTTGAAGCCTTCTTGGTTTAAGACCGTCAGGTTTCATTCAGCGATGGTCCATCAACGACTGTCGACTTTATAAAAAACGTAAGAAAATTACAAAAATTAATTTCTCCTTTCGGAGCTGACTTTAAACGCTATGTCCCTTTCAGTGAGTACAACATTCTATTGCGCGTTGTTCTTCGACTGATAGTCGTTTGCCTTCGTGGGAGCTTATGGAGATATTTCTTTTAGCTCCCCCTGCGTCTTCGAGAACGCTTGTGCAGATACTGCTTTTTGTTTTGAATTGCAATTCAAAAGCCAGTGACTGTTCCCATGCTGGGAGTAGCTTCATTTTACTTCAATGCCATTAAAGACCATTTTACGGGCGAATCTCTCTCGTACTCCAAAGCAAGTCATAACAATTTTAATGGTCGCCTCTTCTGCTTAAAATTCGGCCGGAATAGTGTTGTCCATGTGGATGTGTTCGTGGTGGTTTAGGCGATTGCACCTTGGCCCGTCCCTTTCCTCGTATTCTTCTTTCCACTCGTCCCGGTCGCATTTGCCATTCGTTTGGATTTGGTGTTTGGCATTAAAAACTGCTCGTTGCTTTCCGTTGTTCACTCTTATCAGATCATTAATTAATACAGTCGCTCGTACTTCGTAATTTGTCATAAATTTACAAATTTATGTTTCAAAAATTCATAAATTTTGAGTAGTTTACTGGCTGGGCTCTCATTATTCGATGGTACGAATAGTTTCATTTCCACTAAAGGCCTGTTTACACTATCTCAACGAGGCGAATGATTTCGACCGGCATACTGGTTCTTCTTTGGGGAAATGGGCAATGTAAACAAGACGACAACTCTTAAACTTAGGGTATCCAATTATTCGGACTTTTAAAATATTTGATTAATCGTTTATTCGAAAACAAAGTTTCCAATTAATCGAATAAACGCCTTAAGAGTTATTCGATTAATCGAATAATTGCTCAACTCATTAAAACATAATTAATAAAGGTTAAATAGCAAGAAAAATGTAATTCAATGTTAGTCATTACTTTTCCATTTTTATGTAAAAACACATTTCGAAATAAAACAGGAGTTTACGAGTATTCCTTTCCAATATTGGCTCTACATCTAGGTAATATCATATTTCTTAAATATTCTGATATATTTTTCTTCTCACATGAAGCAGAATATACATAGGTTTTACTTTAATATCTAATTTCATTTTAGAGTATTTTAATAATAGCAATTAATAATAATCTAAGCGTATATTATCTTAATGATGTATTCTGGATTTCATTCAAATTTATGATTTACTTCATTTCTAAATGATTATTATGGTTATGACGTTATTATTATTATTATGGCTGGACATATCCAAAACAGTTTGTTCACAATTCCGTGGTTAAATATAGAACATCGCCAAATAAAGCCAACGGATGATTCTACATAAATTTACAATATTAATTTCAGTAGTTTTATGCAAAACTTATAATATCGATTATTAGTGTCAATTTATTCGAATTATTTGTTATTCGAAAATCATGATTTTTTGATTATTCGAACAAATATTTGAAAACAATTATTCGATTAATCGAACAAAATTTAATCGGTTGGACACCCTACTTAAACCATTCGCATAGTGGTTCCTACGACCGTAAAAGTGGCAAGGTTCTCCACATTTGACCAACTTAGCTGGGAAAAAAGCCTGTAAGTTTTCCAAATTAGAATCGATTTTTAGATTGTTGGTGATCTAACTCAGCTCAAATACAAAATTGAAAAGCCATCCAGAAAATAGAAACAAAAATAATGAAATGTATAACATGGAAATCTTAGAGATAACTCAATTCACTTAGCCTCTTTTTCTTTTATGACTTATTTACCTATAACCGGAATTAAAATTTTTCCGCTTTATGACAGAATCCAAATTTGACTATTCATAGTAGAGGTGTTCTGTGTTAGCGGCCTTCGGCCGGACGTAAAGATTTTCTCCTCTCACATCGATAGATCTTTTCGATTCTGCAAAACTAACTTGTCCTCGATTACTTAGCCGCCTCACTTTTTGCCACCACTGTTGCAGTTTATTCGTACATTGAAATTCATTTTTAAAAAAGCGAATTCCGTTTTACTCGCGGTTTACTCGCTTAAATTACTCGTTATCTTCAAGGCAACATCCAGGCAGCTCGTAAAGTATTTGAGTTATTAATGACAAATTTATTTCGTTACTGATAAGCAGCTCGCTCTGTCTGCTCCACGCACTTGAAAAGCGAGCGAGAGCCAAACGCGAAAGTCAGAACCAAAATCAAACGCCCCAGCGTGAATGCAGAATGCATCGTTGTTACGGGTAACATGGTCGGTCGGTCTAATCGAGTGTCGGGTTGTGGTGTGTGATGGCGGTGACGGCGACGTTGTTTGACCATAATTTACGCTAGTCTCGTATTTTATGCGCTGCGCCGCACAATTTTATGTTTCGCACACTCGTCGTCGTCGTATTTCTTTAATGACACCCAATATTGCGCAAGCAGTTCGATGTTGTACGGCTCAGGGCACTGTGCCGTGATGGAATTATGGTGTACAGACTTTTTATGACTATCTTCCAGAGTTACGGGTATTTCTTATTGTGGTGACGACCGAGTATTACCTTCCTATTGCAGGAGAGTGAATGCATCTATAATATGTTTAGTGTGTTGATGATTTGGCAAAAACCGACGAAGGATTTAGTAGAGACATTTACATATTGGAGTAATATGGCCGTGGAGACATCTTATCCTTTGAAACTATGTATGTAATTCTTTTAAGGGACAAAAGGACGAGAAAATGAAAAACTGAAGACGCCAATTAACTCCATTTGTATATAGTTTCAGACTGGTTCATGTGTTATATGGACTGTCAAACCAAGACTCGTTGCCTACTCCAAGTATGTGGTGGTCTTCCTCTCCATCTGCTACCAGGGGGGTTCCACTCAAAAGCTGTTGGAGTTATGTCATCTGTCGGCTTGTGAAGGGAGTGAGTGACCAAGCCAATATTTCCAAACTCAAAGGCTCCGGTTTGTGGCTGCCCATAGGTGTTGCTTGAAGATAACAGTTTTTAAGATCCATTTCAGGCATCGGTTGGTTAATACTTGCAACCCGTTTATGTGAAGGCCCGTTGCATTCCAAGACTCGCATCCATATAACAAGAATGACGTACGAAGTCGAATAGATTTTAATTAACAAGTTGTGAAAATTGCGGCGTAGAACTTAAATACAGAATTTCATTAATTGATAAAATCAAATTGTTTACAGGTGCAAAATCAGACAAAATTTTAACTGGCTCGAAAGGAAGTGATTTTAAAATAAGTCCAATTTAACTAAAACTGAGGAAAGAGTTTCCCAATAATTTGAGCAAATGATTTTGCTTCAGAGTATGCAAAACACATATAAAAACTGACAACATGAAACACTTCTCAATCGTTTCATGATCACTATGCCATTGAGGGAGTTAATACTCCATGATTGTTGTTTAACATATTAATTGAAGTATTTAAGAAAAAAGTACGAGAATTGCTTCTTAGAGTACTATTCAAGTATTTTCTATACATAGTGAAGTGCTTCTGTATAAGTTCAGTAATTCTGGAATGTATGAAAAACTTGTTATAAATTTAAGAAAACATATTGACTCAATTTAAGGAATAAACACATTTTTTATTAAAATTTTCTAAATTGAATTTATCCCACTCAAACAATTTCTTTATTAGCTTCTTTCTTAAAACGTTGCAAATGTTCTTCCACACAAATATAAGTAATATTTGATTTCCAGTAAATGAACTATTTACATTGACTTTTAAACATGGAAACTTCACTCAGACTAACCCGTTATATACGTCAAACTCCACACAAACTATTGGTTAGCTCTAACTGAAGGTTAATAAGACTTGGTGAAAATGGGGGCTAGTTAAAATGCATACTTCTAAGGACGTTTTTACTAAGCTAGGTAAAATTGATATTCTAAATTGGAGTATGGATTTAACCCAGATTTACGAGAAAGCACTTTTCTGCTATATAACGCTTTTATTATTAATTTTATCGTAGATAGTCTTGAAGAATGAATGAAAAACTTTACATGACTTGGCTGGTGCCTGGTGCGATGTACAATATTACTCTGTAGCCCTTTTTAGGAGCTTCCTTTGTTGGTTGCATATTTTCACTGAATAGCTGAAGTGCTGTTGGCAATACTACGGTCCCACGATCTGGTTTCCGCTTCCTATGAATAAAAATACATTGTTAATGTTGTTTTATGAAAAATATCAAACTGATATTGAAATATTGTGAGAATATGGAGAGGAAAATGAATGCCAACGTTCACGTCCATGGGCGCAGAGCAACAACTTGAAAAGTGATTCATTTGGAGTCTTTTAAGATTTGACTGGAATTTATGCATGTCTCATCATAAACGCAGCCAACCAGCCTAGGCCGCCAGCCAGCCAGTCAACCAACCAACCAACAATTCAGTCAGTCAGCCAGCCAGCCACTTACGTAAAGTGCTTCAAAATTAAACGCTCAACAGCGGGGCAACATTAAATTGTAGAGCAACCGAGAAAGGCAACACAGACTCAAGTGTGTAATTTATTGATACAACCAATGCATGCAACACTTCAACATGCCGCCGCATAGCGCCGCGCAGCGTCTAAGTGCGGCTGGAGTAAAAAATCCCCCCGAACACACGCACTCACTCGTCAACTCTCCGGGAAAAAACAAAAACAAAACATAAAACAATTGTCATCATTTATATACAACAACAACAAGAAAAAACATTTTCTTTCTTTCCATTAAAACAAAGGTTGCCGCCATCAAATCATAACGCTGTTGCAACTTATCAAACAACATTATTATGTTGTTCCATCTACCGAAGAGGTACTGTTGATGGCAGTGGGGGGGGGCAACAATTGCAACACAGGAACATAAACAGAGGGGGAAGATCGTCGTCGTCGTCGTCGCCTGAAACTACTCAAACGTCCATCCGTCCAAGTCCATAAATATATCAATGTTGATATTGAACTTGATATCGGTGCGGATAAAAATAATCTGATCGTGAGTGAAGCTGCCTTCACTCGGTCCTACAAAAACAAAGCGGGCAGCCATGACACGAACGGGTTGGGAGAAATTTAATTTCACCAGCCTGGTAAGAGAGTGTTGCGTATTGACTGACAGACTGACTGCCGGCGTGAGTGTGTGAGAGTGAGTGACGTATTGTGCCAAACAACAATCAAAATTTCACTAATGGATCTTGTTAACATGCCCGCCCTCATCCCCTTCGATTAGTGGGTGAGGGTGTGCGTGCTAGCGAGTGGGGAGATTGGGGATGGGGGCAAAGGTGACAAGACGTGTGCCTCCGAAAGCAACAGATCGCACATGCTGCTGCTGTTGTCGCTGCCGCTTGCTGCTAATGGAATCCAAATGGTCGATGTTGACAGATATCATAGATGGCCGCTGGTGTTGTTTGGTTGGCTGTTGGCATTCCATCAATATGTTAATGCACTCCGCCGAAACAAAAGTCTTCAATTAAAATTAAGTACCCTTCGCCAGCCTCCGCGCCGCACCGTATGTGTTAACATTCCAAGGCTGGATGCTCAAAAATATATTTTATTGCTTTCAAAGTTATGCTTGGAATCTGCAGAGAGGACGTGATCTGGCCCCAACAGAAAATGCAAATGCGTCTGCAGTAGATTCCGAATCTGAAAATGAAAAATCGAGGTCATACTTTCGAAAACAGTTTTCAGCGTTTTTTTATGATGCCAGAAACGCAGTGTGGCGCATTAATGATCTCAGATTCTGCCTTCCATAATTGGATTTATCACAGAGTGGTTTTTACGTTTGATATACTGTCCGTCTGCCTGTCTAATATTCGAAATGAATCGTTATAATTTTGCCATCTTTGGTATGGGGGTATACTAACTTTGTCATTCCGCTTGTAACACCTTGAAATATCGACCTGAGACCCTATAAAGTATATAAATTCTTGATCGGCATAAAATTCTAAGACGATCTAGCCATGCCCGTCCGTCTGATGAAAGGGATTGCAATTGGGTGAAATCGGCCCGAAGGGGAAATTGTTTCCTTCACAAGGACTGAAAATACAAATATTTTAGATTATTTAAGCATGTTTTATTTACATATGTCTGCTTAATTTATTTAATATTGGGTTTGCGCATTCCCCCTGTAACAAAATGGCGCACCATAAAGTGTTTCTCATTCGTAGGGGTGAAATGGGGCAAAAATGGGTACTTATCAAACAGATAGAAACACGATATTCGTTGTACATTTCTCTAATTGAGTTTATGCATAATATAAACGTATTTTTTTCGAAATTCGTACTTTCAAGGGATGCAATGGGAACAGAGGTATAATAATGGTACCAACTAAACGACTACAGCTAGAATTATGAAATTTGGTGTATACCCTTTGACTGCATAGACACGCAAAATAAAAATAGTTTTCCAAATTCGTAATTTATTTTGTTGTTTTTACGACCAAAATGGGACGAATTGTGAAGTCAGGTTATCTTGCACTGTGTACGTGAGAGATATTGGGTTTTCTAAAATTGTGCTTTTGGAATTAAAATAGGAAGGAAATAAAACCAACCCATTATCCCTCAATATTTAGGGTATGTAAGTTTTTTTTGAACTGACTTGAAGTATTGTTTCGATATAGTATAAGCATATTGGTATCATTGTCTTATAAGCGTGATTTAAAATAATTAAAATTTTATATTTAATTTAAACAGGAATATTCCACTGGCTCAAGACATTCTATGCATTTGCATAGAATGCTGAAACAATCTTGTTCCCAAGATTGTAAGGTTTCATGAAAGGAAACAGCTCGAAGGTTTTATAAAATACTTTTCACTCTTTATTCTTCTATTATTCGATGTGAATTGATTTTCCAGAGCAACTGCTCTGCCTTTTATACACAAATTTAGATAGAAATAATATAGTAGCTTACAATATTAAATAAGTAAAGTAAATATCAACATGTGGCATAATGAATATTAACAGGTTGTATGAATGTAAATATCAACAAGTGGTTTGAAATTATACATTCATACATGTGTGTCGAATAAAATAGTAACAGAACTAATAATTTGTTTCAATGCAAATTTATTTACAAATGGCATGGTGACAATTATTACTTGACTACACACTACCCCTACCATGATTTCCGACCTGTGAAAGTCTTCGCCAGGTGGCTTCGCAGTGACTTTTCAAAAACCGCCCTCTTTAAGTAAAAATATTTCGGTCTGTAAACAATAGCCAAATGGTCTTGAGCCAGGAGAATACCTCAGTTCAAATCAAATATTGATGGCAGGCCAAAATAAAACAAACGAAAAAACTAAACTTTTATATTTATTTATAAAATTATTTTTTCAATATTTTTATTCGTTTTGGTTGGGCTATATTGAAAAAAAAAAAAAGATTTTCCTGTAAAGTTTCTTCTGCAGAATGCAATTCATGGTGGAGGGTATATAAAGTTCGGCCCGGCTGAACTTAACTTTGAACTCTTTTACTATGAAACATTATCAGTGTAGTATGGGTAATTCTATCGGAAACGACCCAAAAACCATTGATTTGGATATTCATCCCCTCCGGTTGCGCGTGGTAGTGTTTACCGTAGCTGAAAGTATTGCGTCGTTTGAGTTTTACAGTGGTCCAAAATTGGTGTTCTTGGGGTTTTGTTTTGAGATCGATATCATAACATAGCTTCCTTAGCGATATCATAACATAGGATCGCGTCATCTGATTTTTACGATATTAGTATCATCTAAAAGGTTTTTACAAACGACATGCAAAAAATCATCCGGATCCGTTGGATAGATCGACAAAATTACAAAACAAAGATGTCATGCATACAAATCTATTTAGACATATCTCCCGCGAAAATGAAAATTTTGCAAAAAATTCAATTTGTATTTTTGTTTACCGTGCTCTACCGAAATTCCCACATGTTTTGTCGAAAAAGAACGATCTTCCAAAAAACATGGACCCATACTAATAATATCCTACTTGTATAAGTTGGTGTGTAATGTTGCTATTTAAGCGTGAAGAGCTTTATTTACAACATTGGTGTCTTCAGAGACGCCCATTGACATTTTTCGATCCTTTAATGTCCTCTTTGAAAGGACTTTTTTGATAAATTTCCACAATATAGTTGTGACAATAATAGTTCTCTCAGACATTAAATTACAACACTTTTTTCGCTCCCTTCGACCAAAAAATGAAAACTTTGACTCGCTATAAAAATAAACTCGGACCAGCTGGACTATAAGTTTATTCGATAAAAATGATCTACTCAACATGCATTTTCAGAATTACTGAAAACTGGTGGCCATCGTAACTATAAGAAAAAATTACCTCCGTTAACCGAATGGAATTATACTCTTTCACGTTCTAATTAGAACTGCATATAAGAGTGTAGATCCAAAACTAGTTTCCTCAATTCACGATCCTTGGCTAACTAGGCGATCATTTACGAGTCCATGTTTATAATGATACTTTCTCATACCGTATCAAAACAAAATGAATTTTGGATTACATCACTTACGGGTACATTATGGGGTAGATGCACATATCGACCGATCGGTTCTCCTCCTTGTTATGTCACAGTGTCGCCACATCAGAGCTGCACATTTGGAAATTAATTTATGTGAACATCGTCATCTCCTCGACAGATGTACAACTGCAACATTCAGCCATTCAATGTTTACAAAGTATTTTGGCGTCAAACCGATGACAGACTCCGTAGCCGGCCGTGCAAAACTCTTTTTGAAGTCTTCATTATGTGACACATTTGTCACTCCTCGGCATTGCACTCGCGGATGGCTGAGCCTACAACGAGACGAGGCATCTGCAACATGTTAATTGTGCAAATGTCTCGTAAAGATGTTGAGTTAATTACTCTCACTCAGTGCTCCTTTGGAAGGGGAGGTGGAACGACACACAGTGGGGAGTGTGGGATTATATTTTTTGAAAAAAAAAAAAAAAAAATGCACTCATTTCTTATTATTTGGCCAGCGGGGTTAAATCTGTATAAACGAGCATTATTAAGAGTTTTAGAACTCGCCCAGGGTTGCCTTCAATGAATGAAGGTTACATTATAACACACAATTTTCGCCCTAAGAATCATTAAAGCGGACATTGTTTCTCTAGATTAAGGTCAATTTTCTGTGTTGTTTATGTGTTTCAGGGCCGGCAACAATAAAGAAACTCCAGTTAGTATTAGACGAAGATTAGAACTGCACTAACTTGGGTTTATTTTTAGGTGTTTTTGAGTGTAATACACTCGAATGCCAGCTATTTTCTTCATACGAAGGAAATTTTTTATTTGGTAATGGATAGGAGAAGAACCACACGTCATATCCTGTGTGGGGATAATCATCGGTGGCTTTCTGTAAAAAGTTTGCGTTAAGTGCTGTCATCAACAGCCCTTATGGGTAGTGTTGTGGATTCATTATGTAGAAATGTGTATTATGTTGAATTTGGTCTGCTATGTGAATTATTTGAAATGATTAATGTGTGTTTTATTTTGGGCATAAAAAAATTGTTTAAACAGCTGCCTACGCTAGGCACCCTAAAAATTTAATTCTTGTTTTTAGTCGATGTGTGTGTCAGCAACACCTGGAATTAGTTCGTGAAAATTTTGTTGATGTGATTTTGGGTTTTAAGGCCTTCCGCAGAAGGACTGTTTGGAGAACAAAAAGTATTCCATTATTCCAGCTACAGCCGTTTGGTTGGTACCATTTTTATCCCCTTTCGGCCCGTTCCCCCTTAATGTTTGAGCCATGTCCGTACGTCTGTCTTGCTGACTGGTGTACACGATAACTCTCGAAAGGTGTTAATGACTCGATACAAACTTGGTAATATTTTTCCTAAACTTAGTTTAAGTTCGAAGATGGTACCTCCCACACAAATTGCCTACATTCTAATGTTAAATTATAACCCATATAACTTCCACACGGATATTCGGATTGAACTATATCTTGGTATTTGATAATGTTTTTATACTCACATTAAGTGTACTAAATATGACGGATTCCAGTACCTCCCACACAAATCACGCAAAACTACGTAAAATTAAAGCTGTTATAACTTTTATACTGATGATCGAAATACTGTGAAATTTGATATTTAGCAACGCTTTTATAGTGGTTACATTTGCATGGAATACGGGTGATATTACCACACCTCTTCTGGTATCTCCCACACAAAGTGGCATAAACTTTGGTTACAAAGAACGACATAACACCCATACGGGTAGTCAATTTGATTTATATTTAAAATGTTTTAATAATCACTTTAAACCTAAAAAAAGTAAAATTAATTCCTCCATACCATCTATACTGGTGCGTGGGATCCACAGTGACTTGATATTTGATCATGTTTTTACAATTGTTTTATAAATGTGGAAACTGGGACCATGTGATACGAAGCTCCTAGTACCTTCCACACAAGATTGAGGGTATATATAAGTCGGTTTAGCCGACTGAAGCTTACCTACTTGTTTTTGTATGGAATTTAATCGCTCAACAAGAAAATAGCTTGCTACTCCCTTAGCATTGCTGCCAGCTAGTAAGCCCAATCGAACAGGCCTACAGTGGTGAAATGTAGAACGATTAATTCGGAATGACACAGCGCTCCATGTGTTCCGAGAAACTTAGAAACCCATTTGCAATCCACACTTCGATTCAAACAAGTGAATGATTGAGCATTCAAATCATCGATGTATTGGGACATCCGCGCTACAGTCCAGATTTGGCAACCTGCTACTTCATACCTCATGTTATGACTAAGTGGGATTTTTCCGCCCACTGTGAAATAATAACATGAGGAAAGATTAAGAGCAACGAGAACGTGATCAACATTTAATCCTTTTGATCCCAGAATTGTGCAACTATACTTATGTAAGGTAATTACTTATATTATATATGGACGTATGCATTATAAGTGCGAGTATGTATGTAATACATGTATGTGGTCCTATACTAATGGTCAAAATTACAAAACATTCGCTTCATCCGCCGGAGCATGCATCTCAATCCACACATAGCTGTGTATATTCATATGGGGGTTTATGAAAACGGTGTGAAGAATTAATCCTCTGGCCTTGGACAAGGATTACAAATTACGACACCTTGCAAACATGCAGGATGTGTCGGTGGGGCGGTGGCGGGGGATGATCATAAACGTGGACACTGATAACTTTTGCAAAGTGATAAATTTTCATTAATACTTGCCCACACATATGCATCATTAATGCCCTTACACACACACACATGCACACATATACACAGCTATGTATGACTTTACTTGCAGCATTCATCAGGTGACAGACACTGTTGCAAGTCGCGTGTCGGTCAAAGTCAAAGGTGTCAAAAGGGATTTGACACTCGCGCCAATCGCTTGAATTTTCGACACTTGCGAGTTGACCTGGCCATTGGTTGACAAATGGATTCTCTGAAGTGGCATCGTAGCCGGAAATCCTTTAATGGCATAGATTTATGCGAGAGATAAGTTGCTATGCATTAGAAAATTACTCGACTTGGTCAATTGGTCAGTTTTTTTTGTGAAAATCAACTCAGCAACAAAGAGTTTTGGCATGAAAGCAAAAACTCTACATGGCAGTACATGTTTGGGTCGTTCGACTACTTTAAAAGTTGATACTACTACGGTAGTGGAGTAGCCATAGAGAAATCAGAAACCCGGTTTTTAATGATGTCGGGTTTTAAGAAAACCATGACATTTAGAAAAAAAGTCGGGGTTCTTTAAACAGTAAAAAATAGGAAATTTTGATTTTTATGTCGAAAAGCATATCGAGGGCTTATATTCATAAGTGTCTATGAACCATTTTGCCGAAAATGAGTTTTTCTCAGATTTGGATGTCATCTGTCATATAAATTTGGAGAAGAATTTTTTTCTAATCCATTTTTTTCTGATGTGGTTGTTTACTCACACGTTAATTTGTGACTACAAAAGTGGCTATGAACATAAAAATTATATACATATATAAAATTTTTATGTTCAGGCTCAAATATGATGAATAGTGGCTGTAAAGTAAAAAAATTGTGAAAAGTATCTTTAGAAAAACCAGCGTAACATTTTATCATATTTAGAATGCCAAAATATTTGTATGGCATATGATTGCTGACTTCTTTCGTTATTTTTGTGTCAGAAAAGTTTCAGAATCCTGGATGAAGAAAAGTTAAATATAAGCAATTGCAACCGCGAATTTTGGATTTTCAACAATTGCAGCGATTTTCGCGACTGGCTACATATATGTTTCAAGCGACATTGGTTCTTAATACACAAACAAAAATTCAGTCGGATCCGTTGGCTAGATCGCGAGAAAATTATACAACAAAAATGTTATGTGTGAAAATCATTTTAGCCATATTTGCTGCGAAAATGAAATTTTCCAACGATATCCAATTTGAATTTTTTTGTTTTCCGTGCCCTACCCCAATATCCACTTTTTGTAAAAAAATTGGAAAAAGGGATAAATGGCTATGTGCTTATTTCAACATTCATAGTGCTCAATTTTAAACGTGCAACAGTTGCTATGAACCTTAAAACCGGGAATAATAGGATATTTCGAAAACTTTTTAATCGTAGAAATTAGTAATCCTCTTTAGATTAAACTGTAGAAGAATGGAAAATCATCATGAATAGATTTACGCGTAAACAACGCTACAATATAGTAAAAATTTACTTTATAAAATCAGTCATCGATTCGAGAAATTTATAGACGCCTTCGTGATTTTTGTCACACGTAATCGTCAGTTCAATACGTGGGAAATTTTACGCAAAGATCTTGGCATACACCCATATAAGATTCACCAGGTGCAATAATTAAAAGCACAAGACCCTCATATGCTTTATTCTTTCGCCGATTGGGCTCTACAGCAGTGTGTCATAAAAATCGGGAAGGCGATTCGATGAACGATATTTTTAAAAACCATCAATTTTTATACATATATATATATATATATACATATATATATTTGATTCTCTAAAAACGAGGGCGAACGTCCCTAACGTGGGTGTTAACTTCATTTATACACTGCAATATGCAGTCAGAGGAATGTATACAAAGAATTCCATGATTCTAGCTGCGGCCATTTGGTTGGTACCATTTGTATCCCCTTTTTCCTATTTTACCCCTTAAGAGTGTGTCTTCGCAATTAGAGGGATGTACCCACCGAATTTTATCATTCTAGCTGTAGTCGTTTAGTTGGAACTATTTTTATCCCTCTGTACCCATTGTATCCCTTGAAAGTAGGAATTTGGAAAAAAAACCTTTTATTTTTTGTGTCTACGCAGTCGGGGGAATGTATACTCCGAATTTCATGACTTTAGCTGTTGTCATTTGGTTGGTACTATTTTTATCCCCTTTTACCATTTTAACCCCAAAATTCGTTTATTTTAGGAGTCTACGTAATCAGAGGAATGTATACACCGAATTTCATTATTCTAAGTGCTGCCGCTTGGTTGGTACCATTTTTATCCCTCTATTCCCATTTTACCCCTTAAAAGTACGAATTTGAAAAAATACTTTTATATTATATTTCTACTCAGTTTGTTTATATCTCTACTCAGTACACACCGAATTTAGTGTTTCTAGCTGTTGTCCTTTAATAGTTACCCTTTTTATCCCTTTTTGCTCCATTTCAACCCCTACGAATAAAAATTACTTTATGGTGCACGTTTTTGTTATAGGGGAATGCGCATACCCGATATCAAGTAAGTAAGTACAAGCAGAAATATTGAAAAAATATGCTTAAACACTCTAAAATATTAGGGGTTGTTATGGGTAGTCCTTGTGAGGGAAAAATTTTTACCTTTGGGCCGATTTCGCCCAGTTTCATTTGGACGCCCTAGCTCCTTTCGTTTAGATACTAGCGTGATTTCAACAGTCGGACATGGTTAGATCGTCTTAGAATTTTATGACGATGAAGAATATATATATACTTTATAGGGTCTCAGGTCGATATTTCAAGGTGTTACAAACGGAATGACAAAGTTAGTCTACCCCCATCATGGAGGTGGAGGGTATAAAAAATCCAGAAATGTCGGGCAAAAAAAGAATTAAATTGTTTAATAATAATATGCTAAATATTCCGTCCCTATGTCAAGAAGAAGAAGAATTTGCATATGTTCCATGAAAAATGGATTATTTATATGACTCTTGTGACATATTTATAGCTATTCGATATTTTATTTATGGCACGCAACAAATAAACCAGTAAAGAAATACCAACAACCACAGCAACAGAAACAGAAACAAAGAGTTGTAGCATCCCAGCAAAAAAATATTACTTTGCAGACAGAACTAGTTGCAATCTATCCACACCGCATTCTAGATATATGGCTACAAGTTATATACACAGAACAACCCCAATACATATGTGCGGTGCATTTCTATATCTAGAAGTAATAATACGAGCCATCTTCTAATGAAGTCAATCCTCATTTCTATTCGTGTAAAAGACACAATTTATTACAAAAATATATGTATTTGTGGCATACTCCTAAGCGAGTTGCAAGGGGTGAATGATTTTGTATTTGGCTTAGCCTTAACTAATTGGTGTTGAGATTGGTCAATAAATTCGCGTTAAACTTGATTTGTGTTACATGTTTTCGCTGGGATGTGTTCGTGTTGTGAATGGGCTTTAAGCATCGAATCCTCGTATAAGTCGTAGGGGTAATTATTGGAATAAAATATTTTATTTACGAGGGGATATCGTAGCAATC
The DNA here is from genome assembly GCA_947397865.1 of Polietes domitor. Classification (NCBI taxonomy): domain Eukaryota; kingdom Metazoa; phylum Arthropoda; class Insecta; order Diptera; family Muscidae; genus Polietes; species Polietes domitor. The sequence continues at coordinate 93,155,018 of OX377619.1, read as the reverse complement.
GTTAAAGCGAAATAAATAAATAAATATGGAAAAATATAAATATATTGTCGTAAATGCTCACACATTCTGACATTTGCACATACAGACAGTCATAAACACATAATACTCGTACACTTGACTTAACACTTTATTTATGTTCACTAGCAGTGTGTGCGGTAATAAACGAGTATATGCGTCTATTTAATTCAAATTTATATATCCATTAAAAGTAAAGAGTTAAGGATTATTTATTTCGCCAGAAAATTGCGATATGAAAGATGTTTATTGTAATTAGAAGAATGTTCCTGGTTTGAACTACACATTTGAAAATCATCTGGGGTATTGGGAAATATCTCCATGCAGCACACACTCCATTATGGCCAATATCGTCGCTTCTATGAAAAGGAAATTACAACAAAAATTAGTGGAAATGGAAGAGGAGGCGTGACTTTTTCTTTTGTCAACTGGATTATACATTTGCAAACTATAAATAATTCCCTCAACATTAATTTAAGCAAAATCAGATAGTTGTAAATGCTTTGAACTTGATTCCAGTTAAATTTTCCTTAAACTAAGTACTTTTTTACTAAATCTAAATATTTTTTTTTTTGAAATGTTCATGTTCAGATTAAGTAATTTTTCCTCAAACCAAGTAAATTTCTGCTAAAATCCGTTAAAAATTGAGCTTAAAATAAAATCAATTGAACTGAAATTTTGATCAAAAACAAGTTGTTTACACTTTTCAGCATTATTCCGCTTTTCCCCCGCTGTTTCGTTTTACATTATTTTTGGTACGTTATAGTTGCAAAATTCCCACTTGAAAAAATTTCAATTTCAAAATCTTCCCTTCTTCGGCATTACTGCACAGTTTAAACGAAACGCTAATTTCTCGTAAATGAAATGAGCGTTTCCAAAGTACTATAAGACTGCAATTATGGGAAATTGATTTTCATCGCAATAAGGCTACATGACTGACTGAATTATTATGAAAATTATTATTCTATGAAAAACAAAATCCGGAACGCTACAACCTTCTTTCGAAATTAGTTTCATTTATAGGAATAGTTACATGTCCTTCTGAGTTGAAATCAGAAATGATCAATTTGGACAAACTAATAAATGATAAACTAAAAAACCTAGTCAAAAATGATAAATTAATGAGCATTTTAGCGGGTCCATATTTTGGAACATTGAAATTCTTTAACTGACTTTTTACTTTTAGGGAAATCAAAATCAAATAAAAAATATTCTAAACCCTGCTATTTGAAAATATAATACATCAAAACAGCCGATTTTACATGAATTTCACAATCCCGCTTTTGTCTACAAAATCCCGCTTTTTGATTTCATATATCCCGCATTTTGGCCAACGGTCACGTTAGCTATTACACCATGATTGCTTCGAAGGCAAGATAGGTGCCTTAATTAATATTTAAATGTGTGAAGAACTCGACATAAACTTCAGTAAGCACAATAACATAAAAATTCCTGAATGCAATCTTCTTCATACAACAAATTTCTTCATTTTTCCGGTGTATTTTTTTTGTGTTATATTTTCCCCAATTTCTGCGATAATAGACCCTTGAAAGCACTTTGATTCTTGTCTTAGAATAACTTATTGGTCGATTTTTTGGACGTTTATAGTAATTTTTTGTGGATTTTCACAGTGACTACAGAAAACTTTTTCTTATATGGTGGTGGTATTTTATAAAAAAATAGCTGCAGTCAATACCTTTCGAATGATGCCTAATTGATGACCATGATGAATGAAATTGACGCCGCAGCGCTCATTTTTGTAAAAAGTGGTTGAACATTTTGGCTGTGAAAACAATCGCCTGTATTAAATTATTTCACAAAAATGTAATCAGTGACGTAATTTTTCGTCCCTTATACTTCACTTAGGCATCATTCGATAGGTATTGCTTTTATCTATTTATTATTCATTACACCTGTTATAAAATGTTTCCAAGAAATATGTGTTTTTAGCCGTCACATTGAAAACCCACAAAAAAAAAACAATATAAACGCCCAATAATTCTACCAATGAGTTATTCTAAGACAATAATAAAAAAATTATTTAAAGTACTTCCAAGTGTCTCTTAATTTAGAAAAAACTTGGGCAAAATTGCAACATAAAAAATACACGAAAAAAACATGATTTTTAGAGATGTTTTCAGAAGCGTTTAGCTCACAGATGGCTTGACCCAATGACAAAATATTTTGTAGATCATCATTAAACAATTCAATCTTCATTTCTAGGGGGTGACCGCTGCAATTTATTTTCTTGACCTATCCTAATATACACATACTTACATATGCAACTCAATGAGCTGCTTGTAAGATGGCATGTGGACTTTATTACTTGGTGCGATTTTTTAAACGCAAATTTGGCAAGTGAGTTGTGCTTCTCGTTCGTTTGTGAGAATCATCTCCTTATAGAGGCCGGGTTTGATGCTGAAAATTCGATGCGAAGCCACTTGAAAAGACTTTTGACCTGGTCGAAATCATGATCGTGGTAGTCTGTAGCCAAGTAATAAATGTCACCATGCTATTTGTAAATAAATTTGCATTCTATTAAATATAGATGCAAAATTGTCTTGAGCCAGGACAATACACCAGTTAAAATTTTTAAGTTTTGTAAAAAATCGAAACTTGGCAAAAACTCAACGGTTATTTTGAGATATTATTAGAAAATGTGTCTTTCTAGCTTTATTATTGTGCCAAAATTGTATTTGTGTAAAAATTTTAAAAATATCCTTTTTGAAAAAATATGACTTTGGACCAACACAACTTCTTCCCTTTGAAAGCCTTACATAATGCAATACATATTTAGAAATGTGGGTGGGGACCCGAAATTGTCCACAATTTAGTGGACAAATTTCGAATTCTGCACGCTTTCACGTTATCAAAACGGCAGAAATGTGCTTAGATATTTCAAATTTTAGGAGTATTTTCAGTTCTTGTTAAGGTATAAAGGTTCTTTTGTATAATAATAAATATTACATGAATTTTATTTTTGGTCTAAAGCCGCTGATTTGGAGTCACGTGTGGCCTGTCTGTCGTTAGCCTTTGAATGTGGAATTTGTCGCTAGAATTTGGATATTGATGTTGTCTCCATTTAAAGGGGGGATGAAAGAGTTAAGTTAAGAATTACTATGCCAAAGGCTCAAAATTCATATTCAAATTAAAAGCGTGTAAAAGTCGGTCGGTTTTAAATAAAGAGTGATTTTTTTGAGGTTAGGATTTTCATGCATTAGTATTTGACAGATCACGTGGGATTTCAGACATGGTGTCAAAGAGAAAGATGCTCAGTATGCTTTGAAATTTCATCATGAATCGTCTTAAAAACGAACAACGCTTGCAAATTATTGAATTTTATTATCAAAATGCGTGCTCTGTTAAGAAAGTTCATTGCGCGCTTCCATTGTATGGTCAGTTTAATCGACCCACTGAAGCGGCTATTCGGACTATTGTGACTAAATTTCGCACCAAATTTACATTGTTGGACATTAAACCACCAACACGCTTACGTAGAGTGCGAACTGAAGAAAATATCGCAGCTGTATCGGCCAGTGTTAATGATGACCACCAATTTTCGATTCGTCGCCGTTCGCACCAATTGGGTCTCTGTTAGTAAAAAACGTGGAAATGCCAAAATTGGACTAAGCGGATGGACCACCTAAGACGCAGCCGCGGTCAACATTTAAATGAAATTATCTTCAAAAAGTAAATGTCATGGACCAATCTAAAGTTTCAAATAAAGAACCGATGAGATTTTGCAAATTTTATGCGTTTTTTTAAAAAAAAAGTTATCAAGCTCTTAAAAAATCACCCTTTACTTTCTCTGTTCTAAAAAAACTAGTGCAGATTGATCACAAAATAAATTAAATATTACAATATTTTTATTGTTTGCTTTGTAGGAGACACGAGCATCATTAATCGCTTCAATCAATACCTGATGTTGGCATCTGCTTACTATCGTCTGACTCCCTCACACACTCACCCAGATGTGTCGAATAGCTGGTAGTCAGTCCATCTGGATGGATGATTGAATGGACGATGGATGACCGGTTAATACGACTTAAGTCCAAATGTACAACCAAAACATTCACACACACACAGCTCAACAAACTGAAATGGATGAAAGGAAGGAAGGGACATTGGAACAACGCAAAACAACGCATCCCATACCATGGCAGCGCTTCACATCGCATCGCATTAAATGCTTAAAGTTCAGTGAGGCGTTCATTATCCTCACGTGCAAATGAACAGTTCTCAATCGGATTAATACCCAAACAATGGAAACCATCACACACAAATACATACATACAGATGTACATATGTATAATAAAATATATACAAATCCCATGTACGCTAGTATGTAACGCAGTACGACGTGTAAAGAGGGCCGTTTAAGTGGCAGAAGTACGAAAACCGAAAACTCAACGAAAATCCTAAGACGCCGCCGACGATAAGAAGATTAAATACATTTCATGTTCCATCCGTTGGTATGCACACTGCGAATCGCTCGGATAAGGAATCGCAATGTGGTGAGTATTTGGTTTGCCAAGTATTTGACAACACTGGGTCTTATGACAGTCTGATTTATATCGAGATGTCCGAAGTTAACCCAAAATCTGTCGATCTCGATGTGGGTGCAATGGAACATTTCCAATTTTAGTGGCAGCAAGAGTAATTCCAAACATTGACCGATGTGGCCCACTGAGCTGTTTTCTTCATCATTAAAGTATTACAAGTTCAAAATATATACCACTAGCTGAACCCCCGCCCGCTTCGCCAGGCAGAAAAACAGACGGAAATTAAAATCAGGTTTCATATTTTTTCTTGTGATCGGTAATATATGTACCACCTATAATCAAGGTACTTCCCTGAGATACTAAAGAAATGGATATGTTCCATGGAGAATATTGAAGAACAGAACTTTAGTTACGGCAAATAAATAAAAATCAAATTGATTTTAGGTCGAGTGTGATTCTCCTCCTTTCCATTACCAAAACTAAAAACTTCCTACGTAAGAAGAACTCACTTAATCGAATAGCTGGAATTCGAATGTACTACATTCAAAACATATAGAAAGTCAATCAAATTGTTCACTAATCAAACAACAAAAAAAAAATTAAAAATTATATAATTTCCGTTTTCTTGACCTAAGTCGGCTTTTGACGAATGAATATTTCTTTTTTTTTGTAACCTTTCTTTACTATTGTGCTAGAAAAATCCAAAGAAAATGAGTAAGTTTACAAAATTCAAATAACACATTCCCCATCATTCAAATCCCGCCCATTTGTATATTGTCTAAGCAGGTTACAAATAAATTAACTCACACAAAAATATAGGAATCTCGGTGTAGAATATACTCTAAAACAGGTCTTAATTTCGAATGGGAATGTCCAGGGCCACTTTCCGCCCATCTTTGCACAACTATTTACACTGGACACAAATTTTCAGCTCTCTAGGTGTTATAGAACTGGCAAAATTCGATAATAGGTTTTAACTTCGTATGGAAGGAGCCACGCCCACTTTTCCAATACCGCCCATTTTGGCACAACTTCACAATTAGTGAAGTTGCACAAAAATTCAAGACTCTAGCTGCAACAGTACTCCGAATATGCTAATTTATAAAAAAAAAAACGAATAAATCCCCAATTTGTGTGGGAGGTGCCACGCCCACTGAAAATTTCAAAAATTTATATAGCCTATTTTCACCACGGGCTCTGCTTGAACATACTTTGCAAATTTCAAGAAGATCGGTCCAGTAGTTTAGGCTGGTATAAAGAACAAACAAACTTACAAACACAGATTCATTTTTATATAAAGGGTGGTTCAATTTTAAGGGCCGATGTTGATTTTGAATAAAACACAATTTATTTAGGAAATTATTGTCACTTATTTTTATTATGATAATATTGGTACGGGTCAATTATGTATGGAACAAAATATCGGCCAAATGGCCGCCGCGACCTCTGCGGCACACCTCCAGCCGATGGTCCAAATTTTCAATGACGCTGAGGCATAATTGAGGTTCTATGCCGTAAATGTGCCGAATTATCTCATTGTTTAGCTCTTGAATTGTTGCTGGCTTATCGACGTACATCTTTTCATTCAAATAACCCCAACGAAAGAAGTCCAACGGTGTCAGATCACATGATCTTGGCGGCCAATTGACATCGCCACAACGTGAGATAACACGGCCATTGAATTTGTCGCACAAAAGAGCCATTGTTTCTTAGCTGTGTGGCATCCACAACCATATCTTCCAATTCGGGCCATAAAAAGTTCGTTATCATCTCACGATAGCGAAGACCATCGGTAACTGCCTGACCGGTCTCATTGTGGAAAAAATACGGTCCGATGATGCCGCCAGCCCATAAACAGCACCAAACAGTCACTCTTTGTGGGTGCATTGGTTTTTCGACCAACACTCTTGGATTGTCATTCGCCTAAATGCGGCAATTATGCTTATTGACGAATCCACTGAGGTGAAAATGTGCCTCATCACTGAGGATAATTTTCTTCGAAAATTGATCATCCACTGTTGCCATTTCTTGCCACCATTCTGACCATTGACGACGTTTGGAATGACGTTTAGTTCTTGAGCCAATTGCACCTTGTAAGCGTGTAAATGTAAGTCTTTATGCATAATGGTCATCAACGAAGGGCGTGAGAGGTGCAATTGTTGGGCACGACGACGAGTTGAGGTGGACGGCTCTTCAGCCACACTATCCCGAACAGCAGCAACATTTTCTGCTGTTCGAGCTGTACGAGCATGCACTGTGTTTCTCCCACTGACCCGGATTGCTCAAATTTTTGCACGATTTTTCCGATTGTACGCACATTTGGACGATTAAATTGATCGAAAAGTGCACGATATGCATTTTTTTCATAAAAAGCCTGAATAACTTTAACGCGTTGCTCGATTGTGTATCTTTCCATGGTTCAAATTGAGTTAATCTGAAATTGAGAAATGTCAAATGAAATGACGTTTAGGTGTGGTTCACATTCAACATCGGTCCATACAATTTAAGCACCCTTTATATAGATAGTATTTGTATTTGACAGCATGAAAATCGAGCTGTAATAATATAAGGTCGATTTACAAATGTCAGATCCCATAGAAATTTTACATTTGGGTGATTCCATTGGGACGGGTGTGACACTTTTGCTTAAATATGTTTAAATATCTCCCATATTCATTGACTGAGATTTTTACTATATTGCCAATTGAAAACGTCAGGTTTATCGGAATATTATTTCAATTAAAAATATGTCTTAGTGTTTAAAATGTTTGGGATATTCATTTTTGCTTATCAAAAGAGTAGTTCGTACACTTTTCTCTAAAGTATACGTTATCGACATCTCTTTATGAATATAGGAAATATATGATATTTAAATTGTAACGGGCGTGACATATTGACGGAAATTCTGTTACGACACCAGCCTATACCAGAGCTATTGTTGTAATTTTTTTTGAAATATAATCAAAAATATGTATTATGAGAAGTATAAACATTACGAATGTTTATCGGTGTTTTTGTTAATTATAAATTGTTTTTAAAAATTTTAAAAAAGGGTCACTTTACATTGAATCACCCATTTGTAAATGAGCTGAAATTGTTTGATTTAGCATGCAGTCTGAAAAGGCTATTACAAACAAATGTACAAGGACATACTATGCTGTGCCAGTTTGGCAGAGAATATAAAATGCCCTGTCTATAGTGTCCAACTACCAAAAACAATTACATTTTGTAGCAATTGCATAATTTTCATTGTGCTTTTCCAAAAAGAATTTCTAAAGAGAGTAAAAAAGCTTACATTTGTTGCCCCCTCAATGTTCGGGGAATATTTTCTTGTCCGAAAAGAAAGCGCCATTAGTTTAGTTACCCTGTTGCCCACATTTCTAAATTTTGTTCTTGACATTGCATCGCCAACACTAGGTTGGCGATGTTGCTCTGAGGTCGAATTGTGTCATTTCCTTTTGCCGTTTCCCACAATCCGACATCATCAATCATTTGGCTGTAATCGTGAATGGGGAGGAAGTCCACATTCCGCTGACCTTGCAGGCATATGTACGAGTCCGTTTGTATACAAATAACTGTGGTGCGTGATTAACTGGAAGCGGAGCCACTTGAAAGTACATGTGCTCGTATGGATCGATAGAGATAATAATCCCGATAAAACAAACACTCGCGTGCATATGCATATGTACAGTAAACTGGGGTGTCATCCATGGAAGCAATTAATAGTGAATGCTCTTTGTTTAACGGTAGGCGTATTCGATTGGACTTACTAAATTAATATTTGTATAGAATTGAAATGTTTAAGATCAACACTAAATGCACCAAATATTTACGCACAACTTTTTTTGGGGCAATACCAGACTAAGAAGAACGTATTGTCTCGCTGTTTGACAACCCCCAAGAAAGTTGGTTAATACTCTTTTAGTGGTGCTGCCAGATTACTGATCCATTTAAGAAAAAAAAACAATTAAAAATGCGTTAAGTTCGACAGCGCCGAATCTTATATACCCAATCACAGATTGCACAGTATTACCGGCAGATTAGTGTCTTTCAACTTTATATACAAGTGCACTACCATATTAGGAAAATTGTGATATCTTTTATGCACATTACCATATTTGTTTACTTTTCAAAACTTTAAATAAACTTTTAAATAAATAGTGATGCTTCATTATTATGATATTAATAGTCCTCTACTATATAAATATAAAACTTCAAGAGTAATCAAAAAGTGAACATGAGACAGGAATCCTCAAAAATATGCCCTAAATATCTGATGCATTGTCAGTCGTTATTAGGTAGAAACAATTTACCTCATGACCGATTTTTCCCATTTTTAATTTCTTGATTCCAGCTACAGCACAATTATCGGTACCATTTTGATGGGAAAAGTACTAATATTGAAGTTTGGTTGTTTCGAGTACCAATTTTGGTGCTGCCGTGTGGTTGGTGCCACTTTTATCCCCATTTGCCTCATTTTTTGCCTGAAAGTACAAATTTCGAAAAACTTTTTTATGTTTCTATATAGTCATATGAATGTATACACAAAATTTAATGATTTCAACTTCATCGGTATTATTTGTACCATTTTTATCCCTATTTTTAATTGTATCCCTTAAAAGTACAATGTTGAAAAATTGCCCCACTCAGTCATCTCTAGCTGGGATATATATGTTACAATCTTCCATATACATATAGTTTTTCCCTGCTCGAAAAGAAAACAGCTCTGAGCCGTTTATGTGAAGTATGTAGTTTGTTCGTCTGCGTGAAATGTAATCGGATTTATTCCAAGCCCAATATTCGTGACTTATGTTACCATCTTTTGAAAAAGTTGTTTGAAGTGTCGTTGGAAACTTCCACATCCAGCCGGACATCGGAACCGAGATTTGTCTCCGCAGCGACTGTTCAGCAAGAACAGGATCAGATTTCCAATCCCTTGTTTCACTCCGAGGTTGGACAACGTCGCCATCATTAGTGCACATGGGTGGTGTTGCCCGTTCGATCTACGCTACTATCCAATTATTTTCGTGACCCACTTTAAGGTTCGTACACGTATCTATGAAGGTACTTCTGTGTGCATGAACGGCATATGAGGACATTTTTGATTTTGTCAATAAATGTCGCTTACATGTGTTTGTGTGTTTGTGCTGGTGTGTGTATGTCCGGATTGTCAAATAATTTGTTTATCAACAAATGTTATCATTTCGGTAGGTTTATTCATGGCTTCGCAATTTAACAAAATTAGAACATATTATCATTTGGTGCTCTAATCGCAATGTTGTACACGAGTCTGCCGGAAAAATGCAATCAACTCATCCACCCACTCCAGTTAATCACATAAACAGGAGCGTGGAAACCCAGCACTCGGAGAAATTGTGTAGTAGGCCAAAAGTTAATAACAACCGCGGAATTCCATGTAAAAGTTGCGAAAGTCGACCGATTTTAATGAAATTTGGTATTGCGAGTTATTAGGATGGAGGATTTTTTGAAAAAAAAGTGTAAACTGTGGTATCCACCTAACGTTGAAGTTTTTCATATTTTGCCAAATGGAGTTTACTTAACCAGTCTCAATTTGCCTTTTCCATTACCAGACTTTGAAAGGTAGAATAACAATCATTTTTATTTTCAGGTTTATGTTTGACATTTGCAATATGCTTGAACAAAATTGGGAAATATTAAAAACTTACTTCCAAAGTAGTGAGTCTTAAGCAAACTGTAATGTACGTGAAAAAAAATCGAGAAGAGATCGGCCTGAAGCTCATTTCCATATCGGTGGATATAATAAGCAAAATTGCAGCATTTGGGGTTCAGAAAACCCACACGTGAATATTGAGTGCCATGCTCAACGATGTTTTGTTTCCAAAAATGCAAGAGAATGACATGGACGACATTTGGTTTCAACAAGACGGGGCCACATGTCACACAGCCAACGTTGCGTCGATATTTTACGCACTGTTTTTGAAAATCGAATAATCAGCCGATATTGTGATGTCAATTGGCCGCCTCAGAGCTGTGATTTGAGTCCTTCGGATTATTTTCCATAGGGAGCCATTAAGGATAAATGTTACGCAAACATGAAATCGAAGTTGCCATTGAAGATATTCGAGCCGGAACAATCGAAAATGTACTGAAAAATTGGGTTGATCGGATGAGGTACTGCCGATCCAGTCGTGATAGTCATATAAATGATACTAGCTGTAACCGCTGCTTCGCACGCGAAAAAGCTAGTTATTTGGTATTAGTTTTATCCGTCTCTGTTTTTGGATAATATTTATTTGATTTTCTTTTTAATTTGGAAACCTCCTATTAGATAGCGTTCATATACAGCCAAAGGAATGTGTACTATTTTAGCTGAACTGCCTTCGTATGTATAATTTTTTATCATTTTCTACCCAGTTTTGAACAAAAAAATTACAACCGCGCAAAGCCTTTTATATCTTCGACCTCATGCTTCTAGATGCAGCCGACAACTTTATAGCTTTTTGCAACAAATACACATTTTGAAAAATTGCTATAGGTAACATGTGTTTTTGCTTTATTTGGTACCACGTTTATCCCTTGTCGTCTCGCATCTTCCTTATAAATAAAAATTTTTTTAATATCCATTTATGTTTCGCGTTTACATAATTAAGGGTTGTACCCCATTTTTACCATTTTTTGTCCCACGCGCACCTTAAAAGTACAAATTTCGACAAATCCAATTTGACTGCGCTTCTACATGGTCAGAGGAATTTAGATATAAATGTTCACGATTCTGGTTGCAATACTTTAGTTGGTACCACCTTTTTGTGCCGTTCAGCCCTTAAAAGTGCAAAATGCATTTATATTGCGCTTCTATATGGCGAGAGGAATTTATACCAAATTTCACGATTCTATCTGTAATACTTTAGTAGGTACCATTTTTGTCTCTTTCCTCCCTTAAAAGTACAAATTTCGAAATATTTGTAGCTCGCCTGCTTTTCTAATTTTTCTACCTACTGCCGTTTAATCTGGACGAAGGTTAGACGTTTTCCCCCTAAAAGTACGAATTTCGTAAAACCCTTTAATACCAGCAATTTGAAAAAATAATCAGTATTTTTTATAGCCGATTCTAATTTAAAGTTTTAAATGGCCCACATTGCATAACCATATTTTTATATAGGGTCTACAACATCGAATCTGTCCGGCATTAAAATTTCACTGATATCATAAGACACCCACCCGACTTAAGCATTCCTTACTTCTTTTAATACAGAAGAAGAGAATGTCTTTTTCTTTTTGGCGATACGACAATATCAAAAACTTCAATATTAAGGGTTTTAAATATTTTTCAAAAATGCCAAATACTTACACCAAATTTGATAAAAATCAGAAGACCTACGAGATTTCCTCGTTGATTTAAATGGGATTCCTCAATTCTCTTAATAAATAAATTGTCCAAAGTCGTAGTAAATAACTTACTATTTGGTATACGCCTGCTTTAAGCAATTAGATTTTCTGGAACTGCTTATATATAGCCTCAGGCTTAATAGTGTCACACAATTTTCAGAAAAATGGCAGTCATATAAACGTAAAGTCGGGTAGTGTTCCATATGTATTACCACTATATCCAAAAAACTAATATCTGGTTGGAATTAAAGTTACTCAAAATCGAAATTGTATTTCGCGACATCGCAATGATTGTTATTGTTTTATTTTGGAGTTTTGTGACTTGACTTTAATCGGAGATCATACTTACAGACATCTATAATACATATGATATTTGCTGGTCCAGTCGAATTCGCTTTAGTGCAATACGCTTAACTGAAAAATTCGAATAACAACTCATTAAAATCACTCCGTATATTGAAAATATCTCACAACTGAAAATTTTCGTGAAATCTATCAAAATCAACATAGCTATTATATATTACATATTATATATTATATATTATATATTATATATTATATATTATATATTATATATTATATATTATATATTATATATTATATATTATATATTATATATTATATATTATATATTATATATTATATATATATTATATACTCTTTGAATACAACAATTTTTTGGTGTCCGGACATGTCCCTCAAATGATTTTGGGACATTTTGCATTAAAAAAGCTTTTACTTTGCGTAGCGTGTAGTTGTACATCAGAGGAGAAAATCATTAAGTTATCCGAACCCCGGCGTAGAGAAAATTTCTGGTAAGCGATAGAAGATCTGACCATATTTTCCGTTTCTGTAGGGCTGAATCGACTGTACTCTTAGCAAATAGTTCCTTTTCGTTATTATTTTTAAAATGTATTTACTACAAATAAAGCGATAAATACGAAATTCACTGTCCAACAGCATTTATGGGACAGAGAAAATCAATGCTAGTTAAGCGTGAAGAGCTTTATTTACAACTTTGGTGTCTTCCGTGACACCCATTGAAATTTTCCGACAAAATTTTTCGTAGAAGATTTTAATCCTTAAATGTCCTTTCAGAAATGAAATTTTTTTATTTTCTCGAAAAAGGCACCAATTTGAACCATAACGAGAGGAGCTGTAGGGTTAAGATCTTCCACGAAAATAATCCTCATCAGATTCCACAATATAGTTCTGACAATAAGAATTCTCTCCGTGCTACCTTCGACCTAAAAATGAAAACTTTGATCCACTGTAAGTTTATTCTTCAAAAAATGATCTACTCTACATCCCCTTTGAGAATTATATAAACTGTTGCAAATATACTGTTGGACAGTGATATTATCCCACCGAACTGAATTGACTAGATAAATATTTTCTATTACTTTTTTTAAGATTGAGAAAATGTGGTATTATGAACCGCAGGAGGCGGAATATAATCTCAAATGCGTCCCATATTTCCGTTGGCATTTAAGAACATTTCCAGATAACTGTCACTAATAAGGACAGTTGTATTTTTGTCACAAAAACAATCCAAACTTCCCAACTTTTCCATTTTATTTCTGTGCCTGGGCCCACTTTCAAATAATCCCCAAAACGCCACTGTTTTCGGGTAATTTCCCAATAAAATTATATTTGATGTGTTTGCACAGGAAAAACAACGTACAAATTACGCATGAAATTAAATCAAAATCGTTATCACTCCTCCCCCGCCACATGTCCAAAGAGAAAATCATCAAAAAAAAATAGAAAGATTTGACACAGAACACGAAATGCCACTGACAGACAATTCGGTTTGGATTTAATTACAAAATCAAACAATTGAGCGAACACTATTTCCTATCAGTTATTTTCGCATTCATGGACACGTAACTTTATTGTATAAATAGGGATTATACGAGTAAAATACAGTGGGGTAAATCGTAAATATATTTGGTAGAATTTATGCCCTGTTTCATGGATTTTGGTTTCGTAACAACCATCAGCAACTAAAGAGTGATTTTTTTGAGGTTAGGATTTTCATGCATTAGTATTTGACAGATCACGTGGGATTTCAGACATGGTGTCAAAGAGAAAGATGCTCAGTATGCTTTGACATTTCATCATGAATAGACTTACTAACGAGCAACGCTTGCAAATCATTGAATTTTATTATCAAAATGCGTGCTCTGTTAAGAAAGTTCAGAAAGAAAGAAATTGTGTTCAGCGACGAAGCTCATTTTTGGCTCAATGGGTACGTAAATAGGCAGAATTGTCGATTTTGGAGTGAATATCAGCCAGAAGCATTGCAAGAGCTACCAATGCATCAAGAAAAAGTCACAGTTTGGTGCGGTTTATGGGCTGGTGGCATCATTGGACCGTACTTCTTCAAAGATGATGCGAATCGTAACGTAACTGTGAATGGTGAGCGCTACCGTGAGATGATATCCAACTTTTTTTTGCCCAAAATGGAAGAACTGAACTTGGTTGACATGTGGTTTCAACAAGATGGCGCTACATGCCACACAGCTCGCGATTCTATGGCCATTTTGAGGGAAAACTTCGGAGAACAATTCATCTCAAGAAATGGACCGGTAAGTTGGCCACCAAGATCATGCGATTTGACGCCTTTAGACTATTTTTTGTGGGGCTACGTCAAGTCTAAAGTCTACAGAAATAAGCCAGCAACTATTCCAGCTTTGGAAGACAACATTTCCGAAGAAATTCAGGCTATTCCGGCCGAAATGCTCGAAAAAGTTGCCCAAAATTGGACTTTCCGAATGGACCACCTAAGATGCAGCCGCGGTCAACATTTAAATGAAATTATCTTCAAAAAGTAAATGTCATGGACCAATCTAACGTTTCAAATAAAGAACCGATGAGATTTTGCAAATTTTATGCGTTTTTTAAAAAAAAAAAGTTATCAAGCTCTTAAAAAATCACCCTCTACATGCTCAGTAGGACATTGAATATGAGAGCCGATAGACAATTCCGACCGTAAATTCTTGGGGTTATATTCGGTAAAGTGTGGCTTAAAAGTGCGAAGTCCAAGTTCAGACTAAGAAACGTAGTTGATTTCTTATAAAGCTATATTCAGACATGACAAAATGCCAACTAGGAGTTTTTGGCCAACTTCACAGGGGTCGTGACAAAAGCACACATACATATATTTTTGGTTGAAATTAACTAAATACATTTTCAACTGATTTCGACTATTCTTATGGAGGTTACATTGGTTTTATTTTAATCTAGGATCTACGGCATTTGTGTGACTAGTACCAAAAGGGGCGTGCCAGTATTGCCTATCTCCAAGCACACTTTGACTCTCCGAAATGATATGAAAACAATTGCAATGCAATCGCGATTCTCATTCAAGGACCCACTGTATGTCAGCATGTTGGAGTAAAGGCTCCACTAGTGCTGGAGCATGAGGGTGCTACGTACATAGTACGACTCGTGTGTTTACACTGTGTATTTCTACTTTTAACCATTATTCATTATTGTATGGCAAATATTTAATAATAAATCCACAGTATGTTCAATATATATATATTCCATATGGATACATACATACATACGTATAGTATGTATGATAATGTATGGGTGGCTGTGCATGTTGTTGGATTGTTAAACGTACTCGACACATATCCAACTTGTAGATACATACGTATATATAAATGTATGTAGATTGGGAATGAGGAGAAGTATACTTCTGCACTGAGAGAGAGAGAAACAGAGATGAGGTAGACAATGTATAAATTATGAAATATGTTCGAGTCTAGGCACACACACGCATGCATGCATGGGTACGTTTACGCTCATTTGTATTCTCTGTATGGAAATGTACACACATACATACATACTTACATATCTGCAGATACGAGTACGAGTACAAGTACAATATGGATATCATCAATATTTGCATATCTACCAGATCCAGATACAGATGCCAGATACCAGATATCGGATACACATACAGATCTGTATGAATAAATGTACATACATACATACATGTGAGTACGAGTACATATATCTTTTTATTATTATGTATAATATTTATTTATATTTATTCTGTGTGTATTTTTTTATATCGTTTTCTCATGTTACCGCTGTTGTCGTTGTTGTTGCTGCTGCACGCCACCGAACATTGCCACCACTTGGAGTAGAGCAATAATAAAATGATGTTTGGTTTCAGATGATGTACATATCTATGTATGTTCGCACGAGTGGGAACAAGGTGGGCCTAAAGTTGCCTATTCTTTCTAATATTTTGAAAAATCTCTTTGTTTCCAGTAGAAGTACAGTTTGGTTAGTACCATTGTTATCCCTTTTTGTCCCGCTTCCCCCTTGAAAGTACAAATTTCGAAAAATAAATTTATATTGCACGTCTATGTTACCAGAAGAATTTACACATTGAATTTCACGACTCTAGCTGTCGTACTTTTGTTGGTACCACTTTTATGAATTTTGTCCCGCTTCTCCCTTAAAAGTACATATTTCTAAAAATCCATTGCTTTTGCGCGTGTACATGGTCAAAGGAATGTCTACACCAAATATTACGAGTCAAGTTTCAATAGTGTTGTTGGGATCATTGTTATCCCTTTTCCCCATTTACCCTTTTAAAGTACGAATTTCGAATAATTCCTGTATTTCTCAGGATTATGGGGGAGGTATACAGCAAATTTCACGATTCTAGCTTTACCGTTTGATTGGTACAATTTTTATCCCTTGTTAGCCAAGTACGAATTTATAAAACTATTTTTAGGTTGCTTTCGTGTTGTAAGAGGAATGTTAGATTAGGTTGAATGAGTGAAACTCGCTACCAGCGAGGCTATAATGGTCCATTGTGGTACCCATATAGTGTCGAAGAAAGAGAGAGTCATGTAAAGGAGTATTGTAGGTAGGAGAACTAGTATAGAGTGATTTTTTTGAGGTTAGGATTTTCATGCATTAGTATTTGACAGATCACGTGGGATTTCAGACATGGTGTCAAAGAGAAAGATGCTCAGTATGCTTTGACATTTCATCATGAATCGTCTTACAAACGAACAACGCTTGCAAATTATTGAATTTTATTATCAAAATGCGTGCTCTGTTAAGAAAGTTCATTGCGCGCTTCCATTTTATGGTCAGTTTAATCGACCCACTGAAGCGGCTATTCGGGCTATTGTGACTAAATTTCGCACCAAATTTACATTGTTGGACATTAAACCACCAACACGCTTACGTAGAGTGCGAACTGAAGAAAATATCGCAGCTGTATCGGCCAGTGTTAATGATGACCACCAATTTTCGATTCGTCGCCGTTCGCACCAATTGGGTCTCTGTTACTCAAAAACGTGGAAATGCCAAAATTGGACTAAGCGGATGGACCACCTAAGACGCAGCCGCGGTCAACATTTAAATGAAATTATCTTCAAAAAGTAAATGTCATGGACCAATCTAACGTTTCAAATAAAGAACCGATGAGATTTTGCAAATTTTATGCGTTTTTTTAAAAAAAAAAGTTAT
The DNA here is from genome assembly GCA_947397865.1 of Polietes domitor. Lineage (NCBI taxonomy): Eukaryota > Metazoa > Arthropoda > Insecta > Diptera > Muscidae > Polietes > Polietes domitor. Next base: position 93,137,625 of record OX377619.1, on the reverse strand, counting down.
CAAGCTCTTAAAAAATCATCAAAATCATTTATAATAGTAAGGAAAAGATATGGGATAGGGAAAGATATTAGGATGTAAAGGGTGATTTTTTAAGAGCTTGATAACTTTTTTTTTAAAAAAAACGCATAAAATTTGCAAAATCTCATCGGTTCTTTATTTGAAACGTTAGCTTGGTCCATGACATTGTTTGTTCTTCGGAAATCCGTGATCTTATACCGCCCGTGAGAACGTTCGGTAGAGATACGCGACTCTCCAGGAACGCTCACCCATTTGTTGTCGATTGGACAACCGACCGCACTACACATTACAGAATAAATTCGTTCTTCGCCCGTACTATCCGTATGTGGAATCGACTTCCGGCAAATATCTTTCCCTCCAATTACGACATTCAGAAATTCAAAACTGACGTCAACAGACACTACTCCCTCTTTCCTCCTTCCAATACCTTATCTTCCTTCTACCAACGCAATTTCTCTTTCTCTTTGACACCATGTCTGAAATGCCACGTGATCTGTCAAATACTAATGCATGAAAATCCTAACCTCAAAAAAATCACTCTTTATAATCATAGTGTATCAATCGCTTCTTGTAAGAGGAAAGGCCGTACCAAATTTCGAGATGCTTGGCCTATGCCTTTTAACCCTTCACGTATCAGCAATGTACATACACACAAATATCATGATCTCAAAATATTTCATTTAATAAATTGTCTGGCATGTAATTTTGCGAATCGTGCGTTCTTCAAACATTTTCCTTTGGTTTAATACGCAATTCTTCTGCTACGTGATAGGAGATGAGGAAGATTTTACCTTTACGGCCTTTGGAAATCGTGTGGCGACTTTTGGTTCACCCTGCAAGTTCAAATTCATATGAATGATGAAAAGTGTATGCATTACTCTCTTCGATGTTTGTTTGTTCATTCGTTATTGTATTTTCCCACAGAAAATGGAAAATAGAATGGAAAACAACAGAGGATATGTACATATGTGTGTGTGTCTGAGTGTGGATGCGAAAAGAGGAAAGATTTAAATAAAATATCCTCAAAGATAATACAAACAGCAGCAGAAGCGAAAACAAGATGAAATGTTATTCATTAAAGACAAACGAATGAAATATTATTCTTCTCGTCTCCGTTCGCCGTCCTCCGTCCGCCCCTCGCTCGGCAACCTGCTACAACGACACTGCATCGCATCGTCGCCGTCTTACAGAGCTTCTTCGTTTCGCTTTATGATTAAATGTTCATCGTTTTCGGTTGTTGGTACATCATATTTTGGGTTGATACATTTTTAATGAAGTCGTTTTCATTTTTAATATCATGAATAAATGTATCTATGTATGTACGTACATATGCATACACTAGGTCGTATCGATAAACTGACAATTTGCGAAAAAGGAACATGCTGCACATTGCGTTACGTGGCCGCCCCACGGAAGGGACCGGAAGGCACCGTTTTGAATTCGTTTGCACAAAGAGCCACTTGTTTTGCTAAAACTAAACGATTTTTTCTCAAATGAATTTTTTATAAATTTGCAACGATTTTTTCTTAAATGAAATAAAACAGAGAATATCCTCCCTACCGTTACTGCACAGAGGATCGCAGATCGTCTCAAATTCTAACCAGGATTTACAATTATATTATTTATACGATTCGATTCAAACAGAGTATTAAACAAGTAAAAAAAGTGTATATACCCTCCACCATGGATTGCATTCCAAAGTGGCCATCGATTTTCGTAAAAGTGCAATACACAGGAAAATGTTATTTTTTTAATATTGCCAAACCAAAAAAATATTTAAAAAATAATTTTGTAAATAAATATAAAATTTTAATTATTTTAAACCACTCATATAAGGCTAGGCTACCAACATGTTTTTACTATATATATAGAAACAATATTTCAAGTCAATTCAAAAGGTAAATATAAGGGTGCAATCTTCGAAAAAGCTTCGAAATATTGTGTGACAGTGGTTGAAGTACAATTTTGAAAATCCATTACTTCTTATGTAAACAGTGCAAGTCGTAAAAGTAAAAAAGTGCGAATTATGAAAATCTTTTTTGCGAGTCTATGCTGTCAGATGAATATATACACCGAATTCCACGATTCTTGGTACGGTCATTTGGTTGGTACCATTTTTATCCCCTTAAAAGTGCGAATTTCGAAAATCTCTTAATGTGCGTGTCTACGCAATTAGAGGAATATACACACCTAATTTCACCATTCTAGCTGTAGCCACTTAGTCGGTACCATTTTTATCCCTTTGTCCCCATTGTATCCCTAGAAAGTACGAATTTGGAAAAACCGAATTTCATGACTCTAGCTGCGGCTAGAATTTTTAAAAATTCCTTCATTTTACGTGTCTACGCAATCAATATGTTCTAGGTGATGCCGTTCGCTTGGTACCTTTTTTATCCCTTACCGCTTAAAGGTACAAAATTGGAAAAAATACTTTTATATTACGTACCCACTCAATTAGAGGAATGTACGGAATTTCGTGCTTCTAACTGTTGTCGTTTGATAGGTATCAGTTTTATCACTTTTTGTCCCATTTCACCCCCTACGAATAAGAATGCCTTTATGGTGCACATAAATTGAGGATAATGCTCCCAATAAATACCAAATTATTTTGCTTCGGACTATAACAACATGAAATAATTCCCGAATGATTAATAATCGCCCTTATTCTATTTGGCGTAGTCAACAGAAGACGACGTCGTTTTTTGCATTTTGTTTCAATTTCGTATTCCCGTTGGCAATATTGCCGTATTTCGATGACTGTTAAATTAAGTTTGGTATTCTGTAAGAAAAATTGGCGACGCCGTTGTTTTCAATTGCCTTTGATTTTGACGTCGGCCATTTTAGTGTTGCCTTCAATGTATTGTTTACGTTAATTTTGATTTCATTAGAAAATTAAATGGAAAAAATTAAAATAACAAATAAGCGCCAGTTCGAGAAGCTAGTGGAAGAGCTTGAAAAGAATCCATCACTAGCCAGAGGATTTCACAAGGGCACTGTTCCTAATAATTTTAATGAACAGTGGGAGAGTATTGTCATTTTTTCAGGATCCGTCATATCGAACTTTATCCATTGTGGACAAACTTCCTTCTCCATGACGTCTACAGTCTCGGACAAAATCCTCGAAACTACTGGCTGTGACAGTCCCAGGTTGAAATCATTTCCAACGCTCAGCTGGTAAGATCCCTGGGCTAAAAAACGCAATGTTGCTGCCAATTTTATTGTGTTTGGAACAATTGTTGATCTTGTCCCTTTTTTTAAATGAGGCTCTATTATTTCCAAAACACATTTAAATGAAGGTTTATTCAGCCGAAAATAACTTTCAAATCTTAAAAAGGAATAAAAAATTGATTACTTAGGAAATTATGACTTCAAATATGTCTCTTACTTCTCATCGGGCAAATTAAAAATGGAAGATTTCTGTCTAAGCAGTCTTCTTTCCAATATAATTTTTTTTTTTTGTTTTCTTCGTCACTCGATGAGTCCGAATCAGATAGAAAAAACATTTTTATTTAAACTTTTTTTTACAAACAAACTTTTTCCCACGAAAATAGCACATAACTTACATATATTTCATCAAAAACAAGAAATAAAATGAATCAGCTGACTCTAACATTAGATATGTGTGCTGTATGTTATTGACATTTTCGATAAACAGGCAACGAGGTCGTAATACTCTTACAGAATACCAAATTAGCATAGAATTGATGTTGTCTTCGATTTGAGTTGCTGTTGCCTTGAAATTGCCGTTGATATTGCCGACGCCAAATAGAATAAGGGCGCATATTTCTGCCATAAAGAAATTTTTAACTTGATTCTATTGTTTACTAAAAATTAAGATAAGTTTATTGAATTTCCCATCAATATAAGTAAATGTTTACATAAATGAAGGACAATTTTACAGGCAATAAAGAAAATTGTAAAATATTCTTATATTTTTAAATTCATACGGAATTCCCGGCAAGTGTTTCCGTTTTGCCAAGAAAGGAGAAATCCTACTCATAACAGATGCCATTTTTCATCCCTGAAGCATTTTCTGCCCTTTCAGGACAGTAAATTTTGGAGCCTGCTCCAAAAACATTCGATGCGTCCTGGCACATGTGTATGAAGATACACACATGTATATTTGCACATAAATACACAGACAGACAATTCATACTAAGATGCAATACTTTTTGACATTAAAATTTTATGAAACTTTACTTGTTCTGTTCTAAAAATTTAAAATTTATTCAAATCTTTAGGAATTATGGGTGACACAAGTTGTTGGAGTGTATTTGATACTGCATTTGAATGATGTTACCTCACCAAATTATATTATGAAATCCTTGTGAAAGTCAACACGAAATTGGGGGCATACGTGAAAAATATAAACGAAGACTTTAATTAAAAAAAAAAACATTAGGACATTGGGACAATATGTACAATATTTACATTCGGTGATGGTAGTGAACCTACCCTAGACTAAGTAAGGCAATTCCACGAAATTGCAATAATGGATTTTAATACAAAAATTGATAAGACCTCGACCTTGATAAATTTTATTTAATTGGAATAATAAATACCCAAACTATAATGACCAAGAGTTACATTCTAGGACCCATAGTCGTTGTATAAGGATCCCGTACTGCCTCTCCACTGGACGCTTTGTACATGAACTTCAGGTCAGGTTTACCATCGTATTATCGTAGGAGCTGCATTGACATTTGATATACTTCGTCTACGTTGACCTTGCATGTTTTCCATACTAGTAAATATTGACTTAATAATGAGCTTCTTCTTACTAGTGTGTGTCTTATTGAGATAATACGATTAATGATCATCATAGCAACCTATTATTGGATGAGAGGGCCGATACGTTAATTACGATTAAACTTCGATGCTTATGGCCCCATACCACAAATTCTTTCACTGACGGAGACTTATATTATTCAGTTGGAACTTCTACTTCTAATGTTGTTTCCAAATACTTAATACACCCGTAGTACATACTACTGCATTTTGATTTCTTGGCTTTAGTCTCAAACTTGGTCCAAAAACATATCAGGGAACTTCTTGATTTCAATTGTTTAAATACAATTTCGGTTGATATTATAAAAAATTAATAAATATATTATTAAAAAATTGAAATTTTTCCGTATATACACTACGCAGCTCATTCTAAAGGAAGCTAGATGTGAGGTTGAGGTGGCAGTTATAAAGATAGCATTCGAGTCACTTAGACCAGAAACGGTCTTTTGTGATACCAAGAGACCCTCACCGGAATCCTCGCTAACTTGCCTATGTGCGTGCTGGTCAAGTCTCCAAAAGAAGAAGGTGAACACAATGTCGTTCAGTGAACCCTCAAGAATGAACTTTTCAAACTTGAAACTGCGCCACATAGTTGATTGTTTTGATATAACCCCCAAACAAACATGCTTCTTATCAGCCTACAAATTAGTCACAGATTAGAATCATCGCTATTATAAGTATATCCATGTTGCCTATCCTGATTAAAAAATGAACGTTTTCAATAATTCAGTACAATTGCACAGTGCAACACGAAAAAAAATAACCATATACGGACACCGCTACATGATAAAAGACCAAAAAAAAAGACCCGTGTTTTTTTTTCCCCCCAAAGTCATGCACTTTTTTTTTATGGGCCCCCAGAGATTTGAGGCCTCGGTGTAATTTTTGGAAAAAAGTGATCATATTCTCAGGCTCATATCTTGCAAACCGTTCGGAATTTTGATTTACTCTCTGAGGCAAAGTTCTAGCTCTTGTCATAAAGAACAAAAATTGTGAACATATAAAATCAAAAAAAACTTCATCTTCAAGGTCAAAATCGCAAAAAACATATTATACATATATATGTGTTGTTAATGTTGTTGGTACAAATGGATTGCGACTACTTCGCTGCTTTGAATTGTCATGTGTTTTGTTAGTGCAAATTTTTGGACCGACTACTTTGTTGTTGTTTGTTGAATGGCATCGATGATGTCGTGTGGGTAAGAAATACTGGAATAAACAATTTTTCACTTTTGCGGCTACCTAAGCGCTACCTAAACGGTGTTAAGAATAATTCCTAGGAAGTTCATATGTTCTAGAAAGTTGTTTATTGAGATCTTAGGTACATTTTTGTAGTTGATTGTTTCCCTGAATTTTCAACGGTTTGCTACCTATGGACCTGAACAGGGGAAAAAAGGTTAAAAAAATCTAATTTTTTTAAGTTTTTTGCGATTTTGACCTTGAAGATGAAGTTTTTTTTTTCTTTATATGTTCACAATTTTTGTTCTTTATGACAAGAGCTAGAACTTTGCCTCAGAGAGTAAATCAAAATTCCGAACGGTTTGCAAGATATGAGCCTGAGAATATGATCACTTTTTTCCAAAAATTACACCGAGGCCTCAAATCTCTGGGGGCCCATAAAAAAGTGCATGACTTTGGGGGGAAAAAAAACACGGGTCTTTTTTTTTTGGTCTTTTATCATGTAGCGGTGTCCGTATATGGTTATTTTGAAATGACTTCAAAAATGTTGCACAGTGTTACCAAATGCACAATATTACTGCAGTTAATTAAATATTCTTTAAAAATTGGAAAATAGTCTAAATATGAGTAATGTTTATTTACTTCCTAAAGGAACAAATAATATATTTACTAGAAATACAGTAGAAAATTTATTTAGAAATATTTTTATGAATCTAGTAAAAATTCTTACAATTTAGTAAAAGAAAGAAAATTTCTTCGGTTTAGGAAATTGTATTCCTTAAATTAGGTTAATACATATGTTTAATTAAAATGAATATGTCACGTTCTTCTTCTTCAATGTGTTTAGCAAATACTTAAGCAGTATTCTAGGAAGCAATTGTAGTTCGTTTCCCAAGATTTATTTCATTAACAGTTCACCTTCCCGGCAGTAAACTTATAGTAATAGTGAGATCATTATACCCGCCACTCATGATGCACCCACGTACAGTATCGACACAAGCTTTTTTCCCAAATGATTTATTTAACACTGTAGTCACTTTTTAGGTGCCTTTGTAAATGAGTTTTTTCTTAACAATGGCTTAAATTTTTATTTTTTGGAGGACGATCTTGCCGTGGTCTATTTTCAACTATTTTTTTTTTCTTGTGAATCGATTTATAACTTATGCACAGATATGTATCTATTATATTAAAAGTTTCTAAGTAAAATGTTCCCATTTCGTGACAATTTATTATTATTTTTCGTCCTTCTATTTTACAAAATATCTTAATTTATCTTCTTGCAATAAACCAATGACTCCTTTGCTGATTGGATGATTGGAAAGTACCGTTATATTCTTCCAAAGGGATCTAAACAATGTCTAAGGGCTGCCCACAGCTTTACAAAAATATTTTAGCTGATAAAATAAATTAAATTGACTTATGCTGTGCTGAAATATTGAGTTATATTAGTTAACAATTTTTATATTTTTTATTTAGTAAAATAAGAGAAATATTTTTTGATTAGTTGTAGTATACAAATGAATGCACAAAATAAATATATATATGCGTTTTTGAGCAAATTAAGGAGATTCTTAATTTTGGGAGTGGTACCATGACTTATGCAGCTCTCTGTATATGATTCATATGTAATAAGCAGGATCAAGTCACCTGTAAAAATCATTTTTCCTCGTGTATTTTTTATTTATTTTGTTTCTACGCAAACCAAAAAAAAAACAACCGCCAATGAGTTATTCTAAAACAAGAAAAAATCTATATATATAAAAGAGTTGCGTTACTGACTTATCATTGACCAGCCCACAGACCAAACGTCTGAAGTCCGTGTCATGAAATTTTCAGGGTAGTACCCAAATACGACGTAGACTAAGAAATTCGTACTTTTAGGGGGGAAAAGGGAAAAAGGGATAAACATCGAAAATTCGTTCTGACTAGACGGCAGTAGCTAGAAACACGAAATTCGGTGTGGTCCTTGACCATGCAAATAGGGATTTTTTTAAATGTGTACTTTTAATGAAGGAAATAGACAAAAAAAGGGATAAATCGGTATCTACAACAACATAAATGGATTTTTTCGAAATTTTCAAGATTTGTACTTATTAGTGGTGAGTGGGACAAAAAGGAATAAAAGTGGTACCAACTAAAGTATTGCAGCTATAGTCGTGAAATTTAGTGTGTAAAGTCCTTAGAGAACGTAGAAGCGCAAATCTAAATGGATTTTTTCGAAATTTATAATTTTATGGGGTGAGGGGGACAAAAAGCGATACAAATGGTACCAACTAAAGCATTGCAGCCATAGTCGTGAAAGTTGGTGTGTAAATTCCTCTGACAATGTAGACTTGCAACATAAATGGATTTTTCGAAATTTGGACTTTTAAGGGGCGAGCGGGATACAAATGGTACCAACTTAAGTAATACAGATAGAATCGTGAAATTCGGTATGTAAAATCCTCCGACCATATAGAAGCGCAATATAAATGCATTTTCTTACTTTTAAGGGGTGAACGGCACAAAACGGTGCCAACTAGAATCGTGAAAATTTATATGTATATTCATCTCACAATGTAGAAGCGCAGTTAAATTGGATTTTTCGAAATTTGTACCTTTAAGGAGTGCGCGGGTACCATGGTAAATGGTACCAATTTAAGTATTAACGTAGAAGCGCAATCTAAATGTTTTTTTTTTTCGAAATTTGTACTTATGGGTGGGTGAGTTGGACAAAAATGGTACCAATTTATGTAGAGGCGCAAATCTAAATGAATTTTTCAAAATTTGTGAGCGGTAAGCGGGTAAAAATAGTACCATCTAAAATATTGCAGCTATAGTCGTGAAATTTGGTGTGTAAATTTCTCTGACAACGTAGACCCGAGCGGGACAAAAAGGGACAAAACTGCAACATAAAAAAATTACACTGGAAAAATGTGTTTCAGGGGCGTTTAGACCACAACAATAACATCCAAACGTTATATCCGTGGTATGGCTGGAAATGGTTTTTTATTTGTTGATGATGAAACTTTGTGATAAATTGTGATTGTAGCCACATTGCGCATTTTGGCGATGCCTGCCCAAATCATTACTTCTGGTCAACATCCCACTATTACTTGGAGAAAAAAGTTGTTGCGATGAGTTTGCATGAAAAGATTTCCCAGCTGTCTGCAATTACAAATACTCTTGACAAGGACCTGTAACGTTCCTAAAATCATAGTCTTCTAGCTTGCTTTAAATGACGTCCGCCCTACAAAAATAAGTAGGTTGTGGTGCAAGGAAATTAATTTAGCGACGTTCATACATTTATTCCCCTATAGGCTTTTGAATAATTTAATTTACGCAAGATTTCGTTCCCCAAAAGTTTTGTGTGATTGGACGATTCCGACAGATTCCAACCCCCGATCAGATATGAAAATTCATTACAGTGAATTATTTTCACACCTCCAGTGTGCGTTTACAAAACACCTTAAACCCTTTCACATTTTTCCATTCTCCCAGTCGCTGTGGCATTAAGTAGGACACAAACAGAAAAGAAAACAAACAAACAAAATATATATTCCGAAAAAGTGACTAAATGACGAAATGACGGGGCGACTCCGAAGTCAGTCATTTAGTCAGAATGCATTACATGCGTATCTCTTTGACGTGTGCTCAATCAAAATTATGACAAAACAAAATAAAACCATACTCGGGAACACATTCACACACACACATCCACCCAGAACATGACCCACACCACTGCGACGCATGTCGTCCACTAGGAGTGAGGTAAGGATATGACACAGAAACGTCGAAAAGTCCGTTCGTATGTTTGAATTCCCCCTCGCCACTACTAAAGTGAAGTCATCATCATCATCATCAATGACAAAAAGAATTACGGGAAAATAAGTGAAAATATGAATGAATGTCAGTGGTACTACTACATATGTATGTACGTCCATCATACGAGGGTGGCATAAACAGCTACAGTAATACCAAAGACAAAATTTATTAGCCTGTGATCTGAAACATTACACAAATACAGACACACATCTTCTAAGGCACGAAAGTTCACTTCTCCAGATTCAAAAAAATTTCACGTTATTTCTAATAAATATAGAAAAATCTCTCATAACACTAGTCAACAGTCAAAATGTACTCGGGATGCGATAATTTTTTCTGTGTAGATAACCTTGACATGAGCTCGAAAAACGCAATAAAAATTTTTTTTTCGTTTGGTTTTTTTATTATTTTTTTTTTTTTTTTAATTTTAAAAATTTTTTTTTGGTTAATTTGTTTCGTCCGGCATAACTCGGGAACCACTAGCCCGATTTAATTGAATTAAATTTTAAAAAAATTAAAATTACAATTCCCTTAATCTGTTCATATATTGTTTTCCTATACAAGCAACAGTTTCCAAGTTAAAAATGAATATATAAAGGAAAAAACTTATTTTTTGCCTAAAGATTTAAAATTTTTTTTTTTTAAATCCATAAAAAATCCAAAATGAAAAAAAATGTCAAATCTTATTACTTTTACGTAAAGTCACATAACCTATGAGCAAAATGAGACAAAGATCATGAAAATCGATGCACGCGTTTCGCTTTTATTCGCAATTGAGTAAAGGTATGAATTTCAAAAATTTGCTCGACATATGCACAACTTTGTCTATGGTAAGGTTTTTTCTTTTTTTTTGATTCTCAGAATTAACAAAACGGAATAAACAAAGGGTTATTAAATTTTTATGATTGCGTAAGCAAAGTAATAAACGCTAATAAATGTGCGTGAACAATTAAAAGGAAAAAAGGAAAGGGGACTTTTTTAATTATTTGGGTTTTCCGTTGGCTACCTGTATGATTTTTTTACAGAAATGCAACCCACATTTAAGGGTGGTCATTATTCGGAAAATTTAAGACTCACACATGGTGAAACAGGTATGTAGCCACCGTAAAAAAATATACACCCATTTATAAGTACCTGTCAGTAAAATACTAAACAATACACAGTATAAATAGGTCTTCATTGATCGATTTTACTCATTCAACAAGTGTCGACGAACGCGATAGTTAAAATGAGCAAACGTTCGCGAGGATTTGAATGCAATACCAATCCAAGTAATTTTTGTTACATGTGCGCCATGCTCGTCACTCACATCGCCCAGGTTGTCCGGAAAGAAGTCCAAGTGCGAGTGTAGAAAATGTATCTTAAGCGACATATTTGCTCTAATTTTTTTATAATTTTGGAGTAGTTGTTCGACGATCTCTCTGTAATTTGAGCTTTTGTTGTTTCCAAGAAATCCGGAAACAATTTGCCGAAATGAGTTCCAAGCTGCAGCTTCATTTGGTGATAAAATGTGCTCAAACTGTTGGTCTTGCAACAACTTTTTAATTTGCGGACCGTCGAAAACGCCTTCCTTAATCTTTGCCGATGAAAGGTGAGGAAAAATGGTTTTTAAATAGGCGATTTGATAATTGAAAATTCATTAAACCTAAAAAATATTTATGCTTTAGCCCGCCGCTTCTAGTACCTCCCAGACAATTGTCTCTATTCTAGGTAATATTAAATTCTTCATGATGCCTGAAGGTCATTATGACTTTATATTTGATCATGTTTTTACAATTATTTACGAATGTTGAAGCTGGGTCCAATAATCCGACACTAAGTAAAATTTTAGGGCCTTCCATACACATGTTCTCTGAGAGTCAGGGTATATATTTATGTCGTTTTAACCGACTGAAACTTACTTACTTGTTATACCCTTCACAAGCGTATTATGTCTTTTTGTACATTTGTTTGTAACATCCAAAATGAAATGCGTTAGACCCATCGTTTATATACAGATCGACTTAGAATCACTTTCTGAGTCGATTTGACAATGTCCGTCTGCCTGTCCATCTATTGTTGTAATCAAAGTGCAGGTCGCAATTATTGTCCGAACTTAACAAAAATTGACACAAGTAAGTTTTGTGGGTCAAGAACGAACGCTATCGGTTCAGTTCTATATATATCGCCCCAATATAAATGTCGCTCGATATTCTTTAAATTTGGCACAACACCTTATAATTCAACTACAAATACCTATGCTGAAAGCGAGTAAGATCGTTTCAGATTTAGATATAGCCGCCATACAAATTTCGCTCGTAATTTGACATTTTCCGTTCTAGAAACCACATATTGTACCAGACTTTCATTAAATTTGGCACAACATCTTATAATCCAAGTAGAAACATCTGTGGTGAAAATGGGTCACATCGGTTCAGATTTAGATATAGCCCCCGTACAAATGAGGCTGCCGATATGACTTTTTTGATCTAGAAACCATGTCTTTTACCCGTTTTTCCTCAAATTTGGCACAACAAAATAATTATAATCCCACTAGAAACACCTGTGGTGAAAGTGGATCAGATCGGTTCAGATTTAGATATAGCCCCCATACGAATTTCACTCCCAATTAGACTCTTTTCACTCTATAAACCACATATTTTAAGAGATTTTCTTCAAATCTTGCTTATTATATATTTATTAGGAACGCCCATGGTGAAAGTGGGTCAGATCGGTACAGATTTATATACTGCTCCCACACAAATTTCATTCCCGGCTTGACTTTTTCCGCCCCAGAAACCACGTATTTTGGCCGAATTTCTTCAAATTTAGCGCAACACCTTATGCTTGAACTGGCAGAACCTATTGTGAAACCTTCATTCCATGTTTGGAAACATACAAAAATCGTTCCCGTTTTCACTTTTTACCGAATTAAATTGTATTCGGATAGAAAGTGGAGGGTATCGTATAGTCGGCCCCGCCCGACTTTAGCCTTTCCTTACTTGTTTTATATTAGTGTATCGTTATACACTTTTTGTAGTTTAACTTTCAGACATTTTGCTGCAAATATTGAAAATAGATAGAACACCTCTATCATTAACCAAAATAACAGAAATTTAGAAGGAAACCAACAGTTACAGATGTCAGATCACTTAAAAATCGTTAGACAGTTTTTACTTATTATAATTGATAGCGGTCTTAAAATATAATGACTAAGTTTGAATTGACCTATTCCCCGTACTCCAACCAAAAAATATTGAAGAAACTAGCATAACTGAAAAATCGTCATTTCAGGGGCTGAGAGCGTTTTGGACCTTAAAATCGTACTTCTGGTAACGCTGTTTGGAACCACTGTGCACTGCAGAAAAGATAGGTATGAACATAGAACTGTGTAGCCAAAGTCCGTCAAGTCTATTCCATATTCGGACCAAGGTATTACTATTTTTCCTCACTGTTCACATCAGGTTGTACGATGTTGCCTCGGATTGTTGGAGATTGAGTTTCAGAATCTTCATGGCTCTCTGCCCGGTTCCAAGAGAGTCGATATAGATTCATCCATGATTGAAGGTCTGAAGGTGTTTTGTTTGCCCTAACCGCCTTAACATACCTACCTCATACCCTCCTTCCCACAATACGAGGAAGTCGTAGTACGACTACGTACCCACTTGTACATACAACATACATACATATATGATGCCTGTGAGTAAGTGAATGGGTGGATGGTGAATGGGATGTACGGTGCGATATGTAAGGTGTAATTATGCGACGAATTGAATGACATCGTACTTGTACTTGTAGTTGTAGTTGTTGTACGTAACTGAACTCTGGAGGAGGCAGGACGCCAAAGTGAATATAAAACAAAATGTACGATGGAATTGCGTGCAATGAACCCATTGACAAAATGACTACAAAAAAGGACAAAAGAGATGGCAAACACAATGAATGACAACAGAGCCAGGACGACAACAAAAATGAGGATAAAACAGGGAAAATATAATAATAAAAAATAAACATAATAAAGGCGAAGAAATAAACAAAAAATATCCTTGCACAGAAGAATAGCTCAGCCCGACCGTTCGCATATTGGTGACCATTAATAACAACCCTCAACCGGTGCGTCCAAATGGTGGGGGAGAGGTATAAAAAAGTGTTGGTTTAAATTAATTCCCAACAACAAAAGCAGCGCCTCAGTCAAACAAAAGTTAATTACACTCATCAAACGACATTAGTCAAAATAATTAGGCCCAGTCCGAAAAAAGGGTTTACTTGCTGGACGGACGGGCGGGGGCAAAAGAGAATAAAATCTTTTTTTCTTCGGCTGTTGTTTTGTTTAATACCACTCGCACACACACACAAACGGGCGCTCGGGATTTGTCTCTAAAGGACTTTCCTTACATTTGCATTGCGCTGTTGTTTTGTTTTTTCTCTCTCCCTGTTTGACACACGAAAGGTGAGGTTTTCTATTTTCAGTTGCTGTTGTACTTTTTTCCAATTTGAAAGGAAACTTTGTTGTTAGTTCTTCGCACCTTTTTCCGGTTTCCGCTTTGACGTTGTGCTTTTGTTTGTTTTCCCTTCGAACAAAGCACACGACCAACGCCAAAACAGCACAGAATGCAACGCTGCTGTCACTTTCCATGGCCCAGGAGGTCATGTGGACTAAATTAAAAAAGAGGCGAGCGAACAGCAAAATGAAATCAATTTCGCTTTTGTTTATTTTGTTCGTTATTTTCATTGACTTCCTGTGACAATTATGGCATTGACTATGATGACGATGGTGATGGTGATGGCGGGGACGGTGAACGGTGGACGGTGTTTTCAACGTTAAACTCAATCGGACTTACTAAAGGTTTTAGTCGTCGAATCATTCACATCCTTACCGCTTCCGAAGGAAGTGCTTACGGCAAAGTTTGCATAACGAAAGGTATCCGCTGGTCACAGGATGTTTTGTGTTGCTCGTAAATTTCACTCCCTTGAAAGTTTTAAGTGTTGAACGTATCATTTGTGGGAGGCGCTCATTCCATGGGTTTGCAGTGTCATGTTCAATCTTAATGAACCCCCAGATAAAGATTTATTTATTTTTACTCTCAAACTGTAGGAGGAGGGCATTCATCTTTTGTCAAAAAGGACAAAAAATGTCTATATGTAAAATATTTATGGATAAATGTAGAGCTTATGACAAACTTCATAGACGCAAAATGTATTTCTAAGCCAGGATTACTTAAATTTTTGGTTAAAAAGTACAGTGTCGCGGTTCCATACAATGTGTAGTCAAACCTAAAAGGAGTCAACATCGAAATTTGGCACATGTGAATTTACGAATTAAATACGATTAGGGTGAAATTGTGGTTCACACACCATCTGACAGATACAAAATTGTCATAGTATTGGAAAATATACAAAATTTTCAATTGAACAGCACACCATTCTCTAGACGGGCACGGTTTATATATAAGTTTCTCAAGTGACATACAACAGAGATCACATATTAAAGGCAATGTCGATCGACATCATTTCCCATATTTTTACTGAATGTGATCTACGTCCGTCCACATCTTGATGTAACCCCAATGTAGTTGAAAATTCTGAAAAATTTGGCAAATTGCGCCCAGACCACAGGGTCATGAAATTTTCCGGGTAGTTCCCAAAAAACAGGGAGACGCGGACTAAAAAAAGGGAGTGAAATAGGACAACAAAAAGGGATAAACATCGAAATATCGCCCTGAGAATATGGTAGTATCTACAAACATGAAATTTTATAATTGTTAGGGAGGAAAGAGACAAAAGCGTGACAACGTGGACATACAACATAAATGGATTTTTCGAAATTTGTACGTTTAAGGAAAAAATGGGATAAAATGGTACCAACCAAAGCATTGCTGCTAGAATCGTGAATTGTATAGATTTGGAAATTGTACTTTTAAGGGGTGAGTGGTACAAAAAGGGATACAAATTGTACCAATTTAAGCATTGCAACTGTAGCCGTGAAATTCTTTTAAATGGTGAGCGGGATAAAAATGCTACCAACTAAAGTATTGCAGCTAGAATTGTGAAATTCGGCGTGTTAATTCCTCTGACCACGTAGACGCACAACACTATTTAATTCATCGAAATATGTACTCTACAGCTAGAAATTCTGTGTGTGAATTCCTCTAACCGTGTAGACGCGCAATGTAATTAGATTTTTCGAACCAAGGTATTAAGCTGGATTTTTCAAAATTTGTTCTTTAAAGGGAAGAGCTGGACACATTTTTTTCGAAACAGGCCAGTATTACACTGTCCGACAGTCCAGTGAACCAAATGATATACATCTGAAACTATAGGTGAAATAGAGTTAATTGGCATTTTTAGTTTTTCATTTTCTCATACTGTTGCCCCTTAAAAGGACTACAAAGTTTCAAAGGATAGAATTATGATACACAATTAGGATACACTATGACACCGAGATAAATGTCATATCAAAGAAGAGAACATGTGCTAAAAATACTTTAAATTTTAAGCTTCTATCTATATTAGTTTAGTATTAACGACCATTTAAAATTTTGTCTCTTAAAAAGCAAGACATGAATAAACTAGACAAATCAAGGGGTAAACTTGAAGTAGATGTAAATGCTGAACTGATACAGAGCGAAACAGGACATTTACAATATTTTTAATTTTACACTACCATAGGGCGCGAACAAATATATAAAATAATTTTTTGAAAAAAATATATCCCTTGGAACTTTGTAGTCCTGTGAAGAGGCAACAGGATGAGGAAATGCAAAAAAACGCTAATTAACTCCATTTTGCCTGTAGCCTGTATACGTTCGGTTCAAGTGTAACGAATTTTTTTCGAAAAATAGTCGTACAAGTGAGATATCCAAAAGGAGGTTTCAGCTGGCACTACTACTTCCATATAATATTATATTTCAAGTAGGAACATTTGCAGTAAACATGGTTCATGTTTTCATATAGGGATTTGCAAATTAAAGTTATTCGAAAACTTTTGTGACGATCAGGAACAAGTCCATATTGAAAGTGTGGCGAATTTTACCCTAATTGGGGCAAAATTGTCCATACTTATTTTTGTTAAATTTCGGTGACTTTTGTCCGTGATTATCGGGTGTATATGAAAGTTCCAAAGCAGTTCTCGTTTAGTAGACTGACTGATAGTCCGCAGGGTAGTCCTTGAAGTGGGTATTGATTAGGGTTTGGGGTTTCCCGGACTTTTTTCATTTCCCGGGAAAACGGGAATGAAAAGTATCATTCCGGGAATTCCCGAAAAAAAAAACAATTTATTTTAGTGATGTTTAATATGGTTTACAATATCAACATTTATTAACTGGTGTGCTTTTTTAACCCATTAATGATCACCGCACACTATTTCAAGGTTTTCGTACTTTTCAATATGAATACAATTCCTGATTATTAAACTATATGACACAAGAGACCGATAAGAACAAAGCAAAATAATAATATTCTAAAAATAAATATTTTATATAATTGAAAAGAAATTTAATAAAAGAAATTAGCATTGGGCGTTAAAAAACTGACATATTATAAATTAAAAAGGAATATTTTGGTCAAAATATTTTAGAAATTATTTTCCATTTCAAAAATATTTTACTTTAAAATAATCCTCAGAATTAAAAAAATTGGACATTTAAATCACAGGTACAATTGACTGACATCTACACTAGATTCAAAATTTAAGAATGTTTAAGGAAACAAAAAACTCGTATGGCTTTGAATGTTATGGCGTCTTCAATTTAGAAGATTCATTCGCCTAGAAACGAAACTATTTTAAATACACCGTAGGATATACATATTTCTGTTCGTATTTGATTTCTCTTGATAGTTTCCAGGTGAACAATTTTAATTTTATCCCTATTTTTAGACTATTTCTTATTGGTTTAGTACCTGAGAAGATTTTCACCTTTTATTTTGTCGATTCTTCTGGCAAAACAACAAAGTTAAAGTTAAACCAGATACCACGAGTGGTTAAGTGCTGGCACTATGTCAGCCATAGTATTTGCTTCACAATAAAGATCCTGCAAATATCCTCACAAATAGATTGTAATCCGAAGCTGGTTACCACAAATGGCGACTGAGCGAATTTAAAAAGTATTATTTGTATATAAAAAAATTTCCATTATTATTGTCAGTAATATAACACAGTGCAACACGAAAAAAAATAACCATATACGGACACCGCTACATGATAAAAGACCAAAAAAAAAAGACCCGTGTTTTTTTGTTTCCCCCAAAGTCATGCACTTTTTTTTTTATGGGCCCCCAGAGATTTGAGGCCTCGGTGTAATTTTTGGAAAAAAGTGATCATATTCTCAGGCTCATATCTTGCAAACCGTTCGGAATTTTGATTTACTCTCTGAGGCAAAGTTCTAGCTCTTGTCATAAAGAACAAAAATTGTGAACATATAAAATCAAAAAAACTTCATGTTCAAAATCGCAAAAAACTTAAAAAAATTCGATTTTTTTTAACCTTTTTTCCCCTGTTCAGGTCCATAGGTAGCAAACCGCTGAAAATTCAGGGAAACAATCAACTACAAAAATGTACCTAAGATCTCAATAAACAACTTTCTAGAACATATGAACTTCCTAGGAATTATTCTTAACACCGTTTAGGTAGCGCTTAGGTAGCCGCAAAATTGAAAAATTTCCCAAAAATTTCACTGTGCAACATTTTTGAAGTCATTTCAAAATAACCATATACGGACACCGCTACATGATAAAAGACCAAAAAAAAAAAGACCCGTGTTTTTTTTTCCCCCAAAGTCATGCACTTTTTTTTATGGGCCCCCAGAGATTTGAGGCCTCGGTGTAATTTTTGGAAAAAAGTGATCATATTCTCAGGCTCATATCTTGCAAACCGTTCGGAATTTTGATTTACTCTCTGAGGCAAAGTTCTAGCTCTTGTCACAAAGAACAAAAATTGTAGTTGATTGTTTCCCTGAATTTTCAACGGTTTGCTACCTATGGACCTGAACAGGGGAAAAAAGGTTAAAAAAAATCGAATTTTTTTAAGTTTTTTGCGATTTTGACCTTGAAGATGAAGTTTTTTTGATTTTATATGTTCACAATTTTTGTTCTTTATGACAAGAGCTAGAACTTTGCCTCAGAGAGTAAATCAAAATTCCGAACGGTTTGCAAGATATGAGCCTGAGAATATGATCACTTTTTTCCAAAAATTACACCGAGGCCTCAAATCTCTGGGGGCCCATAAAAAAAAGTGCATGACTTTGGGGGAAAAAAAAAACACGGGTCTTTTTTTTTTTTGGTCTTTTATCATGTAGCGGTGTCCGTATATGGTTATTTTGAAATGACTTCAAAAATGTTGCACAGTGAAATTTTTGGGAAATTTTTCAATTTTGCGGCTACCTAAGCGCTACCTAAGCGCTACCTAAACGGTGTTAAGAATAATTCCTAGGAAGTTCATATGTTCTAGAAAGTTGTTTATTGAGATCTTAGGTACATTTTTGTAGTTGATTGTTTCCCTGAATTTTCAGCGGTTTGCTACCTATGGACCTGAACAGGGGAAAAAAGGTAAAAAAAATCGAATTTTTTTAAGTTTTTTGCGATTTTGACCTTGAACATGAAGTTTTTTTGATTTTATATGTTCACAATTTTTGTTCTTTATGACAAGAGCTAGAACTTTGCCTCAGAGAGTAAATCAAAATTCCGAACGGTTTGCAAGATATGAGCCTGAGAATATGATCACTTTTTTCCAAAAATTACACCGAGGCCTCAAATCTCTGGGGGCCCATAAAAAAAAGTGCATGACTTTGGGGGAAACAAAAAAACACGGGTCTTTTTTTTTTGGTCTTTTATCATGTAGCGGTGTCCGTATATGGTTATTTTGAAATGACTTCAAAAATGTTGCACAGTGTAATTAAATGAATTTGAAATATATATGTTTACAATTTCCCTAGTTTTGATAAGGGAGCGTGGCGGCATCTGAAACGATCGTCTACCCTGACTGGTAACGAACCGAACAAACGACATATATAATTTAGGAAAACAAAAACAAATTATCTCGAACCTGAACTAATAAATACAACAAATATAATCTTAACGACATTTTAACGTAAGTCAGCTTTAATTAGAAAACCAAAAGCTTCACATAAAATATTCTTTCCGGAACTCTATTTCTCTATTTTCTACTTCGGAGATAGTGGAAGACGAACAATATCTCTCCGACCTTTTGCCACACATGAAGAATCTTGACAGCAAGATTTCTAAAAGGATTGCTGCAATGATTGTTGATAACGATGGAACAATCGGATCTACCCGCTCGTCTAGCACGGAATTAAATAAAAATTCTACACCCTTCGAGACACAGGCCATAAAATAATCGCCGACATTACTTTGCCGTTCTTATTCATTTTTATGTCGTTCTCTCATAAATCCAATGTTGGCCACTTCTGCCTACACTTGCGATTTTATCCGCGCGTTTTTTTAATGTTGACCATTTATTTCCACGTTTCCTCAATCCTGAGGGAGATACACCGACGCACAGGCATGCAATGACGTGACATAAGCTATTAACTTGTCTCACATATAAACAACAACAACAACAACTAATTCCACACCGCTCCTCTCAGCCAAAACAAAAAACCACCCAGCCGGCAATAAAAATGACCGTCAGCGAAACCACCAAACATCGAGGATTCATGCAGATGAGCCTCCCAAACAGATCCACATTCGTGGGGAGGGGGTGGTCACCCATGTTGCCATGGGTTTGGTAAAGCGATTTTACTTCCCTTCCTCTTCGCCCGAATTTATGCAACAACATTTCGCGTCCGCACGCCACCAACCGGATATTTGTGCTAAAGTGAAACGGAAGTCAATTGAACTCTCCACGTTGCTCACATGTGTTCCGTTTTTCGCTTTCCGTTTGTTGTGTCCTCTTTCTGTTTATTCTCTCACGTGCTATGTCCGTATTAATTACATACGCTCGTGGGTGGACTCGCTGTGAGCCGTAGTCATCAACATCGTCATCGTGTCCAGCAGCAACTCCCACAACATAATGTTGCTGCATTCACGTTTCATAATTTGACTTTTGTTGCCGGCTAACCACCCCACCCCCCGCCAGTGGTCGCTGTTCGCGAGGATTGCGTGCGAGGATGACCTTACGATGACACCATCAGATAAGTTCACATAAAATTGGTTACGTGCACCGAGTTTTTATGTTCATTTGATGAGCTTTCTCCGGAAGGGTGTAGGGAGGCATTTGCGTACGTTTAAAGCGTCTAAGTTGTTCGAAGGTGACTTTAATACGGACAAGATTTGGGAACTTTGTTGCTTCAAAGACTTTATAATTTGTGTTGATGGCAAAAATAACTGGTCGAGGAAATACGTACTATCAATAAAAGAGAATGTTTTCGGAACGAACCATAGATTACAGCAACTAAACGCCAACAAGCCTAGGCCTACAGACCCAGATATTTCGAACCCAGAAAAAATAGACACTCCAATACATTTCGGAGTCCAAAATTTATTCTTTGTGTTATACTTAACAGCTATTACCAAGTGTGTCTGCACTCAGAAAAAAGTGAACCCTACAATGAGTTAAAATGAACAAAAATTTATGAAAATGGATCTTCGTATAGGGCTAAAGCAATATTTCCTAATGCCAAGTTCAAAATTTTCCTTGAAAGTACGATATGCTTTGAACTTGATTCTAATTCAATTTTCCTCAAACCAAGAAAATATTCAGTCAAGCTTAGGAAAATTGCTGTAAACTTTTCCTCAAACCACACTCAGAAAAATAGCATTCCTAAATTTGAGATTTTACTCCAGTTTAGTAAAAATTTCCTTCAAAGCAGGAAAATTAA
Organism: Polietes domitor; assembly: GCA_947397865.1. Lineage (NCBI taxonomy): Eukaryota > Metazoa > Arthropoda > Insecta > Diptera > Muscidae > Polietes > Polietes domitor. Next base: position 93,116,023 of record OX377619.1, on the reverse strand, counting down.
CTAAGTATGATTACAGTTTCCTTATTTCAAAGTCATAGTAAATAGTTCATTTACTAGAAATAAGGTACTAAATTTACTTGAAATCATTTCATTGGATCTAATAGAAAATTCTTACAATTGACTATTTTCATAGATGTGTGGAAGAAAATTCCAAGGTTTTAAGTAAGAAAAATATTAAGAAATTTTTTGTATGGAAAAAATTCATTTAGGAAATTTTAACTAAAAATGAGTTTTTCTTAAAATTCAGTTAATGTGTTTACTTAACTCTATGACGAGTTCTTCATATATTTAAGTATTAATGAACTTATCAACTGAACTTAAAATTGTTTAGAAATATTCTTGAATATAATTCTAAGAAGCAATTCTCGTTCGTTTGCAGAGACTTATTTCTTAAATAATTCAAGTATTTTTCTAAACAACCACTGTGAAGGCGCCAATCTTGCCCTTTCAGCAATCATGGAGTAATAGTTCATCTCTTTATGGCAGAGGTTTCATGAAACTTTTGAGAAATATTTCACGTTGTCATTTTTATACCCTCCACCTCCAGGATGGGGGAATATTCACTTTGTCATTCCGTTTGTAACACCTTGAAATATTCATCGGAGACCCCATAAAGTATATATATTCTGGGTCGTGGTAAAATTCTAAGACGATATAGCCATGTCCGTCTGTCTGTCTGTCTGTTGAAAGCACGATAGCGGCCGAACGAAATGAGCTAGGAGGTTCAAATTTTTCCTAAATGTGTCTTATGGTTGTAGATCGGTTGGGATTGAAAGTGGGCGAAATCGGCCCAGAGGGAAAAATTTTTCCCTCACAAGGACTGAAAATACCCCTAATATTTAGAGTATTTCAGCATGCTTTTGAACATATTAGCTTGTATTTACTTGATATTTGCAATGCGCATTCCCTTTATAGCATAAAAGGGCACCTCATAGGTCTGTCTTTCAGACCGACCACTTCCATCGATTGGAATAGAATTTCTATGATTGATAAAAATTCTATAATGTTTGGTACTTCCTTGGGTTCCTTCAATGACTGCACTAGCCTGATATGCATATTTCTAACCAGTTTCTTGATTAATAATTGGAGCGAAATTGCATCCCATGATTATGCTTCAATGCCAATGTTTTTCAGCGCCAATAAGCATTCTTTATGGTATCATGTAGATTTTTCAAATACGAAGCGGGTTGATTTAGTATTTTATCAACTAAATTTGCTACAAGAACTCGTTTGTTGTTGTATGGATCTTGAAGCGTTTTCCAAGCAGCGGCATAATTCTCATCAGTTAGGATGAACTGACTGATTAAATGTTCAGCTTCCTCACTTACGTTCGTTTTCAGATACCACATTTTTTGTACCGCTGGAATGCTCTACGTTCTCTCGTAGAACAAATCGTGGAACTGACGCCATTTCAGGTAATCTCCATTAAATTGTGGTATCGTTACCTTTGGTAATGGCAATGATCTTCGTACCGATATTCCCGCTGTGTGTTGCTTCAACGCTCTGAAGTCTATCCGTCATGACGGATAAGCTGATCAAATGGTTCTGGACTGCGTCATCCAACGTATAATATTCTTCGAGGCTGAAACCAGACCTTGACGGTTCTTCAAATTTGACACAATTTGGATTTGCCCCCAAAGCTTGTTTATTGTATCTGTCTTAAGTTGATAGTACTGCTTTGCATGATTCTCTTCCATATCCAATAATCCATTTAGGAACCGCCTTAAAGCAGTCATTCGAGCTGAAAATTTCCGAATTAACCCTTGATTAGCGGACATCACTTGTAGTGTGTTCCGTGGAATAATTGCTGCAGCGCCATTGATTGCCGTCTGCAGAACCTTGTGTTATGGCTTCGTGTTGCACTGTATTTTTGTTTTGGAATGCCTTCAGGCACTTGTAACTTGAAGGTTGAACAGAATGATAGAACGGTTTTTACTTTTTGATATTGATTGTACTTAACATTTCATGTGTAATTAATACAAATTAAATGACTAAAAATTGCACACAGATCAGTTTTATATTATTACCTTTAGTAAGTCAATATAAATAACGTCAACGGTATTCACTTATATGTGTGTTGTTGATTATTATTATTATATTATTAATTTAAATTAATTTATTATATTATTTAATTATGCGTGTTTTAATGTTTAATTTATTTTTATACCCTCCACCTCCAGGATGGGGGTATATTCACTTTGTCATTCCGTTTGTAACACCTTGAAATATTCATCGGAGACCCCATAAAGTATATATATTCTGGGTCGTGGTAAAATTCTAAGACGATATAGACGATATATAGTCCGTCTGTCAGTCTGTCTGTCTGTCTGTCTGTCTGTCTGTCTGTCTGTTGAAAGCACGATAGCGGCCGAACCAAATGAGCTAGGAAGTTCAAATTTTTCCTAAATGTGTCTTATGGTTGTAGATCGGTTGGGATTGAAAGTGGGCGAAATCGGCCCAGAGGGAAAAATTTTTCCCTCACAAGGACTGAAAATACCCCTATTATTTAGAGTATTTCAGCATGTTTTTTGAACATATTAGCTTGTATTTACTTGATATTTGCAAAGCGCATTCCCTTTATAGCATAAAAGGGCACCATAGAGTGATTTTTATTTGTAGGGGGCGAAATGGGACAAAAAGAGATAAAAATGGTACCTATCAAACTACAACAGATAGAAACATGAAATTTGGCGTGTAGATTCATCTAATAGAGTAGATAAATAATATAAAAGTATTTTTTCTAAATTCGTACTTTTAAGGGGTTAAATGGGGCTAAAGGGATAAAAATAGTACCAACCTAACGACTGCACCTAGAATATTGAAATTCGATATATACATTCCTCTGATTGCGTAGACACGTAAAATAAAAGAACTTTCCAAAATTCTTACTTTTTGGGGTTCAAATGGAAAAAGGGGATAAAAATAGTACCTACCAAATGACAGCAGCTAGAATCATGTAATTCGGAGTATACATTCCTCTGACTGCGTAGACACGAAAAATAAAACGTTTTTCCAAATTCGTACTTTCAAGGGATACAATGGGTACAGGGGATAAAAAAGTACCAACTTAACGAATACAGCTAGAATGATGAAATTCAGTGTGTACATCCCTCTAATTGTGTAGATACGTAAAATAAAGTGATTTTAGATAGTCGTACTCTTGAGGGGGCAAAATTGGAAAAAGGGGATAAAAATGGTACCAACAAAATGACCGCTGATAGAATCATGGAATTCGGTGTATACATTCCTCTGACTGCATAGCCACGTAAAATATTCGTACTTTATTTTGTTGCTTTTACGACAAAAAATGGTAGAATCATGAAGTTGTCTTATACTGTGTACGTTAGAGATAAGGTATTTTCAAAATTTATACTTTTGAAATTAAAGTAGGATGGAAATACAACCAACCAAACGACTGTAGCTGAAAATACACTCTCTATCCCCCAATATTTAGGGTATTTATGATTGCTGCCTTATATTTACTTTATGAATTGAAGTAAAGGGTGATTTTTTAAGAGCTTGATAACTTTTTTTTAAAAAAAAAACGCATAAAATTTGCAAAATCTCATCGGTTCTTTATTTGAAACGTTAGATTGGTCCATGACATTTACTTTTTGAAGATAATTTCATTTAAATGTTGACCGCGGCTGCGTCTTAGGTGGTCCATCCGCTTAGTCCAATTTTGGCATTTCCACGTTTTTGAGTAACAGAGACCCAATTGGTGCGAACGGCGACGAATCGAAAATTGTTGGTCATCATTAACACTGGCCGATACAGCTGCGATATTTTCTTCAGTTCGCACTCTACGTAAGCGTGTTGGTGGTTTAATGTCCAACAATGTAAATTTGGTGCGAAATTTAGTCACAATAGCCTGAATAGCCGCTTCAGTGGGTCGATTAAACTGACCATAAAATGGAAGCGCGCAATGAACTTTCTTAACAGAGCACGCATTTTGATAATAAAATTCAATAATTTGCAAGCGTTGTTCGTTTGTAAGACGATTCACGATGAAATGTCAAAGCATACTGAGCATCTTTCTCTTTGACACCATGTCTGAAATCCCACGTGATCTGTCAAATACTAATGCATGAAAATCCTAACCTCAAAAAAATCACTCTTTATTATATCCATTATATATATATAGTATACACATATTGGTAGCTTGGCTTATTAATTAAATTTCTTATTTTCAACAGTTAAAATTTATTGCGGAATCATGAAATTCGGTGTATACATTCTGACTATGAAGACTCGAAAAAGGGATTTTTCGAAATTTGTACATCTGGGCGGAGAATGGGGCGTATGGGGATATCTTTAAAATTTATACTTTTCTTATCACTTTGTCTGTATCTGAAAATGCTTCTTTCTAATGGCAACTGACAATCGCCTAATATTTAGTCATGTTCACTTTCACAATTTCAGCATTCTATTTATATATAGTAGTCGATTTTAAACAGTGCGCATAAGTATACATTATAGTTTGAATTAGTAAACAAATATAGTAATGTGCATAAAAATATCACAATTTTCGTAATATGGTACTGTGCTTCTATGTAAAGTCGGCCCGGCCGAACTTAACGCCTTCTTACTTGTTTGTATTATTTTTACATACTCTGAAGCAAAATCATTTGTTTGAATTATTTTGGTTAAATTGAACTTTCTTTAAGTTCATTTTTGTCCTTGCATCAAGTAAAATTTTCCTCAGTTTAAGTAAAAATTTACTTGTTTTGAGGAAAAAATCAGCAAAATTGTCCTCAATTTGAGTAGATATTAACTTGATTTGAGTAAAAATTTACTTGTTTTGAGAAAAAAAATCAGCAAAATTGTCCTCAATTTGAGTAGATATTAACTTGATTTGAGTAAAAATTTACTTAAATTTAGAAAATTTCAACAAAATTTGTACATGGATTTAGTAAAACTTAATATTTTACTTAAATTTAGTAAAAACTTACTTTGTTTTAAGAAAAAATAGATTTAGGAAAATTTCAGCAACATTTTACTTAGATTTAGTAAAAATTGGTTGAGGAAAATCTTACTGGGATTTTCCTCAGTTTGAGTAAATATTTACTTGGTTTGAGGAAAATTGAACTAGAATTAAGTTCAAGACATGTATTACTTTTAAGGAAAAATTTGAACTTGATATGAGGAAATATTACTTTAGTGCTATACGTAGTTCAATTTTGCTAAATTTTATTACATTTTTTCTGAGTGCAAGTAAATTTTTAATAAATCTAAGTAAAATTTAGTCGAATTTTCCAGAAACTAAGTAAATTTTTTCTTAAAACAAATAAATATTTAATCATACTGAGAAAAAGTATATTTCTACTAAACCTTAGTAAAATTTTAGTATATTTTTGCTAAAAATAACTAAATATTTACTCAAACTAAGGAACATTTTTTTATTTTTTCAGCAAAACGGGTACATTTTCACTTAAAGTGAGGCAAATATATGAATATAAATAGAAAGAAAAATATAAAATATGATAAAGGGTGGTTAAATTGTAAGGGTCGATGTTGAATGTGAACCACACATAAATGTAAAGTTTTTTTCTGCATTTCATTTGAAATTTCTCAATTTCAGTCTAACTCAATTTGAACCATGGAAAGATACACAATCGAGCAACGCGTTAAAGTTATTCAGGCTTGTTATGATGTGTATAGTTGACCTGTTTGATTTTAATGTTTTGTATTATCGTCCGACTTAAGGGCTCAAATAATTGAAAACACGATCTGGTTTGCTTATTATTTTATTTTTCAATTTAGTTCCCGATATTTCGAACGACTTCATAGATCATCCTCAGGGGCGTTACACTAAACAAATATATGTACATAAGAATAACAATCAAAATACAAACAATTTTTAAACAATTAATATAATTACATTTTAAAAAACAAAACGATCCTTCCACTTTCACAAGTTTTTGTCAACTACTGTCCGTCTTTCCTATTCTTGTGTATGCTATTTCTTCATATCTGTGCGCATTTGTCAGAGCATTTCTAATGTATATCTCCTATGGTAATTAATATGTCTACGTCGTCAAAATTGGGTGTGTGTCCAGTTAGTGCACAGTGGGCTGCTTTTAGGTCAGATTTATGAGAAGAAAGTAGAGTTTTTAATTTTGTCTTTGTAGTAACAACATGTACTTTATTGCATAAGTTGGACTTGTCACCATTACACTTAATTTTATATACTTGTCTCGCTGAATAAATTGTTGACCGTGAATCCGGGTATATCCGGGTTTTTCTAATTAATTGTCTTATTGTTTTTGTGGGAAAGTCATTTCTTCTTAAAATATTTTTAATTTTCTCTATGTTATTTTTGTGGAAGTCCTCATCACTTATGTCTAGTACTCTTCTGATAAAATTGGTAGCGGTGTTGAAAATTGTCCTTCTTGGGTGTTTCGAATAAAAGTTAATTAATCGGCCTGAAGATGTGGGTTTTTGATACCAGTCTAGTTTTATGATGTTGCCTTGTCTGTGTACTATAGAATCCAGATATGGTAATTTGTTGTCCTCTTCTTCTTCCATCGTCCATCCATTTAGTATTTTGATCGTCTCATCAACATCATTTTTCTTCAAAATTGCGAAGAGATCGTCAACGTATTTTGTCAAGAGCCTAGGTTTTCTGGTCATTTTCTCAATTGCTGCGTCAAGAAGTTGTTCCATAATTATGTCCGCAATTATTGGTGATGCAGGGGAGCCCATTAGCATTCCTTTTCTTTGCTCATAGAATTTGTCGTCGTACTTAAAATATCTTGTGTCTTTAATGCAGAATGTCAATATCTCTATAAATAAATGCTTTGGTATCGTGGTGAATTCTTCTATTATGTCCCATTTGTCTTCAATTGTCCGTCCTTATGGCGACTGGTATACTTGGGAAAAGGGACACAACGTCAAATGATATTATTATTTCGTCGTCAGCAATATGTGTGTTGTTAATTTTCTTTTTAAATTCACTCGCGTCTTTGAGTCCTTCGTTAAGTTCTTGAGTACGTCAACAATATATCTGCATAGTCCATAAGAAGGTGAGTTAATTGAGGAGCAGATTGGTCTCAGAGGAGTATCTTCCTTGTGAATTTTGGGGAGTCCGTATATTCTTGGGGAAGTAGCAATTTTAGTAGCTTATTATGAAAATGGGAGTTCAAAACAAAATGTATATCGTGCACTTCGTGATGAGGTATCTTCAGTTCAGGTCGTATTTTTTTCTAAAATGAGGCCGGTCAGGCAGTTACTGTGAATGGTCTTCGCTATCGTGAGATGATAACGAACTTTGTATGGCCCGAATTGGAAGATGTGGATGCCACACAGCTAACGAAACAATGGCTCTTTTGCGCGACAAATTCAATGGCCGTGTTATCTCACGTGGTGCCGATGTCAATTGGCCGCCAAGATCATGTGATCTGACACCGTTGGACTTCTTTCTTTTGGGGTTATTTGAATGAAAAGGTGTACGTCGATAAGCCAGCAACAATTCAAGAGCTAAAGGATGAGATAATTCGGCACATTGACGGCATAGAACCTCAATTATGCCTCAGCATCATCGAAAATTTGGACCATCGGATGGAGGTGTGCCGCCGAGGTCGCGACGACCATTTGGCCGATATTTGGTTCTTTACATAATTGAACCATATCAATATTATCATAATAAAAAGAAATGACAATAATTTCACGAAAAAAATGTGTTTTATTCAAAATCAACATCGGCCCCTAAAATTGAACCACCCTTTATAAAGAAAAAAGTTAACTTCAAATAAGTTCAATTGAACTGAAACCGAGGAAATTCTTCCCTAATACTTCAAAAAAATGATTTTGCTTCAGAGAGTACAAAATTCATACATGAACATATATGACAACATGAAATATTTCTCAAAAGTTTCATGATACCTCTGCCATAAACAGTTGAGCTGTTCCATGATTGCTGCGTTAGTAAGATAGGCGCCTTCGTACAGATTGTTTAGAATAATACTTGAAGTATTTAAGAATTAAGTCGCAAGTGCAAACGAACGAGAATTGCTTCTGAAATTACTATTCAAAAATTTGATGTGATTTTTATACCCTCACTCTACCGAGTAGGAGGGTATATATCATTTGTAGACAGCGGATATTTATGCAAAACTCAATTATAGTCCGATTGAGCTCAAATTTCGAATTTTAGGGTAGAATTGCAAAATATATGCAATGGCTTATTTAGCGAATATGCAAAAATATATTGCATATGCACAAAATATGCAATTATAATATGAGTTTACATTTTTAAATTTAATATATTTTACTAACTTTTTGTATAGACATAACATGGCCACAATTTAGCTAAATTGTTAAATTCAAAAATGCTACTGCCAACATCCTTCCCCGTCCTTATTTGTCTCCAAATGATGGAGAGAAGATTGTGTGTGTGTGTGTGCGTGTGCAATTTTGTTTAATTCAGCCATATGGACTTTAATTCGTGAAAAAATCTAACAAAGCAAAATGAAGAGAAAAGAAACGAAAAGAAAGCAAAAGCTCTCGAGGGTGGAATCAAGCAAATAATGCGGATACGGATACGGTTACGCTCAAGTACTTCAATAAAGTCGACGTGAACACACAACAACAACAACATCAACAGCAAACACACTAATGTTAATTTGTTGTTTCTGTTTCTGTTGCTGCTGCTCCAGCTCCCGCTCCTGCTGCCGTCCCTGCGCTGATGTTGTGATTGTCGTTGCTGTCGTATTGTTCGTCATGTGACAGATTGAAATCACTCAACTTGAATAAAATGTGACAGTGATAATGAAAATACATTTTCAAGAACATATGGGACATTGCAGGTGAAATGTTCTATAACTTTAGCTTGTTTTAATATTTTTGTGTCAGTCATTTGAAAAGCACTTTCAATTTTGGGGAAAATTAAAATTGTTCTCCAATATTACATTATTTACAACAGCCAAATTTAAAAAAATAAGCGATTATCCGAAATACCGATTTTTGCTTTCTAAAAATTATCTCCTATTAATTCCCGTTTCACTTGCTTTGGTTCATTGGGCGGAGCACTCAGCTATCGTAAAAAGTGTTCAAATTCCGATCGGGGCATGTCATTTTTTGCATCCGTGTAATTGTTCTATTTCGAGACATCCCTCATAAAAATCACGCTTATTCGGCAGGTTCATTGGGAAATGATACTTCATCTCTCCTTGCCGAAAACGAAGCAGAAGTTTTTGCTGGGATGTTTTGTTTAAATTTCAATTAAAATCAAAACTAAAGTGATCAAATCCGAACTGCATTATTTGATTTTTGAAAAGTAATTGTGGAAAATGTATTTTTGTCAGCAATATACCACTGTGCGCTGTTCTAACCTCGGTAGAACCAACTTCGTCTATGCTTTTCAGCAGCGGTCGACAGCAGTCAGGACATTCTGTATAGAATGCTCCATATCCAATGTTGTGATGGCAAAACAATAATCTCCAACAATTCCCTGTTAATATTTTTGAGCGATTTTTCTTTCAATTTACAATTTTTTTCATTCTTTTTCACAAAATGTGAATAGAGAATCAAGTTCAGGTCTATTCAGGGAAACATATGGAATGAGACCAAGAAATACAGAGAGAAATTGATTTCCTTTCCAGAATTGCGTCTGAGAAGAAAGCGTAAGTGTTTTGTCAAAATGACGATGACGAAGTCGATGCTTTAAGGGATTCCAATCGTAAAGAACCAACCGACAACAGTAATTGTCGTCCCTTATTGTCCTGTGGAACAACGTGAACACACACGCTCACACTTCCGCCCGGCTTCCATTCACCACTCATGCATTCACTCGGGAGCATTGCAATCACAATCCCAGTCATAATCATTATTATGATTATTTTGACTTTATTCACTCTGAACGATCGCAACTTTATGGCAGGACGAACAGGAGTGGCAGGACGAAGCGCACAATGTCAGAGTTTATTAAGAAAATAACAAACAAAACGAATGAAGCGCAGCCCAGAATCAGTCAACTCTTCGCAACAAGGAAGCAGAGCATGTTTGTTGCACGGTTGACAGAGTTGCGACATGTGGTGGTGGGAGGTGGAGTTGCCCATAGTTGGATGAAGGAAGGAGGAAGTTGTTTGCAATAAATTGCAATTGCGCCAAAATTGTTCGAGGCCCACGCTCCGGCATTTGAAAATGTTTGCAGTATTTAAGAAATTAATTTTCGCGTCGCTTTGGACGCCAGCCGACGACATTTATTGTTGGAAGTCAATGGTAATTGTTGTCAGAACAGCCTCATCATCATCGGCATCATCACCGCCACCACTATTGTTTGGTTTGGCTGTGATTTGAGAAGAAGAACAACAAAAAACCCGATTCACTGAAGGGTTGTTTAAAGTTTCAGCTTTAATTGAAATGGAGTGACAATTTGAGAGGCAAGAGCAAGAGTTGGAAGGGTCACTGCAGGTTGAATGGGCTTATTGTAGATTGTAAATGGGTACCAGGACACACACACACACAGGAAACTGACAAGGATTTAATTGTTAGCATTGTCGCATAACTTTAGGTTAGGTTGCAACACCCACCCTTCCTAAGGGAATTCCACTATGACATGTTGGATCTCAAGTTGAATGAATGTATTAGATTTGTAGGCGATCAACAATTGATTTCACGAAGTGCAATTATAAGGAAAACTCGTCTGTATATATAAAATAGCTCTAAATTAATTAAATCAATATATATATATATAGATGTTTTTTCCGAAAATACGAAAACCGTATACTTTGAGGTATAAAAAGGATTAAAATACGAAATAGCCACACGGTATAATGCAAATTAATATTTAATTAAATTAATGACAATTTATTTAATGCCATTGATATTATTTAGTATTAAAACACAAGTTTTCAAATTCCGGCCAACTTTTAGATCAGAGACGATGACAACAAATCTTAACTTTATTTGAGGCGCTGAATTCGAATTTGAGTTTCGTGTCACGATTAGTTTTAGAATTTGGTATTCTTAAAGTGTTTTTGTTAACGTCAGATTGTCTCTCAAAATACACCTTCTTCATTCCCATCTCGAGTTTTTTCAAATAACCGCATCGAAATATACGAAAATGACATAAAAAATTGTGGACACTTTCTTGAATTTCGGACAAAGGTTATGAAAAATACAAACAAACTAATCGAATTGTGCCAATTTCAAGATTGTGTAGTGCTAATTTCGCTAATGGGCACCAAATTGTTCGTAAAATTTTCATTTTTATTAACCGATACCACTTCTTGGCATTCGACTAGAGCTATATCATATCAACTTTTAATTGTGTACTGCAATATAAGTTTGGAAATTTAATAACAAAATCGTTTAGTAATTTTAAAAAAGTGTAGATAAGAATTTGCGATTGGACATTTTTATGGAGCTGTATCTAAATCTGAACCGATGTGTCCTATTTTCATCACAGATGCAATGTTACTTCCAATGTTTTGGGAGTTTGCAATTATAACTGTTTGATATACATAAACTTATTTCTCTTTGTTCATTTACAACTGATGACATGTTTACCGCAAACAAACTAATTTTTCCCACAAAAGAAACTCAAAAACGATGTTTACGTGTTTAAAATGTCGTTTCTACGAAATGCATTTTTTCTCTGCGTGTAGATCTCTATTTTAAAATCTACTTTAAAGTTGCGAAACAATAAGAAATGAGTGTTAACTTACTAAAATTTGTGTTATATTTCTCACTTATGTCAAATATTTTTCAGAGTTAGTATTTTTTTGTACATATGTAACAAGTATTATTTAAAAGAGAAACAACAAATTCAGTAACTAGGATCTACGTACGAAAACGAAACTCTAAAATACCAATTATTTGGTATTTTGTAATTAAAATTTATAGTTGTTTCTTCTTGCATTTCATCGAATACAAAAAAACTGTATTTGTTATTCGAATTTATACATTTTTAAGATTATAAAAATGAAGAAACATTTTCAAATATTATATAGGACATGTTACTCATGTCCTATATAAATTAAAAACCCCAAAACTCTTTAGACATCCTATTTAGACCCATACTTTGTCAAAAAGCATATCAAATTTTCTGCATTTATCAAAATGCGGGACTGAAGGACTTACCGCCGAGGAATTTGATCGTTTTTTGTGTAATATTTCTACAATATATATTATCAGGGCTTATATTCATAAGTGGCTATGAACCATTTTCTCGAAAATGAGTTTTTGATGCCAAACTATTCTCAGATTTGGATGTCATCTGTCATATAAATTTGGAAAAGATTTTTTTCTAAAGCCATTTTTTTTTTAATTTTCTGATTTGGCTATCCCCTCGCACGTTAGTTTATGACTGCATAAGTGGCTATGAACATAAAAATAATAAAAATAAAATAGTTCAACAATGGAGCAGCATAGAACCGAAGGTCATAATTCGCTACAACGATTTTGTTTAAAACATTTTTCTAGATTTAGGGCATATCGTATTTTCAAATTCCATCAGTTCGCGATAATAGCATTTTGATTCCCAGTTATCAGGCTAAAATAGGAAAAATGGTGGCAGTAAATTAAACAAGTAAGAAGGCGTTAAGTTCGGCCGGGCCGAATCTTATATACCCTCCACCACGGAGTGCATTCCACAGTATTACCAGCAGATTAAAGGATGTCGACTTTACATAGAATCACAGTACCATATTACGAAAATTGTGATATGTTTATGCACATTACTATATTTGTTTACTATTTCAAACTATAATGTATACTTATGCGCACTGTTTAAAATCGACTACTATATATAAATAGAATGCTGAAATTGTGAAAGTGAACATGACTAAATATTAGGCGATTGTCAGTTGCCATTAGAAAGAAGCATTTTCAGATACAGACAAAGTGATAAGAAAAGTATAAATTTTAAAGATATCCCCATTCTCCGCACAAATGTACAAATTTCGAAAAAACCCTTTTTCGAGTCTTCATAGTCAGAATGTATACACCAAATTTCATGATTTCAACTTCAGCGGTTTGGTAGGTCCCATTTTTATCCCTCTTTTTACTTATATACCTTAAAAGTACGAATTTCGAAAAATCCCTCTATTTTACGTGCCTATGCAATTAGAGGGATGTACACACCGAATTTCATGATTCTAGCTGTTGTCGTATCATTGCTACCATATTTTATTCCCTTTTGTCCCATTTCGCCAGCTAAAACTTTTATTTTCTTTGTAGTGCTTCCAAGCTACAAGAGGAATGTCCGCAACAAATTTTAACTGTATGAAAATAAGAAATTTAATTAATAAACCAAGGCTACCAATATTTGTATACTATATATATAATGCATATAATACTTCAATTCATACAGTAAATATAAGGGAGCAATCATAAATACTCTATATATTGGGGGATAGAGAGTATGTTTTCAGCTACAGTCGTTTGGTTGGTTGCATTTCCATCCTATTTTAATTTCAAAAGTATAAATTTTGAAAATACCTTATCTCTCACGTACGCAGTATAAGACAACTTCATGATTCTACCATTTTTTGTCGTAAAAGCAACAAAATAAAGTACGAATTTGAAAAAAAATATTTTACGTGTCTATGCAGTCAGAGGAATGTATACACCGAATTCCATGATTCTATCACCGGCCATTTGGTTGGTACCATTTTTATCCCCTTTTTCCAATTTTGCCCCCTCAAGAGTACGACTATCTAAAATCTCTTTATTTTACGTATCTACACAATTAGAGGGACGTACACACTGAATTTCATCATTCTAGCTGTATTCGTTTAGTTCGTACTATTTTTTACCCCTGTAGCCACTGTATCCCTTGAAAGTACGAATTTGGAAAAAAAAACGTCTTATTTTTCGTGTCTATACATTCGGAGGAATGTATACTCCGAATTTCATGATTCTAGCTGCTGTCATTTGGTAGGTACTATTTTTATCCCCTTTTTCCATTTGAACCCCAAAAACTACGAATTTTGGAAGTTCTTTTATTTTACGTGTCTACGCAATAAGAGGAATGTATATATCGAATTTCACTAGGTGCAGCCGTTAGGTTGGTACTATTTGTATCCCTCTATCCCCATTTAACCCCTTAAAAGTACGAATTTAGAAAAATTACTTTTATATTATGTATCTACTCTATTAGAGGTATGTACACGCCAAATTTCGTGTTTCTATCTGTTGTCGTTTGATAGGTACCATTTTTATCCCTTTTTGTCCCATTTCGCCCACTACAAATAAAAATCACTCTATGGTGCTCTTTTATGCTATAAAAGGAATGCGCATTGCAAATATCAATTAAATATAAGCTAATATGTTCAAAAAACATGCTGAAATACTCTAAATATTAGGGGTATTTTCAGTCCTTGTGAGGGAACAATTTTTCCCTCTGGGCGTCCACTTTCAATCCCAACCGATCTACAAGCATAAGACACATTTAGGAAAAATTTGAACCTCCTAGATCATTTCGTTCGGCCGCTATCGTGCTTTCAACAGACAGACAGACGGACAGATGGACATGGCTATATCGTCTTAGAATTCTACCACGACCCAGAATATAAAGAGTGATTTTTTTGAGGTTAGGATTTTCATGCATTAGTATTTGACAGATCACGTGGGATTTCAGACATGGTGTCAAAGAGAAAGATGCTCAGTATGCTTTGACATTTCATCATGAATCGTCTTACAAACGAACAACGCTTGCAAATTATTGAATTTTATTATCAAAATGCGTGCTCTGTTAAGAAAGTTCATTGCGCGCTTCCATTTTATGGTCAGTTTAATCGACCCACTGAAGCGGCTATTCGGGCTATTGTGACTAAATTTCGCACCAAATTTACATTGTTGGACATTAAACCACCAACACGCTTACGTAGAGTGCGAACTGAAGAAAATATCGCAGCTGTATCGGCCAGTGTTAATGATGACCACCAATTTTCGATTCGTCGCCGTTCGCACCAATTGGGTCTCTGTTACTCAAAAACGTGGAAATGCCAAAATTGGACTAAGCGGATGGACCACCTAAGACGCAGCCGCGGTCAACATTTAAATGAAATTATCTTCAAAAAGTAAATGTCATGGACCAATCTAACGTTTCAAATAAAGAACCGATGAGATTTTGCAAATTTTATGCGTTTTTTTTTAAAAAAAGTTATCAAGCTCTTAAAAAATCACCCTTTATATACTTTATGGGGTCTCCGATGAATATTTCAAGGTGTTACAAACGGAATGACAAAGTGAATATACCCCCATTCTGGAGGTGGAGGGTATAAAAATTTTGAGTATATTTAGAAAAACCTGCGTAACTTTTTATCATAGTGAGAATACCAAACTTTGGCATGTGATTGCTGACTTCATGGGGAATATTTGTGTTTGAAAAGTTTCAGAATGAAGAAAGTTAAAATTTAAGGAATTGCAACGGCGAATTTTGGATTCAATTGCAGCGATTTTCGCAACTGGCTACATATATATTACAAGCGACCAATCTGACAGATGAAGCTGGAATCTTTAAATTCATCGCAGAAAATGCGTTTTCTATACAACATTGCCAAGATTTCATGAAAAAGTTATAGAGCTTACAATAAATCTTATTCTTATTTCAACATTCATAGTGCTCAATTTTAAACATACAAAAGTGGCTATGAAACATGAACCGCGAATAATAGGAAATTTCGAAAACTTTTTAATCGTAGCAATTAGTAATCCTTTTTAGATTAAACTGTAAAAGAACGATTAATAATTTCTCCTCAAATTAAGGAGAAAATCAGTTTTTCGCTCTCCTGAAAAGTTATGTCTTTGTTCATAGCCACTTATGAATATAAGCCCTCGATATGTATGTATGTAATTTCAAGCAACTATTTAAAAAAGTTCTACACTTAGAGAACAAGTCTCTTAATAAAAACAGCGATTGTCTGCTGCCTATCAACAGACACTTTTCTGCTATTACAGCTGTTTTTTGGCATAACAGCAGTTTTCTGCAATCTTACATCACCATTCACACTGCTAAAGAGTTTGCAGTCTGCTAGAATTGGCTGTTGTTAATTAAAATATAAAAATAGATAAGCGTTCATAAGCGAGATTAGCTCGAATTTCCTTTTATATTAGCTTGGGGCAATATGCGTATAATATATAATGCTAAAAACAGCAAACAGCTGTTTACCATCTCAGCAGATACAAATCTGCTGTCTCTTTTTTAACAGCCGAAAATCTGCTCTTTCAGTAGACTTTCTGCTTTATTTTACTGACATATTCCTTTGAGTGTACTGTTGATGGATTACTGAAATGCAATTTTGCCGACAATGTCTGTCGGACGAATGTATCAAAATATTTCTCGAAGATCCTGGCAATAACATATGAGTGGTTTCCAAAAGCTCCAGTAAAAATTTCATAAAAAGTTGGAAAATTAACTAAGTATGAGTAAAGTTTCCTTCTTTCAAAGCCATAGTAAATAGTTCATTTGCTAGAAAAAGGGTAGTAGATTTACTTAAAAACATTTATTTGGATCTAATAAAAAATTCTTACAATTGAGTAATTTCATACTTATGTGGAAGAATATTTCCAAGGTTTTAAGTGAGAAAAAAATCTGAAATATTTTGTATGGAAAAAATTCCATTTAGGAAATATTAACTTAAAAATGTGCTTTTCCTAAAATGAAGTTAAAATGTTTACTAAAATTTATGCCGAGTTCTTCATACATTTAAGTATTGATGAACTTATAAAAAACATTTGAAATTGTTAAAAAAATTCTTGAATGTTAATTTAAGAAGCAATTCTCTTTCGTTTGCAGAGACTTATTTCTTAAATACTTTATGAATTATTCTAAACAACCATTGCGAAGGCGCCTATCTTGCCTTCGCAACATTCAGTGTTCAGCAAAAATTTTACTAAGATTTGGTAAAAATTTACTTAGTTTTAGGAAAATGTTGCTTAAATTTAGTAAAAAATTACTTGGTTTTAGGAAAAATTTAATTAGATTTAGGAAAATTTGAGCAAAATTCTACTTATATTTAGTAAAAATGTACTTGGTTTCTTAAATTTTAGTTAATTTTAACTCATTATAGGGTTAACTTTTTATGAGTGTAGATGAAACCCCCCCCCCCCACCACAGGGGAAAATCCTGCGCACGGGCCTGTTCCCGACTAAAATGAAAGATGGGTTTGTTTTATGTGTTCTCCCGTGTCCGTTCGTGAGCTGAACGCGTTCAAAATAACCTGCATAAATACGGTTTTTCTTGAAAAGAATTCACTATGAGAATGGTATTGAAAAAAAGCTAGAAATTTAAATCCTACCAAAGCCTTATCAAACCATACTAAAAACTTGCAATACGACCCAGTTTAAAGGGCAGATTTATACTATTTTAGTGCAATTGTTGATGCATTTTTTATAAAAACCGTAATAACTTCCACATTTTTAGTTCGATGATGTTTTTAGAGGCTCGTTGGAGAAGTATTGGTGAAATATTGCAATTTTTAGAATTTTCTAATTTAAAGGGCCGCATTTTTTTTCATACTGTTAATACTCAGTGGGTTAAATGCGAAGTAAAAACTGAAATATGGGGTTATTTGCATCGTAAACACATTCTAGTCTTATATAAAGCTAATTTTTGGAAAGAAATTCAACCATTTAAAAATATAAACTTTTTAAAGGGGAAAAATTAAAATGGTTGTTAATGTTAAATTAACATAGATACCCGCATTACATTTAAAGTATATTTAGTAGATGTTCTTCTCTTTCATTTGATACCCATATCGTCATTGTATGAAACGCAAAAGTACGGAACTAAATTATTGAAACAATTACATCCTTTGGAAATTAAAAGTCCTGTAAAAAAGACAAACGACCACGAAATAAAAAACTGAGTATGAGTTTTCCTATTAATGACCTATAGTTTCACTTCTATATAATCTTGTTCTTGGGAGGCAAATCATGTCGCACGGATTTATTGTAACATCTTTTGTGAACTTTTCCTCCCAATTGATCCATACAAAGACCAAAATTTCAGATGTTTTTTTAAAAAAATAGCTTTTTGTAAGACTAGAATGTGTTTACGATGCAAATAACCGCATATTTCAGTTTTTACATCACATTTAACTCACTGAGAACCAACAGTAAGAAAAAAATTGTCGACCCTTAATGGGTTAGGAATTTGTAAAAATTGCAATTGGTGATCAATACCTCTTCAATGATCCAACAAAACACAAATCGAACTAAAAATATGGAAGTTATTGCGGTTTTTATAAAAAAAAATGCAACAGAAATTGCACAAAAATGTTAAAATTCTACCCTCTATTCTGGTTTAAAATACAAGCTATTGATATGGTTTGATAGGGCTCGGTCCAGATTTTAATTTCTAGTGGTTTTTTTCTCAATACCATTCTCACCGTGAAATTCAAGAAAAACGATTTGAACTGGGATATTGTCCTGGCTCAAGACCATTTTGCTTCTATATTTAATAGAATGCAAATTTATTTACAAATGGCTGATTTATAGAGGTTAATTTGAACGCGCCCAGCTCACGAACGGACAATGATAAAAAAGAACTATTTTGGGAGAACACATAAAACAAACTAATCTTTCATTTTAGTCGGAAACATCCATAACTGTTATTTTGAAGCCACTCTAATGTTTATATCCCGTAACATTTTAAGAATATCGTTTTCGCAAGTGAGTGGAAAAGAATTTTTCGTAAGGGATCACAAGGGTAAGTTGTACGCTTTGCAACCAGAAGATCTCGGATTCGAATCGTGGCTCGGGATAATTATTTTTTGTTTTTATTATAATTCTTATTTATAAAGAAACCATATTTAATTCTCTAAAATTATAAAATTATTAATAAAAGCGCACGTAACTTTCTATCATATCGAGAATACCAAAATATTTCTTGGCATATGATTCCTGGCAAAATATTTGTGACAAAATTGTTTCAGAAACCCAGATAGAGAAAGTTGAAATAAATGCAATTGCAATTGTTTTTTGTAACAATTGAAACACACTGACTAATTTTAACCCAAATAATTATGTTGTATAAGTTGGCGTGTAATTTTGCTGTTTAAGCGTGATGAGCTTTATTTAGAACTTTGGTATCTTCGGTGACCCCCACTGAAATATTTAATCCTTAAATGTCATTTTTGATAGGACAAATTGACCCAGACAGAGAGGAGCTAGAGGGTAAAGATTTTCCACAAAAATTATCCTCATAAAATTCCACAATATAGTTCTGACAATAAGAATTATCTCAGAGATTAACTTACAACACTTTTCTTGTTTAGTATAATGCTTCCTTCGACCAATAAATGAAAACTCTGACCCACTGTAAAACTAAACTCAGACCAGATTGACTATAAGTTTATTCCGCAAAAATGGCCTACTCAGCATGTCCTACACAATTCAAACCCGAGACCTTCTAAAGCGGGCACCTTTCCTCTGCGACCCTATACTAAAAATTCGTTTCTATTCTCTTGTGAAAATGCTAATAATAATAATGTTACCTATTATCGACTTTTATGGAACTTTTGTTTAAAAGAACTTCCTCAAAAGCGGAAAAACACATTTTGATTTTGAGATGCAATTAAAATGTGCTTCCTACGGAAGTACTTCCAATTTGGGTATGGGTATGTTGTCAGTCGCGAAAAAAATCCAAAATTCGCGGTTGCAATTGCATGTATTTCAACTTTCTCAATCTGTCTTCCTGAAACAATTCTGTCACAACTATTCCCTATTTAGTCATCAATCACGTGCCAAAAAATATTTTGGTATTCTTCCTATGATAAAAAGTTACGCGGGTTTTGTTAAACATACTTTTCGCAATTTTTAACTTTACAGCCAACATTTCTTCCAACCTCGTATATAATTACCTTTTCATGAGTCCCTAATGCCTTATTTTTTCATTTGTGTTT
Organism: Polietes domitor; assembly: GCA_947397865.1. Taxonomy (NCBI): domain Eukaryota; kingdom Metazoa; phylum Arthropoda; class Insecta; order Diptera; family Muscidae; genus Polietes; species Polietes domitor. The sequence continues at coordinate 93,096,170 of OX377619.1, read as the reverse complement.
TTTCTCGTCACCGATTTCATTCGCCGATTTCAAGTTTAAGAAAAATATGTCTGCCGCGTCATATTTACCTGTGTTGCTTACAGAGTCGAATACCCATCGAATGAGAATAGCACAGTGTCATATTTATATAATTAAAAAGTGTTAATTCATTTATTTTCTGTGTAAAATTAAGAAATAATATTATTATTAATAATAAAACAATAAGGGGTTATATAACATTAATTCGCCGCTTAAAAGTGTAAAAATCTCAGTTTAAAATTTAGCTCTTCATGTTGCATCTAAAGCTAAAACTACATTAGTCGATAGTCGAACGAAGTGTTAGTGTGAGAGGACGTGATAGGATAGGCTAATATGTACTAAAATATCCTAAACAAAAATAAAAAACATTTAAATATTTCCAAAAAACAAACAAACAAATATTTAAACTAAAAACGTATATAAACATATACAAAAATACAATACAAATAGTTTAAAACAAAAATAACTTCACAATAGCTAAACTGAAGTACAAAGTATACAAAGAAGAAGGTAAACAAAAGTAATACTTGTCGAAAGGAGGTAAAAGAAACCAAAAGGAAACTAGGAGATAACACGAAAAAAGAAACTGGGACTTGGAGGAAGATAATAAATCATTAAAACCTCGAGATTCTCATGTTAAGCTGAGGAGGGGTATTTGGGGTGGATCAATTAAATGCAATTCTGGCGATTAAATGATGAGACGAGCAAGTTATTGAAGATGGATGAGATCACCTCTTCATTCTGGACAAACAAATCAGTTTGTGTTAGCACAATAAAGATATTAGGCCTGTTCGGTTGGGCGTACTAGCTTTCAATTAAAAAACTTGATAAGGTGGCATCATTGTTGGCACGTTGGTTTTTCTTAAATGTACCAACAAGAAAAATCTGGCTGCACAACTAAGAGAGTAGCAAGCTTTTTTGTAAGGCGAGCAACTTCCATACAAAAATTAAGCTAGTACGCCCAATCGAACAGGCCTATAATACCAGGGCGAAAAAATTAATTATTAAAAGTCATATAATCCTTGGAAAATATTAAGGATAGTTCCGAAGTATGTCCGAATATGTTTCGTACTAAATTTAATGAACTTTGTTCTTCACTATCTGATCCTCCATCTTTGAGAGACTTCTACAGCATCGCGATTTGGAACGCCCATTTAGGAATCTAAACAGTTCAATATTGTTACAAAAATATCCGCTTCAAAAGTAGGACAAATCGTATTGTAATTATAACTGAGCAGGAAAAGCCTAAATCAATCAAATATATTTCATTATTTTCCCCCATTGCACTTCATGTAGTTAGAACCTTTCTAGTTATGGCGAAATATTGGTGTAAAAAACTTAGCAATATTCAAGAGCATTGAAAATACTCGGTATGCTTGGAGTGTACCTATTGAAAGAGTAGTCAGTAGTGTGTCCCAAAAAACACTATGAAAAGATTGTGATTATAACATTCTGCCGAAGTCCACATGCGCAATTTCAGCACGCTTCTATCATGGGAAGGAGATGTGTACCACGTTGTCATTGTTTGATTGGAGTTTTTTAAGTTTCGCGTTTTGTTTGATTCTTTTTCATCTAATTTTGGGTCACACTACTACACGGTGATTTCAAGCCTCTGTGGCTTTGAAACTTTGCAAAACTTTTTAAAGAAAAATCCAAGAATTGAAAAAAAGGTTCGGAAACCATTGTTTTATTTCCTGAATACCGATTCAGAAAACTTTTGACGTTGTTGCGATCGTTCTTGAAATCGGAATCGAAACCGAATATCAAATATAAAATCAAATCTCTTTGCGGATCCATTGTGACTTCCGTGCCTTTTATGTGCGAAAAAGAATTCACAATGAAATCATCGAACGTTATCTCGAAACTAATTTAGCCACTCGGGAAAACCAGTCGAAAATTATCTATGAAAACAAATATGGAAGTAGTACTCAATAATAATAATTCAAGGAGAGCATTTTCAAAATATGACGAATCGAAAAATTTTTTGAAAAGGTTTCTACATTTGTTAAACTTAAATATCTCCGGGAGATTGAAATGTCCTTTTTAAAAAAAGGTTTAGGTTTTCAGGCAGCAACAATATATTTTTTTTAATTCATTTCAAAAGTAAACTAAAAGTTAATATGGTTTGCTGAGGTGTTTTCCTTGTCCGTAAAATTTAAAACATTTGTTACCTTTGCACTTGTACTGGGCTTTTTTGCGTACATTAAAAAACAAGCAAGCAGACATTGTGACAGGAAATGGGCTCAATTTTTGAAAAAATTCCAACGAACAGGGCAACATTTTCCGGTATTTATAAAAATCATAAGAGTTACAAGAAGATCCATTTGTTGTGATTTTCAGTAAAGTGTTATTTGCCGAAAATAAAGAACTAGGAGGGGCATTTAAAATATATATTTTTCGATATTTCGGAAAACTATTTTTAAATTTTAATTTTAATTTATTTGAATTATAAAAAAATGATAAAATTAAATATGTAATTGAAATGAAATAATAACTAAATAGTTAATTTTCCGAATTTTATAGAGTGACACGAAATTAACGACGGGGTTTGAATTCCTTACAATTCGTTTGGAAGTCCGCCACCGATACGCGATACGATCGCGGAAATAAAAACGCAAAAAGGGATTGGAATTCTCTGGATATTTTGCTCATTTCAGTAGTTAAAAACAGCAGACGAACCATAGCAGTTGAATATTTGAAATTAAAAGAAAACGGTGTAACCTAGCAAAAAGATTAATGCCATAATAGCTCTGCATCGATAATTAAATTTGAATTCGATATTTTTCATAAGCAAGAAAATATTGGATTTTTTTTTTTTGAATTTTATGTTTGCTTCTCTCTGATTTTGCTTAAATCTTCCAATTATGTCATTTTCTATAAGGCGCATTTCACAATTTTCAAAAAATTAAAAATTGTAGACACTAGGGTTGATCGAAAATGAAGTATTTTTTCATAAAGTAAAGTATTTTTTTTTTTAATTTCTTCTCGTTAAACAGAAAATTGTAAAATCTTACAAAATTATATATATATTTTTTTTAATTTTTGCCTTATTTATTTTTTACTAGCTTTTTTACCTGGTGTTGCACGGGTTTATTGTTTTCTATTTCCGTACTTCATATGCTTTTGAAGATAAAATGAGTACTAATATTATTTGTGTGGGCAGTACCATGTCCCTTTGTCCTATAATTACCTAGTATATCCAGAAACCATCCTCTATCCACTGGCTACTGAACATACAGACACACATTCATTTTTATATAGTATATAGCAGAGCTGTTAAGTAATGATTAGTAATCGTAATCATTAGTAATTAGATTACTTTTTTTAAAGTAGAAGTATTGATTACAATACGATTCCATTCAGTTTTATACGATTAGTAATTGATTACGATTACAAGTAATCAAAAAATAATCAGGATTACTTGCGATTACTGAAAAATAATCAAAAATGAGTTCGACTACTTTAAAAGATTACTTTTGATTACTTTTGACTATTTTAGATTACTTTTGATTTTTTGTGATAACTTTTGATTCTCGCAAAGTCGGTATGAGAGTCATAGTAGTCTGTTTGTCAAATCTTTTGACTTTTCAATATATGTCAGTTTTGATTTTTTCTGTTCGCGTTCTTTTGCCAGCTAAAACCGAAAGGTAACGGAAGTACAAATTCCAATTCAGTAATCGCAAGTAATCCTGATTATTTTTTGATTATTTGTAATCGTAATCAATTAGTAATCAGAAATTGTTGAATAGTGGATTATATAATCATTACGATTCTTTTTAAAAAGTAATGTAATTGATTACTAATCGTAATCGAAATTTAACAGCTCTGGTATATAGATTTATTTTATAAACAAAAAATATACCTTCGATTTTTGTAAAATAAATGTTATTAATAGTCAATAGTGTCAGTTGGTACTTACTCTAAAACTGGTATTTACATGATTGCTGTCGAAATTAATTTATTATAAATAACTAAAATAACTTATTTTGGACTGGCTTCCAAAAAGTTGTGGACGTTCTCGGATAAATGAATCATTGGTTAGTTTGTTTAATGCGTTTTCCAATTCATCTTATCACTGTCCATTCGTGTCCATTAATTATTTCTATTAAATATTTTTAACTTCAACAGCAATATAATTTATAATTATTATAGAGTAAATACCAGGAACACCATCATGAAACTTATGGACCGTTCTTCTGACACTATTAACTATAAAAAATAAATACTTTTTTAAGATTTGGCAATTATCTGTAAAACTAGAAATTCATTTGTATCTCCTAGCAGAAAAAAGTTACTATTTTTTTAAATTGCCTTATGACAAAATTTTTGATTCACCCTAGTGTCAACAATTTCATATATATATTTTTTTTGAAAATCGGGAAAAGCAGCTTCAATTGAATTATTCACAAGTACAAATTTACGTACTGTCATTAAAATCGGAGAACCTAAGGGAAATTTCTGTTCCATTTCACATGGAATTAGTCTATTATTGACAAATAGCAAATATTTTATAATCAAAAATTAATATTTTCAGTTATTTTTCTAGAAAGTTTGTCAATATCTTAATGATATATAATAATACCCGCTTTTTAACCTTTGTAATATAAAACTTGTATGCAGTGAAGTCTCTCATGAGCGGTACCAATGGGGCCATAGAATCCGCACAAGCATTGCTTTTTCTTATGGAACCTAGCCAAGATCTAGAAACAGTGTCAGTCCAATAGGGGTGTCCGCTCAATGAAGATGTCCGTTGTGGAAGATTTCACTATATGACTGAATTTGTATTGATGCATTGTTTTCCGTTAAATCCTACTTTGGTAGCTGCCGTGTTGAATTGGATAGATATATTTATTACTTCCATTTTCACAAAGTCTGGCTAGCCTACAGTTAAAGCTAACCAACCAATTATAGCTATCAGTTTGTGTCGAGTTTTAGAAATATTACTGTTGGTGATCTCAAATCGGAATTGGTGACACTGGGAGGTGTTCTTCTTATTATTTTCTTATTAATCGAATGAAGTCTAATATTCAAAATTGGATTTGTGTCCCTTACAAAATTATAAATTATATGATTTCCATTGCTCGCTTAATTAATCATTTAATCGCTCAGCACAAATATGGAAAAAGGCGGGCTCACACCTGCATGGATTACATTTCGAAATCCACATTTTTAATATTTTGGAAAAAACATAAAATTCTAGCAAAAGTATTAAAATTTGTATTAAAAATGTTTATTTCTTTATGCAACACATGCGTGGTCACACCAGGATCTCAAAAATTAAAAAAAAGAAAAAAATAAATATTTGATATTCCATAAAATGGGTAGGGGGAGTGCTATGCAATAGATATAATGAAAGATAGCTGGGGTAAAGGGGGGATACGACTGGGAGTATATAATTTGGATTCTTGTTATTCCATATCACATCTCAGCATTTAGGGCCGCGCTAACACTGAACCAAATGAGCTAAAGTTAAAGCAACTCCAACTTTCGTTCAGTTTGTTTTGAGTTAACGCCCCTTAAAATATATTTATATAGTTTGTCATTAAATTGTTAATGTAAGATAATAATAATAATAGGGTTTCACTGGTTGCTGCATTTAATTGGTTGCATCTATAAAAACACTCCTATTAAACGGAGAGGGAGAGATACATGAGTTATAATTCATAAAAGTTCAAATGGTTGCTGTTGCAGGTATTGATAAGTCTATGCTGTCCGTGTAGATAGTAAAAAATAGCCGTGGATAAATCACTTTCACTTGTACGAAAATGGGGGGGGGGGGGCAGTCATATTGAACCGAACAGCAGCAGCCTCTCCGGATAACTCTACCGCTGATGGAGGTGGTGATGATGATGGGTGGTGAGAGGAGACTTTGAACGGACTGCGAACGCCACACAATGTTTAGGTTTGTTCTTTGAGTAAAGCCACCAAATGATTCTTTTTAGCCTTTTCCGATTTGCTGTATTCATCCAAGAACTAAAAACAAAGAAAAACAAAAAATATGGTTTAAAAAGTTGTCAAAAAAACAGAGATTAACTTAAAATATAGTCTACAACCATTTTATCGAGGGACTCCTAAACGATATTATATTTATGAGCCTTTTTCATTTTCATTAATTTTCGTCGCGCTCGAACTTATACTCTCAAAATTTTAGTACAAATAACAAAGGTATAGGGCGGGCATGTAACATTTTAAATTTGAACTACCCTTTTTGAAAGGTAGAATAACATTAATTTTTATTTTTATTTTCATTTTCAGGTTTATGTTTGACAGTTGCAAAATGGGACGCTAAACGCTCGAACAAAATTTGGAAATATTAGAAACTTACTTCCAAAGTAGTGAGTCTTTAAGGCAAACTGTCAGAAATTTAAGTGGAAAATGTTCGTGTTTTCAGATGAAGCTCATTTTCATCTCGGTAGCTATGTCAATAAGCAAAATTACCGCATAAGGGGTTCAAAGAACCCACACATGACTATTGAGAAGCCAATGCATACACAATGAGTCGCTGTTTGGTGTGGATTTTGTGCTGGCGTTATCATTGGGCCATGTACTGAAAAATTGGGTTGATCGGATGAGGTGCTGCCGAGCCAGTCGTAGTAGTCATAAGAATGATATTGTGTTTCATTATTAAATGACAAAGTTCAACATTTCCAATAAAGCCAGAAATTTGAAAAAATAATCAGTACTTTGTTATAGTCGATTCTAATTTAAAATTTTAAATGACCCACCCTATACATTCGACGAGAATTGGATTTAAGACAAAAAATATTGCAAAACTATTACTGGTTGTTGTACTAACCTCTAGATTAAAATCACGTGATATCACATTACGGGCTTCCTGATTCTGGAACGTTATTGTTACTAGACATGGATAGACCACCACATTCAAATGTTCAGGTAGTTTGGTTAAATTCTTAATTATAATGGAACACTGTTCAGAGGTTAAGAGGTCCTGCAAATAAACAAAAGTTATAGTTATTTATTAGTCGCTCACTCTCCCCCCCTCTCTCTCTCTCCAACTCACCTGATTCTGTTTGTTGTTGGCGCAGAAGAAACCAATCGTTGCTATCAAATCGATAATGACTGCCTGTGTTTCGCTGTTTTTAGCTGCCGCACATTGGTTGCCACAATATTTGAGCAGAATGGTAACCACATCAAGGAATTTCAATGAGATCGCTTCGCTGGACATCACCTCCTGTTTTCAAAAAGATAGAAGAGAAGACATGAGCTTCATTAGCATTCATTCCTCCAAATAAGTTTGCGACATTTTAAAGTTTTGCCCCGAACTTTTCAAGCGGTCTCAGTCAGTCATCGACAGACAGTTCAAGGAGTCCCATGAAATGTTAAATTGTCTTGTGGCCGAACATTTTTTCCTCTGCTGCCACATGTGAAACTTCAAAAACAATTGTAAAGTTAGCGAAGGCTATGAAGAGTTGTCTAAAACTTTGTCGTTCCCTTTTCTTATATTTCCGCAGAAAAATACTTTGAATCCTTTAAGTTTACTTTGGTGAATTGCAAAAAAGTTTTCGGACGCAAAGTAATAAATAACCAAATAAGGATTCCAGGTAGGCACATCATGAATGAGTGCCGATGGGGGGAATCATCTATGCTCCCTTGGAATAAATAGCGGAATGGTGGTGATAAAATTTCAACAAATAATGGGGTTGATGAAAAATGTTCTAGTCTTGGCCAAATTTGAATCGAATAACTATTGACTTTGAAAATCCTTCTAATCAACTAGAAAAACAGGTTTTTTGAAAGAGTGTGATACATCTAGCCCAAGTCGTATTTATAAAGGTAATAGCACGAGCCCAGCTGACTGAAATTTTTTTCATTCAAAAGTAACCGAAACTGTCAAATCCCATATATTTTGCTTTGACAGTATGGCTCACCTTTCAAAAAATTACTTGTATTTTGTTGTTGTCGAATTTGTTGTTGTTCTAGTGCTATCACCTGTATGAATGCGCCTTGATCTAGCCCGAAAAACATCTTCTGCTTATGATTTGTAACATTTTGACAATTAAATACATATTTTTAACAAACTTAGAATCAAATATTGAATTCAAACAATATTTCAAGGGCTTGCAGTTTCGAAATTTGAGTGCTTACTGGGAAGTGTGTATCAAGCAACTGCACGACCAATATTTGATGTTTTACATGTAGTTCCCATTCAAAACCTTTAGATGTTACATTTCAACCTCACATTTAGGGATGTCAAAAACGGACTATTTTCAGGTTTTCGGTTTGCTTGAAAAATCTGAATTAAAAAAACGCTTTTCGGTTTTTAAATTTTTATAAAATCGGGTTTTAATATAGGCAAAAATGTAACCATTTATTTTATTTTTAAACTTTTTGGAGATTATTAAAGCAATTTTAAAGTCGTATGGTTCCACTTTTTCTATTCATGTATAAATGAAATGAGCGAAGTAATAGGGCTATTTTTCTTTAAGTTGGGGTAACAATGGAAACTGAATTCAACTTAAATTGTTGGGCAATATTTCCGAAAGTGTTCGTGAAACTGCAACTGAACGATGGGAATGACAAGAAGGTCTACTCTCAAGATAGCTTAATTCAGATTGTAACAATCCTGGATCATCAATAGCCACACTAATATTTATTATGTCTGAATATGCAACAAAGGTATTTATAAAAGTACTTTGTTTCCGTTTTTTTGAAGAATACTGATCTGATTCATTAAAATAAATTTGTGTATAATACGTTCTGTATACATAACAGGTGTTTGTCGTCCTACTCCTCTATTCAATATTGTAGTTTCGGTTGTTTTTTTGCGGAGTTAAAAGTTTCAATTTTGTAATCAGTTCTCTAATTTCATATCGCAAATCGATTTTTGCTTTAATCTCTAGTCCCTGCACACACACACAACTAGTAACGAATCTTCACTATTTTCATATTTTATTAAATTTTATATCCAACAAATTCAAATGTTTTTGTATTAAACAAACCGGTCGACCGACATGAAAACAACGGTTTCTCGAAATAAGCTTTTTTTTTCAAAAACCGGTAGACGGTGCCGGTGCATACTGCCGGTCAACCGGTTTTCGGTTTCGCTTTCGACATCCCTATTCACATTGTACGATTGGATTTTTGACCCAAAAATCAAAACTAACGATCAAATAAATGCTTATGTTAAAAGCATATAACTTCGGATTTCGAATTAAATTATCTACAATTTCAAAAAATTAAGGGAATACAGTAACTATTGTTTGGTTATATTCAACTTTAACTTATCGTTGAAAATTTTTGAAAAATTTTTGCACATGAAACTTGTTTAGAAGTATTGAATAAAATTTCATAAAATCTCGAAGATTATGGTAGCTATTGTCTCTGCCAAAAAGCGAAAAACCTTCTATATCGATACTCTAATATAAAAAAGAGTCAACTTATGTAAAAAACGTGTTCAAACTGGAAATAATATTTATTTATTTACTATGAACAATACAAAGTAAATTTATATTCTAATATTGGGTCCAGGGATTGAGCCAGGGTGACGAAGACCATTGTAGCTAGTTATTGTAGCGACAGACCAGACCAGACCAACTCGACTACCGGGCGCTCTTGGAAATAATATAAGAATAATTTTAATTCAATTTTTATTCAAAACAATAGCGGAACTCGAAAACTTTTTAGCTTTTTTTCTTTTCACAAGTTTTATACTAGCTAAGTCTTTTTTGTTTGAGGTTTCGGATTTCGAAAAATTATAAGTTGAGTCTCTTTTATATTAGGGTAGCGATATATAACATGTAGAAAAAAAGTTCTAATAGAAAATCATTGATTTATTGGCGTTACCGACGTTATTTAGCACTTTCTTTGAACAATAATTTGGACGATTGGACGATTTTTAAAAGCATAAATTCGCTATTTACGTTTTAAAATATCCCATATATTTTCTACGAGTTTTGAATTTAATAAATTCGAATTTCAGCTATTTGATCAAATAATTTCTTCTTTCGAATGAAATCTTTGTTTTTTTTTGGTAATGGAAAGGAGGAGAGGACGTATTTCATTGTCCTGTGTAGAGACAACTCATCAGTGATCCTTTTGTATGTAGTGCTGGCATTAACATGATGTCATAAGTTGTATATATATCTACGTTATATGAAAATCACAACTGCTTATTATATATATACACCCGAAAACCTCACTGCAAAGCGTTTTGAAGAGCGTTTTGTTCTACCTGGAACCCTTCTCATTGCCATTTCCTGATTTGAGGAAAAAATTGTCATTATTATTTTATCGATTTGAAAACATTAATTTTAAATAAGGATCTTGTTCACGACATATGATGATAAGCATATTCCTTGATCTTTGACGAATCAAAAAATCTTTCATAATTTGTTGTGTAGTCCGAATGCTTTGATTTTAAATATGAAATATAAACATATAAATAAAAATAAAAATAATCCCAGCAATCCTGACAAAAACATCAACTGTCTAGCTGTTCCCTTCCCGGCAATCTTATATACTTTTGCTTAGTTTGTCCAAAGTTAGTATTTCTTAATTAATTTCCTGGTTTGGAGGCAGTGTTAAAAGAATGAGCCGTCGAATGTGAACGCAAAAACTAATGGGCAGTGAGACCACCCCCTTTCATCATGGAAATAGAACTACCGGAATCATAAGCAGCTAACCAAGGTCTGAATGACCTGCAAACCAGCATTGCTTGTAGAAATAGGTAACTTCAATAGTGATGCTCAGAGATTTGACTCTGAGGTTGTGGCTATAATTAAGTCGAGTTAACCGACTGAAACTTAATTGTTTTTTATTGAAATAAAAAATGAATTAATTGGATGTGGTGCAACAAAATTAATCTGCGCAAGTTGTTTAAAGATTTTTCCAATAAGAGCCATCACATATACTAAATACACTGGGATTGCCAATAAGATCCATCACATTTACTAATTACACTGGGATTGCTAGCCTTACGACCATAACCTAGGAAAAAAGTATGCTTTTTTAAAGCAAGATATAGGTTGGGCCATTTAAAACTTTAAATTTGAACTACCGATTACTTTGACTTATGTTTGACATTTGCAAAATGGGACGCTTACGCTCGAACAAAATTGGGAAATATTGAAAACTTACTTCCAAAGTAGTGTCTTTAACCGAAACTGTAAGAAATTGACGTGGAAATTTTTCGAGAAGAGATCGGCCTTCAGTTCAGCCTCAATAAGCAAAATTGCCGCATATGAACCCACACTATTGAGAAGCCAATGCATCCATAACGAGTCACTGTTTGGTGTGGATTTTGGACTGTACTGATAATTGGGTTGATCGGATGAGTACTGAAGAGCCAGTCGTGGTAGTCATATGAATGATTGATATTGTCTTCCATTATTAAACGACAAAGCTCAACCTTTCCAAGAAAACCAGAAATTTGAAAAATAATCAGTACTTTCTAAATATAAAATTTTAAATAAATACATTTTCTCTTCAAAAATCCTATATGAAATGTTCAACAAATATCTATTTCCATAGTACATAAATCTTGGAGATTGAGACAATATATTATGACAGTCTCTGGAAGTTGGCTGCGATCGAAAACGATTTTCGTAAAACCTGCATCATTTGTTATTCCACGAATCGAATGACCAAAAAAACCGTTCTAATCCTCCGAAATTTTAATTTCATCAGTTCGCCTACTGATGTGTTCTATACAAATTTTAGAAATTTGTTCACATGTGAAAGGATGATGGTAATTGAATGAACGATATGGCTGCTGCTGCTAAACAAACAGAGCACGAACAATGGGGCAAGGATTTCAAAGGAGAATTTCAAACAGAATTTCACGTTCGAAGGACTTTACGAGAGTTTAGCAAATAAATCCGAATTAAAATTTCTCATTTTTTTTTGTTAAAGCAAAAATAAAATCTTCGACTTTTCGAGAAATGTGGGGAGAAAAGAGAAACCAAAATTAAAGTCAACATTAAAGATTTGCTCCTGTTCGAGGGTGGTGGGGGCTGTTGCCTTTGTTTTGGAAACATAATTTATTATGTGTCTGCCCTGCCTGCTGCTGTGAGCAACTGTGAACTGGCAACCGACATTGAAAACTTTTTCCCCGTCATTCGGTTTGGTTTGGTTTGCTTTGTTGCTCGTCTTTTATTTTGTGGTGTGGCGTCGTAATGTGGTGCGGTTGGTTGGTGTCGTCTAAACGAACGTACGACTGACAAAGATTACCAAACATTTTGGTTTTTGCAAATCATGCCTCCTCCGACACACACACGATACACACGAAGAAACCTCAAAGTCATGCCACAATAAGCATATGTATGCTTGTAAGGACAAAGAAGGAAGGAAGGATGCCTCTCTCTGGGCTGTTGCTGCCATTGGGCGGCAAAGTGTTTCCAATAGACATCAGAAATCAGAAGAAGATGAAAAGTTGCTGGATGATTTAGTACGAATTGTTGAGTAGGATCCTGGGCAGGAGCACAGAGATGTATTTTCATGTGGCGGTCTTTGCGTGCAAAGTGTATCGGCTTCGATCTGATTCGTTTGTTTATTTGTTTGTGTAAATTTGAAAATTTATTTATTGGCATCCATGTGCCACAAAATGAATTATTGACACTGTCATTGTTGTATTAGGTTGCTGTCATTGTTGTTGGTTTTGAGTTCTTGTTGCCACACTGTGTCGACTGTTGCTTTGATACTTTCTGCTGACGCTGGGGATGGATGTCGATGTGGCTGCTGCCTTTGAGCATTTTTAATCCAATACACGCGTCTTGTGTTTGAATTGAAAATTAACCACTCACGATTCTCATCGTGATTGAAAAGCGCGCATATTGGTTTCAGCGTCAACACCCTCAACCCAACCATTCCATGCCACCAGCCCCACTCACCGGAATATCCTAGAAGAATATTCTCTGAAAATTTCATTGGCATATTCGCGGGTACAAACGGGTACATAAACATATGCATATTTGATGCCGTAGTCTACGATAGGACGAGGTAGGTGACAGAAGTCTGGTCAAAACAGTAGGTTATGCCGTCAAGCTAACTACACAAACATTACTTTTAGGGAAAGCATATCTGCTAAGGTCAAGGTATAGTAGATTGAAAACTACTGTCAAGAGAAAAAATATCAAATATATATCTAGTGATCTTGTCAGTTGAAACTTGCTTTAGTTATTCACCACTTACAACAGAGGATGAGACGGTTCGAGATGGTTCCGCAGTAGCAATCCCCTAGTGAAAAAGTGGTTCCTTTGCAACACTTTAAAATACATTTTAAGTACAGTGCGAGCTCGATTATCGCAAACATCTTTTATCGCAACTGAAAATTAGTATTGGAGTCCTTATAAGCGCAACTTATGGTCTCGATTATCACAACTTCTATTCAAAAGTTGTAAATGTTTTCTATCTTCGGGATAGATGAAGATACTTTACTAAGATAAACATTACTAAGAACCCATATAATCGTCCCAGCAGAGTCGGAAGTGTGGAAAATTGCAGTGATATTTACAAGAACTGATCCGATCGATTGCAAATCTCGTTTGAGTTTTCTTGGATAATCAAAGTTTTCGTGAAATCAAACTTCCAAAATTGATATCCAAGCCGCACATTTATAGTATGTCAGGTATTGTGATTTCAAAATTCAATAGAGGTGCCATTTCACGAGATGTCGAAAGAAATATTGAAAAAGATGTTTTTTATTTATTCGCCGACTCTCCAAATCTGGAGTTTTACTTTCATACCTTTGCAATCTGGTGTTAATAAATACACTTAGAAAAAATTGAATCCTATAATGAGTTAAAATGAACTAAAATTTAGGAAAATTGAACTTCGTATAGCGCTAAAGCAATATTTCCTCATATCAAGTTCAAACTTTTCCTTGAAAGTAATACATGCTTTGAACTTGATTCTAGTTCAATTTTCCTCAAACCAAGTAAATATTTACTCAAACTAAGGAAAAATCTAAGTAAACATTTGCTGAAATTTTCCTAAATCTAAGTAAATTTTTACTAAATTTAAGGAAAATTTTCCTAAAACAAAATTTTTACTCAAACCAAGTAAATTTTTACAAATCTACGTAAAATTTTGCCGTAGTTTTCCTAAAACGAAGTTAATTTTTTCTCAAATCAAGTACATATTTTCTTGAACTGAGGACAATTTTGCTGATTTTTTCCACAAAACAATTTTTACTTAAACTGAGGAAAATTCTACTTGATACAAGGAAAAAAGTGACATTAAAATAAGATCAATTAAACTAAAAAAATCAAACAAATGATTTTGCTTCAGAGCATACAAAAATGGCAACATGAAATATTTCTCAAAAGTTTCATGATACCATGATAGCTGCACGAAGGCAAGATAGGCGCCTTTGCATTGGTTGTTTAGAAAAATACTTGAATTATTTAAGAAATAAGTTTTTGCAAACGAACGAGAATTGCTTCTTAGATTAATATTCATGAATTTTCTAAACAATTTCAATTGATTTTTTGTAAGTTCTTTAATACTTAAATGTATGAAGCATTAATTTAATTTTAAGAAAAAGCTCATCTTTTACTTAAAATTTTCTAAATTGATTTTTTTCCACGAAAAAATTCTTAATATTTTTCTTACTTAAAACCTTGGAAATTGTATTCCACACAACTAAAAATTTACTCAATTGTAAGAATTTTTTATTAGAGTCTATGAAATGTTTTTAAGTAAATTTACTACCCTATTTCCAGTAAATGAACTTTTGAAATAAGGAAAATTTACTCATACTTAGTTAATTTTCCTACTTTTAAGGAAAATATTACTAAAATTGGAGTATGGTTTTTACTCAAATTTATGAATGCTATTTTTCTGAGTGTATGAAAAAATCCAAACGAAAGGATATAAAACCATTGAGTTTATTCTGAGACAATTATTCAAAGGCCAATCTGGGGTTTGGTTATCGCAACTAATGCGGTTATTGCAACAGGCTTGGGCAGTAATTAGTTGCGATCATCGAGCTCGTACTGTATTTCAAAATAAAGGACACAACTCCATGTTAAATTCATAGGTGAAGATACCAATTTTCATTACTTCCGAATCACAAGATGGACATCTTTTTCGCTTCTTTGGCTGCTCTCTTTTTGCTGGGAAATAAAAAGATTTTTTCCAACTCGCCTAGTACGTATTTATCATTTTTATCAAAAGTTAAGGCCAACATATTTTCCCGATTTAATTAGCGCCAAATGAATTTCCCTCTCCTACTTTAGCATACCGCTCTCGTGCTCAGCTTTCTTCATCTCATTTGTCTTCCACTGACGCGTTGGAAAATGTGTATCATGTGGAGTGTGTGTGCGTGTTTGTTTGCTGCTGCCGATGTGAATTTTTCATTTATCAATGCTTTGATGCGTAAATGTATTCAAGTACTTACACGCGTCTAACAATCGAACACAATCAACAACATTTAATTCGAAAAACAATACAACAACACCACGATGCCGTTGATGCTCCAGTGAAACTTTCGCAGAACCACCACCCCCACACCTCGACAGAGTACTTCGGAAATAACCGCTGTATTTGCGAATAGGAATAGAGATGAAATGTACACACCCGCACACACACACACACACACTGCCGCACACTTCATTGAAAATGCACAAATGTACAAATAATCACACACACGCAGCATCACTCACTCTCTCACTCACCGAGTTGTTTCTGTGATATTCAATTCCAAAGTAAAGTGTCAAAATGTTTACCGTTTCTGTCATTTGATGAACGCTAATGTCAATAGCATCGGCGGTGCAGGGAGAGCGGAGCGCGGTCGGCGGCAGACGCGGTTTCTCATTGATTGCTCGTTCAGTCGTCGTCGGTGCCTCTTGTTGGCACTTTATCGCTTCATGTTTATGCATGTGATAATCACAAACATACACACACCCACACACACACACATTATCACACACATGTGTAGAGGTTGTGTGACATTTCGCAAAAGTCACATGTCGTCTAATTTCGAGTTCGCAACAACTATTGACAGTTGTCAATTTTTAATTTGAACATTTTCATGTTCACGGAGATGGCGATGGAACAACATCAGCCAACCATGTTTGTGTTCTGCGGTGGTAGCTGTTCCATTGACGCGACGCGACGCGTTGGCATGTTTAGGAAAACTTTTCGCCAGAAACATAGTCACATGCAATGAATCCGAGGCAGGCAATATTGGCTTCATTGTCTCATCGATTCCCATGAAACGTAGGTCGGAAGGAAATAAGGCAAAGGATTGACATGGTTGTACTCGTCGCGTATCATCACTATTCAAATATTTATGGAAGTTTACGAGAGTTGGATTATTTAGATATGTGCATATGTATGTATGTATGTATGTATTGGAAGCAAATTGCTTATCAATCACTGCGCTAAGATGGTTTCTTATTGAAAATCGTCGGAAAAAGTTGTTTATTTGAAAATAAACACAGGTCCAACAATTTTTTTCTCGGATCACTTAAATCTTGGATTGTATGTTTGGGTGGCGCTTAATTGCCCATACTGCTGCAGTAAATTAGCAAATTTAACCAAAATCAACATTATTGCAAAAAAGTTGATTTTGTCTACACAATTTAAAGCAAAGTAAATATGTGTAACAAAAAATAAAAATTATATGTCTGAGACCTAAAAAATTATTTTTATGTGCTTTGAGGTCTACAGATTCATAAAATAAGCATACACTTTTTATGGATATTTATATTTTTTAAATAAAATTTCGTTCTTAAGTAGGTCCGATTGCACCCGCTTATACATATTAAATGTAATTATGATGGTTATAAATGTTGTGAATTTAGTTTTTCCCGAAAAGTCATAAAAAATAGAAAAAAAAAATTTGTTCTATTTAAAAAAAATTGGACTTTGTTTTGATACAAAAAAATTATCATTTTAGTGATATTTTTTATTTTGAGTAAAAAAAATAACTCTTTATTAACGTTCCTGTTATCTAGGCTTAATGTAAAACTGTCCTAATGTCAAAAGATCTACGGATAAAAGTTATGAAAAAACACAAAATATTTTTTAATTTGTTTTTAAGAAAGGTCCCTTTACAAATTAGATAACATACTTCTACAACTAGGATCATAACTCCTACATTTATCTACAGATTTTCATCAACTAGACCTCGTGAAGTACCCAATTTTACAAAATAAAATACAATATTATGTTATTTGACTTGAACTGGGATATTGCCTTTATCCGGTGGCTTTGCAACAAAATACAAATAACACAATATTGTTTTTTAGTTTTGTAATAACTGGGTACTTTACGAAGAAAACAAGGCCTAGTTCAAGAAAATCTATAGATAAATGTAGAAGTTATGATCCTTTTAGTAGAAATACGTAGTAGAAGTCCGTTTACGAATATTTTCCTGAGAAGAGCCATTGTTTTCATTGTTAGGATGCCAACTATTGCAATATAATTATTTATAATTTCATTATATTTAAACAAAAATTAGAAAATAATAATTTACTAAGAAAAATCAGTTGTGTGTTGAAATAATGTCATAACTTCTACAATTATCCATAGATCTTTTGCATATTGACATTATTTGAATACAGAGTTACAAGCCGACCCATAATTGTCGGCGGCGGCGGTGCTGTTCAAAATGTGTCGGCGACGGCGGCTTTCGGCTGATTTGCCGGCTCGTTCTGTCATTCGATCACACCTATTTATTTTATAATTTTGGGAAAATTGAGGGAACAATTTGTATTGGGGTTTAACACATTTTCTTTTATTTTTGGCAAGTAGTTCAATATTCGTTAATATTAACCAATGTTCCCATAATTTAATATTATTACCCCATACAATTATTTTTCGGGAGTGGGAATCCATTCCCAAACTTTATAATATGGATGAATTTAATAAATATTTTTGCAATTACGGCTTGTCGGCTTCAAATCGGCAGGCTTGTATCTCTGTTTGAATGTTGGCCATTAAAATATTTTTTAGATTTCTTGCCTTTGCACGATGGGGCCAAACACAAATTTGAGAGGCAAAAAGTCCATTTTTGAAGTAACGTATTTTCAGAAAGTCATAATGGCAGGTTGTTGGCAGCACTTTAAAATGTCAAAATATAAAGGTTTGGAACCAGGCGGCAACTCGTTTTTTCAAACCATGCTGCCAAAGTTAATACTTTTTCTCTTGTTTCATTTTTGAGATTTCAATCAAAAGTAATATGAAAACACATCTGTTGTAAAACGAAAGGGCACAATCTAATATTTTTTTTTGTAAATTAGAAAATACTAACACAGATATGTAAATTAATTAAAAATTAAAAAAATATCAATGTTTTTGCAAAAAGCAATGCACTGCGATAAAGTGTGTTGTGTTTTTCGTGAATGTTTACGAGTCGTTCCGGTATTTCTTGGAATAGAACTTTTTTTATCCGGACGTATCCGGAAAGGTGCACTTTAATATGCCGGTAAAATGCAGCAAACTGCCATAAATTGTGAAATTTTCTGATTTAAAATTGTATTAAAGTTAAAACTGTAGATACTGATCTCTCCGAAACTAACAATTAAGAAAAGGCTAAAGTTAGGCGTGGCCGACTTTGTACTCTACATCACTCCCTGCGTTTAATAAACACGGGTGTTTTAATATCAGTGGGTATAGTTTCCAGTGTACTCAAAATTCATATTTAACAAAATTTAACGTACTATGTGAAATATAAATAAAAAAATGTAAAATTTTATGAATATATTATGACACTCCTACATGTGCCACAATGGAGCCAAATACCAATTTTTAATGCAAAAAAGTCTTTTTTTGAACTAACGCATTTTCAAAAAGTAATAACATCAGAGTGTTGCCAACATTTCAAAATAACAAAAAATGGAATATTGGAACCAGATGACAACTCGTTTTTTTTTTTAAGGATTAGCAACCATCAAGATAACTGCAATACATTTCAAAGATCTACCTGTAAGTGAGTGTGGCAACTTAAAATTTTGCTAGACAACTTCGGTAAGTACCATAAGTACGGAATTTAAAGGCCTATCTGTTTCCTAAGGTATTTTGCCTCAAAAAACCAACTAACATCCCGCTTAAGTGGACATGACATTAGGTTGAGAAACTACATAATTTTCTATACAAGTTTAATAATTTTGATTCAGAGTGTAGAAAACCTAATTTACAAAATCACTAATGTATAATTCTCAAATCCTTGATGATATTTCTGACATAAACAGTTGAGATATTACTCCATCTCCAAACTTTTTGGATTCATGCAAATTCTACCTAAATTATGTAACAGAAATTGTTTTCACACTGAATACATAATATACATCAGGTTCAAAAAATATCCAAGCCTTTGCAAAAAGTTATAAACAGTTATACCGACGTTTCTAAATATCGATAGTACAAATCTGAGGCAGATAAGTCTAAATGTAGTAGGACCAAATGTACCAAGTACACGTATAGACGAAGTCAGGTCTTCTTGAAGAGGTGAATATGCTATGTTCATTGAATCCCTTAGAAGGTCTCATGAAGGCCCACCTCATGTTTCTAAAGTAAAAATATCAATATGAAATTATATATCTTTTCCTTACAAATAATATGTACGAGTATATAGGTACTATGTAGAGACTTCAACTAAGACGAACAGGCATAATGGGAATCTGAAGTGGAGGAGTGGTGTGGAGTGGGAGCAGTGCTGCAAAACAAATCATTTTTAATTTGTTTGCAAAGATTGTACGAGTAATAAACCAAATGTAAATATTTTCCTAAGCAATTTTCTTATTTTCCTGTTTACAGACTGGGATGCACAGCCACATCCAAAAACAATACATCACAAAGAGATCTAGAAATGAACGAGAACAAAGGATAGGCAGAGCTATCGAAGGGGGCCATGGTGAAAGGGTGCGCCTTTTGGAGTGACTTCGAAAACGGTGAAAAGACAAGGAAGCAGCCATTGAGTAATATGATAGGAAATAAGAAAAAACAAGGGGAAATTCTGCATACCAGTGAAAGGGGTCAATGCAATTTTGCAGCTAAGCTTTGCTCATAAATGTCGATCGGTGATCTAGAAAATACAAATAATAATAAATAACAATGAGCTTCTCTCAATCAGGGAGCTGATATATTCACTTAACCAAAAACGCCCAGAAAAAACTGTTGTTCAAATGTCTCGCATTAAATAGGTGTCCTCATATGGGTGCAGAGAGCGTCAATGGGTTAAAAGGGTCTACTTTTTATTGGGTCACGGACAATACAAATAAAAAAATCCAGTCACCAAACGGAAATAAGTGATGATTTACTAAACACCATGTTTTTCCCGTGTAATTTCTTTCTCAATTTTTCGGAATTAATAGACCCTTGCAAGCACAGAAAATATTGTAATGTTTTGCATAAATATGTAGAACCCGTTGACCGAACTTTGTTTTTTTTTTGAAAGGGTATGCATTTCTTGTAAAGCATTATTTATCGGTAGAGATTCGTTGCACCAGCAATATTTGCAAGCATTCGAAATAATGCCACAAAATGCGTAGATACTAACAAACCTTAAAAATTTCAGAATAGTTTGTTTCGAAGTGAGCTGAAGGCGGAGTTTGGCTTTCAGAAAATCCAATTTTTGGATACCCTGTTAGAACAAGGTTTGCTAAAGTCGACTACCTGAGTAGGAACTGCAGCTCCTCCGTAGACCTCAAAGAAACTATATTGGACAGATCTGTTGTTCCCAAAGCTACTTATTTCAACTTCTACCTTAGATCAGGCGTCTAAGGAACCAAGATAATTTTCAAACCGTTTTATGTTTAAATTCTAAACCAACCGTCCGCCCGTTACCCTTTAACATTGCATCCGTTGGGAATACAACAGAAAGCAGAAAAAACGATAAACTGCATCCTTTTCCAGGGTTCGTACAACAAAACTTTTCCACTTTCAATTTGTCTGCGTTGGTCTCTGTTTTTTTTATTATTTTGTTATGCATGTTGCTCCTCCCCGTCCCAATCCCTTTACTTTATTCTCAGTTCTCCTCCACTCCATGTTGCATAGTCTTCTTTCGATGTTTGTTGGAAAATGATAATAAAATACAAATATTTTATTAATTTATGTATGCAGAAACTACTCAAATATTCACAAAGCATAAATTTTGCCTCCATTTCAGATACTCCGAGCCATGCCAACCCAACCCACTTCACTACACTGGCTACAAACAACTCCTTCCTTGCTTCCTTCCATTCAGATACGGATGCGGATGACTCTGTGCGTGCGGGGTAGATGTACGAGTAGATAACAGCCACAACAACAACTAAAGGAAGAACAAGTTTAAATAGGTACAAAAAGGTCGGTCGCGCCGAATCTTGAATACCCTGCAGCAGGTTTTTTGATTTGAACTACACTGAAAGAAATATATTCGTTCTATTTATGATTTTGTCTTAACCTCAGTGAAAATTTTCATTAAAGCACAAATTAATGAAAAGTGTCATAGAATTTATGAAACATTTCTGAGAAACTATGAAATGCAATTCTTCGTTCGATGAACTTTTGTCATACAAGTTCATTATTTATCATAATATGATTTATGAAAATTTTCATAGATTTTATAAAGAAACTTCATTAATAGTTTTGTTGTAAAAAAACAACAAAGATGAAACTTCATTAATTTTATGAAAAAGTTTCATAAATATTAATAATTTATACCGAAGTTTCCAATATAAACAAAAAAGTTAAAAAAAGGTCTGGCTTGTTGACTAACCAATCATTGCGAGAGTCTGTGCAGTGAATATGTCTTTGACCTAAATCAGGGTAAATACTTATGTCAGAATTAACAGACGACAAATGAGAATTGCTAGCATTGCAAGAGTAAAGTCGACACACTAAAAATTTAATTGTAAGTTATGAAACATTTCATAAAGACTATGAAATCCTTCATTATGTTTATGAAGACATTTCATAACACAAATACTTTATTGGTTATGACATATTTCATAATATTTAAGAAATGTTTCTTTAATACTATGAAATCTTGCTTTGATCTTATGAAACTAATTTTCACTAATTTGACAATTCTGTTTTATGAAATGTTTATGAAAAAAATATGAAACATTTCATTTTATTTATTTATTCATACATATTAAGAAGAAATTCACTAAATTTATGAAAAACCTTTTCGTAAATATTTTGAAGGAAAATTCTTTCAGTGTATTGGGATTTCTGACTAGTGGCGACCATCTTCAGGAGGCTTTGCAGCGCCTATTCCACAAGATACCCGGTTCTTTTTAAGACAATAATTCTCCCAAACGAATGAGAATTACAACTCACTGTCCGAATATCAGTCAAATACAACCGCACCGAGTGACAAAGCACACATTGCCTTCTTACAAGCATCTCATTGAGTTGCATATGTTAGTGTGTGTATAAGCAGATATGTATGTATGTGTACCAAAATATATCATCTATTTTGCCCTGCAAAAGATCACAAATTATAGGTGAAGGGCCCATTTCAGATCGATGTTTCGAGGGGATGTTACAAATGGAATGACAGACGGAGTATGTGTACCCTTCCATACTATGGCGGAGGGTTTAAAAAAGGATACAAAGTGGAAAATTGAATAAATGAACAAACGAATCGAAAAAGTTTTGAAAAACTTTGTTGCTTTCGTTTCGCTTTTCTTTTGTAATGCGGCGTGTTTTTGCTGTTGTTGTTGTTTTTCTCCGATTTCTTTTTGTTTAGCTTTGCCATCGAAAGAAGTGGGAAGGAGCAAACGTATGAATGAATGTAACCATAAAACATAAATCTGTTGGAATTATTAAGTGCGTTGCAAATACTCTCCAACAATGCGAACAAACAACAGCAACATACAACCCCGTCGCCTGCTCTACTACAGCCTTTTGGAGGCAACATATCAGCAGTTGAAGCTGAAGTTGAGGCTGAAGACGTGCCTCGGCATGAGACAGAGCCCGTATGAATTGTGGATGAAATCGCATCTTCGACATCGAGCCCACCCGAGCCCTCCCCCCCCTACCCACTCCACATTGTACTGTTCGTGGTGGGGATTTGGGTAAATGTTCATTTCTTGTGTCAATATTTGTCCGACAACAATAACTGAAACTCGGAAAATTGAGTTGTGTTCATGATTAAAACCTAATAAAATTATTTACTTTTGTCAGCAACAAACAACAACAGGACGCAGAGAACTGAAAACGAAGCGAGCATAACCTTAACTTTAGTCAAACAGTCAGACAATCAGACAGACAGCCAGCCAGCCAACCATCGCTGGAATACACGTACCACGGGGCACAGTGGTACATTCGCTCCTATTAAACACATGCACAGAATAAAGGATGGTATCGCCGATAAATCAAATTGAATATCTGCATCGTTACAGAGAGTCAATGAGTGACACGTCCAAGATCCAGTGGGTATGGCGGATTTTCGTAGCTGTGTAGATGGCAGCATTAATAAAGTCAAGCCAGTCGATAGGACGGTCCTTGCGGCAGACAATTGAAGTAAGTCCTAATCTAAACGTGAGAGTCGATGATGCGACAATTCCGACTTAATCATTGATCACAAGTAAGAGCAAGTATCGCAGTGAGAGAAATTCAGGCCTACGCGAATGCCGTCCCCGATAACAACGACAGGGTGTCTCTTAGGGTATACAACCGATTAAAGGAATATTTATATCCTCACTCTCCAGAGGGTGGAGGGTATACATCATTTGTATACCCTCCACTAGGGTATTATGTCTTCGGTGCATTCGTTTGTAACACCAAAAAGGAAACGAGTTACATCCATAGTTTATTATACAGATCGGCTTAGAATTACTTTCTGAGTCGACTTAGCAACGCCAGTCTGTCTGTACGTCCGTTTGTCCATCTATTCTAGTAATCAAGTTACAGGTTGTCTGATCATAACAAAAATGGGCAAATGTAAGTTTTGTGGGCCTAGGACCAACGCTATATAATTTGAAGTAAATCGGTTCAGATTTTGATACAAATGACGCAACCGATTTGACTTTTTCCGCTCTAGAAACCACATATTTCAACCGTTTTTTTCAACAGCGGCTTATATTTCATCTAGAAACATCTAAGTTAAAATTTGGTCAGATCGATTCAGATTTAAATATAGCTCCCATACAAATTTCGCTCTCGATTTGACTTTTCCGCTCTAGAAACCACATATTTCATTCGATTTGCTTCCAATTTGGCACAGCACCCTATAATTCAACTAGAAACATCAGTGGTGAAAATGGTCTGATCGGATCAGATTTAGATATAGGTCCCATACAAATTTCGGCTTGACTTTTTCCGCTCTAGAAACCACATATTTTTACCGATGCCACAGAGACTTATATTTCATCATGCTAAAATCCTCACCGAATTAAATTGTAATGGCGTAGAAAGTGGAGGGTATCATATAGTCGACCCCGCCCGACTTTAGCCTTTCCTTACTTGTTTTAATATTTGTTAGAAAAAATCACGATTTTCAAATAAATTGTGCCAAATAATTGAGTAATCATATCATATGTTTTACATAAGAAATACTGAAATTAACATCTGGTTCATTTGGTGGTGTTTCAATAATTTATGAAGTAAATTTGGTTACCTCAAACCACTGTCCGTCCCATAGATTCCGTCTATTTGCATTTATCCAGTGTCTACTTTAAATCATTGTTTCGAGTTGGTTGCTTCGAAGCGAGAGCACAAAAGTGGCAAATACGCTTAAACACACGCAAAAGATTCGAAAATAATTACCAAAGTTTCCAGCAGCAATCGCCACAATGTCCATATTGAACCGAGCTCTGCTGCTCCGAGCTTAATTTAAAATAAACATATATCTCTCTTCACCGGAGGAACATTTCATTGAATTGGGTGGGGGGGGTGAGGAGGGGAGGTGTGGTTGCAATCGGCAGATATCTTCGATAGCAGCCCCTTTATGCTTTAAATCGTTCTTCCGGGGCTCCCCCGCTTCGTCCAGTGTTTGATGTGGCAACTTTATTTGCTTAAGCCAACAATTGGTTTTTGCGCTTCGCTAATTCTTCAATTATTGTCTACCCGCCCATACACCCACGCACACACACGCTCTCCCATCCATCCCGGCCCACCAAAAAGGACGGACACATGCATGTGTCCTTTGTTGCGCTGTGCTTTGCTGTGCTGTTGTGTTCTGTGCTCAAACAACCATAATTAGTTTACCTACTTGGCCAGCAGAAAGCAGTAAACAACAACAACATTACCATCATCATCGGAAGCAGCGGCAGCAGCGTCCGTGTCAGCGTCATTGTCAGTTTGTATTATTTGAGTTGGTTGGTTGTTGCAACAAAATATTTGGCAACGCTGCAGAGAAGAGCAGAATAAAAACAACCGAAACGTAAACAAACATTTGGCCTAACAAGCAAATACGGCCGGCATAGATAAATATTGACAAGGGACATGCCGCCATCGCGGCACATGATTCGAGTTTGTGGGTACAGCAGCCGCAGACCAACTTCTCAAAACGGCGCATCATTCCGCAAACTCACTGCAAGTCATTCCGCAGATGAACTTTGAGAAAGTGATTTTCACCACTGACAATTGCAGAGGGTTACTATCCCTCGCTGGGTTGGTTATAGGAAAATCGAAACATATTTCATTAATATCGAAAAATTTGACAAGAGATAGGGCCACTTTGTAGGACGGGAAAGATGGAATCCTTACAGAACAATAACCGCAAATCGCCTAAATAAATTGGCTTTTCAGTTGGAAAAAGAAAATTTCTAAATTACCATGTGAAATTAGAGAAGGGATTATCAAATTGAAAACATTAAGAAATTAATGATTAATTAAAAGATTACACCTCCTCTTTCCGAATCTGTATAAAAAGATGAATGTCCTTGTGGTTCAAGGACTCCAAAAAATAAAAATAATTTTAATCCTTGAATATTTTGAAAAGCATATCTTTATTATACACTCCACGAGAGTATTATGTCTTTGTACATTTGTTTGTAACACCCAAAAGAAAGGGAGATTGTTAATTATACTGATCGACTTAGAATCACTTCTGTCGATCTAATCTTGTAATCACGTCTACGTATTCAAATGAAACTTTGCGCAAGGAAGTTTTTCGGTACAAGGACGAACGCTATTTAATTTGATGAAAATCGGTTCAGATTTAGATATAGCCCCCATACGAATTTCACTCCCGATCTGAATCTTGTCATTCTAGACACCACATATTACAACAGATTTTCTTCAAAATTGGCAAAACATGTTATATTTCAACTAGAGACACTTGTGGTGAAAATGTGTTGTTTTTATTTAGTCTTGTACTTTAGCTTATTTCATTTCCAAAATAAAATATAAAAAAATCAGAGTGGGTGGCCATAGGTTAAGAAAATATGGCTATTTTCCAAAGTTATTGCGGATTTTATAAAAAAATACATAAATTGCACTAATACCTACTAACCTGATTTATAGAATTTATTTTGAACGTGTCCAGCTCACGAACGGACAATGATAAAAGCGAAATATTTTGGGAGAACACATTAAACAAACCAATCTTTCATTTTTGTCGGGAACATCGACAACTCGAATGTATATAGATATTTGAAAAAAAAGGATCGTATATCCTGACTTTATACAAATAGTCCGGTATATTTCCATCGAAATATATTATATTTGAATATAGGACTTTAGAAATTACCTTTATAAAAACCTTTGTCTTTTAAATTCTGTTTCATATACTTAGCATTACTTACTATAAGAACAAACCGGACTCCTGAAAAGGACCGGCCTGTAGCACAAAAATTTGTGTTTTTTGTCCATTTTTTAACGAGCGTTACCTAGAGGCCAGTGCAATGACTAGAGGATGGCAATGCAGAAGGTTAACAATTGTCGCCTGCATTCGAAGAGCATTGCGTGTGAACTGATGAGCACCATTAGTTGGTTTATAATGAATCCCGACATGACAGCTCGGCTATAGTTCTATCAGTGGCCGGTCTTAAACAGCATCTCTCCCAGTTTAGTTCATATAGAACTATATCGATTTAGTAAGAGCCTGCAGAGCTTGTTCATTAACTAGTACAGCGAATAGAGGCATTAAGATAATTTCCCGGGCACAGATCACAAAATTTTAAATAAAAGCAAGAAACAAGAGACTGTACGAGACAAGTAACCCTTAGTTGATGGAAAGAACGATGGATGTGGTGTAACATAATTTTTGAATTTTTTTGGTTTTGAAATGTTACCACATTTCATTTCAAAGAAAAATAACAAAACTCGGACAAGTTTTGAGGATTGACAACAATAACACCGCACGAAAATTTTGAAACAAAGTCGTTACACTGGAACCGAATGATATACATCTGAAACTATTGGAAAAATTGAGTTAATTGGCGTTTTCAGTTTTTCATTTCCTCGTCCTGGTGCCCCTTAAATTTCATGCATTATTTTATCATCAACAGCAATTTCATGTTATCGCCTTTAAAATGTAAAATATCAATAAACTAAATAAACAATTGGGGGGAGGAACTTACACTGGTTTTTTAATACTAAACTAATACAGACAGAATCATAAAATTTAAAGTATTTTTAACAGATTTTCTCCTCTTTAATTGGACACTTATATCGGTATCGTAGAGTGCCAATGAGTATTTAAATTATATTTTCCTTTGAAACTTTGTAGTCCTTCTAAGGGGCAACGAGACGAGGAAATGAAAAACTAAAAACGCCAATTAACTCCATATTTTCATACAGGTTCAGACGTATATCATCCGGTTCAAGAGTAATATAGACTGCAGGACAGTATAATACTTATAGTATGTAATGCCTTAGGCAGTAGCCCCACTCCCAAGACTTTGGAGAAAGACACTTACCTGGAACGTTGCTAAATCCAACACAGCCATGGACACGAGTAAATTAAATGTTGCTGCCGCTAACGAAATTGTTCTCGGCGGAATGCATTCACCTGTAAGAGAGAACATGCAACATGAAGACATCACCATCACAATCAGTCGAACGGACGAATGGACGGACAGTCACGTCTTCCCCATCAACGCCCACATGACAAGAACAAAGTGCCACCAGAATCGAAGTTAAAAACGGATGTGGACTCATAAAGTCATAAAGCAACGAGACGAGACGAGAGATTCAAGAAAACAAAAAAGCCATAATTTCCGTTTCCAAGGAAAACTCACGTCATCACCACAGCCACCAACATGAAGAGGAAGGAGGCGATGAATCTTTTGAATTATCTCCGAAATAAATCATCCGACAAATGCACTTTGCACTTGATTAGAGACTCGAATGGAGGGAGGACAAGCCAACCGTGAATGATACTAGTATGACTCATTCCACGTCACTCGTCCGAGCGTCCGTCCATTCGGTTGGTGGGAGTCAATCGGGAATGTGTGTGTGTGTGTGCCCGCCATTACACTTACCTATGGGTAGCACACTGGCATACAGCATTGATATGGAACCAAAGAGTTCTGACGATTTTGCCGCACTGAGGAAACGTGTCGGATCTGTAGGTCCTGTGTGTGTGTGTGTGTGCCAGCGAGAACGAAAGAAAAACAAAAGAGAAGAAAAGAAAGAAAGGTGAAACAACAACACCATCAATAAATAGGAAAAACAACAAAACAAAACATAGGAAATTGATTTAGGCTAAAAAGGTGAAAATTAAAACCGACAAAAAACAACAAATTAGCCGCAAGGTGTGAATACGTCCCTCGCCCCGCTGCAGCACGTCAATCAGCAGCCGTCAGTGCAGTGGACGAAGGACCACGACGCTCAAGCCATGTTACCTCATTCATTCATACATTCATTCCTTGGGTTATATTTGTGATGTACAGATGCACTTTGAGGTTTGGATCCATAAACACACTCATTCATTCACATGTACTGACAACTGGGCAGGATGCCGCCTGCCAGTCACTGCCAGGTCACTGGTGTTGTACTTACCAGGTGGACAGACATCAATGAATCGGGTAATGAAGCCAAGCGTAGCCAACAAGGACAACACCACACTCTGGTGGTTCTCGATGCATTCACGTATTTTCATGCAACGACGCGACAGGATCTCAATGAGTCCGGTTATTACGGCATAGCTGGAAAGAAAAGTGATGGGAAGCAAGGAGAAAGTCGAATTAGAATTAGAATTACAAGGACAGAGTTCAGTATCTTCTACGAGATTTAAATAAAATATTCAAATAGAAGTCAGTGAAATTGAATTCACTGGAATTCACGTTGGGAATCAAGGTTGCATTTCCTCTGCACAAGAGTGCAGAACGGCTTTTAAATTTGGTATATAGTCCACAATGGATCACATTACCAACATACTAAAGGGGTACCGATACCACCCTACGAAACTTTAAAATAAATCGTTACACTTGAACCGGATGATATGTACGTTTGAAACTACAAAGTTCTAATGGATACTATTTTTCAAAAGTTATTTAGTATTAGTGCCAACTTATAGAGGAAAATATCTATTAAAAATACTTCAATTTTCATGCCTCAATCTATATTATCTTAGCATTAACAACCATTTCAAGTTTCCCTCTTCGTTTATTTAATTTATTCATATTTTACTTTTTAAGAGGGCAAACTTTAAATAGTTGTTAATGATGAACTAACGTAGACAGAAGCATGCAATTTGGAATATATTTCAGAGACGTTCTACTCTTTAATTTGACACTTAAATCTGTATCGTATGGTGCGAATTAATAATTGAATATTTTTTGTTGTCCTTTTGAGCAACAGGATGAGGAAATGAAAAACTAACAAGTAAGGAAAGGCTAAAGTCGGGCGGGGCCGACTCTATGATACACTCCACTTTCTACCCGAATACAATTCAATTCGGTGAAAACGGGAAGGATTTTTGTGTCCTGTAAATGTATGTGTTTGACAAAAAATGTTAAATCGGGAAGGACATTTGTATGAGGATATATTGAAACCTGGAACGAAATAGGTGAAATATAAAGTGCATAGTTTGGCCAAAATCGGTTAAACTTTTGGGAGCATCATTTGTATTTGGGCAATATTTAAATCTGTACCGATCTTACCCACTTTCACCATAGTTTTGTTTAGTTGGACTATAAGATGTTGTGCCAATTTTAAAGAAAATCGGGTACAATATGTGGTTTCTATAGCGCAAAAGTCAAATCGGGAGCGACATTTGTATGGGGGCTATATCTAAATCTGAACCGATTTGACCTATTTTCACCATAGATGTTCCTAGTTTAAATATAAGATGTTTTGCCAAATCTGAAGACAATCTGATACAATATGTGGTTTCTAGAGCGGAAAAATTCAAATCGGGAGCGAAATTTGTATGGGAGCTATATATAAATCTGAACCGATCTGACCTATATTCACCATGGGTGTTTCTAGTGGAAATATAAGATGTTTTACTAAATCTGAAGACAATCTGATACAATATGTGGTTTCTAGAGTGAAAAGAGTAAAATCGGGGCTATATCCGATTTTCTTCAAATTAAATAGCGTTCGTCCTTGTCCCGAAAGACTTCATTGTGCCAAGTTTCATTTAGTTATATCTACAATTGCGACCTGTATCGTGATTACAAGAATAGATGGACAGACGGACGGACAATGGGTATATCTCCCTTCCTTTTGGGTGTTACAAACAAATGCACAAAGACATAATTCTCTCGTGGAGTGTATAAAAACGTCAATAACTCCATTTCGCTTATAGTTTAAGACGTATATCATCCGGTCTAAGCGTAATATGGATCGTCGGACAGTGTATGAAGTCATCGTACATACATATGGGATTATAGTGTTGCATCAGAATAATAAAAATAATATTTAATTATTTTACTGCATAATTTCTGTTGCCAGCGGAGTCGTACACTGAAAGAATTATTATACTCATAATATTTATGATTTTGTCATAACCTCAGCAAAAATGTTCATTAAAAAGTCGTCAAAGAAACTCTTCATAAAATGTATGAAACATGTCTCATAAAGCACAAATCAATTTATGAAACACTTCTTAGAAACAATGAAATGCATTTCTTCATTCAATGAACTCTTGTCATACATGTGTAGTATTTTTCAAAATATGATTTATGAAAATGTTCCTAGATTTAGTTTTTTCGTTTGTATTTTTTTGGTCTGTAATCAATATTTGATTTGAACTGGGATATTGTCCTGGCTCAAGACCATTTTGCATCTATATTTAATAGAATGCAAATTCATATACAAATTGCATGGTGGCATTTATTACTTGGCTGCAGACTACCACGATCATGATTTCCACACTGCGAAAGGTTTCATCAGGAGCATTTTATTAAAAATCGCTGCGAAACCTTCTTAAACCGGCCTTGGCCTTTTGTCTTGGGCCAGAAATCATGATGGAGGTAGCGCGGAACCAGGTAATAAATGCCACCATGCCTTTTGTAAATAAATTTGCATTCTATAAAAAACCAGAACAATACCCCAATTCTAGTCAAATTTATTAATTACAGACCAAAATAAAACAAAAGATAAAATAAAAATAATTTATTGATAAATATTTAATAATTCAAAAAAAAGACATGTTAAAACACATTGAAATAGTTTTTAATTTACTTAAGACTCGGAATTATTTTTAGTTTATTTTTTAAATTTTAATTGATTCTGGACCACTGTGCATCGTGAACTTTGAAATCTGGTTTGCATGCCGTATGTAGAGTCTGGAGAGTATATTTGTCGAATGTCGATGAATAAAAACGAGAAGTTATCATTTATTGTACGATAACAGAGTTTCAGTTAAAAGAAAAGCGTAACTTGATAAAACATAAATTATATTTGCACCCGTTTTTATTATATGAGTGAGATATATGGCTGGAATTACTCCAAAATTATCAACTAAACTCCTTCAAATCGAGAGGAGGGGTGTGCACAAATCTGGCCTCTGGCACTGGCTCTGGTGAGCCGCGTTACCTAATAGAATAAATTCATGCGTTGACACAAATCGTCTGTGTAATGAAAATACAAATACAAAAACAAGGAAGCCCGAAACTTGAAAAGGATACAAAGTATTTATGGCATTTGTTAAATCTTCGAAAAACAAGAGTTGCACGAAACTACGCAAATCTCGTCAAGAACTGCGAGAATATTAACACTTGGCACGCAAAGCTCTTCTACGCCGTCATCACCATCAAGAAAAGCAGCAACAACAACGAGGATGAAGTAAATTTGGTGGTGGTGGCGGTTCATGAAAATGTAAACCTCGACTGAGAAGTGAACCAAAAAAGAAATGGAAACTGCACGAAACAGGCAAAACAAATGCAACTTCACACACATACACAGCCAGACAGCCAGTCATGAGATGATGGCCAAGTGCTCGGCATTTGCAGCTTAAACAACAGAAGCAGCAACAGCGACACCCCACTAATGCGACTACTTCACACTTGCACTGGGACGAACGTGTTGTCATTTTCGCTTTTTTCTTAAACCCCCTTCCCCTCGCCGCCCCACCCCGACGAAGCAAACCAAAAAAGACGCAGCGAAGAGCGTGTGTTTTTGACACTTGTTAAAATATTTGTACTTTAGGCATCCTTGTTATCCTTTTAGAGCTTTTTGTTGGCGTTGTCCTTGTGTTACTGCTGAGCCAGCCGGCGCAGAGTTGCTGCTGTTTATTTACATTTCCTTCAGATTCGAGTGTTCTCGTTGGCGGCAGCAGTGGCATGTGTTAAATGCTACAAAATGTAGAGGGTGACAACAACATCAGCATCAACAGCAGCAACAGCAATAGCAACATTGGACAAATAAACAAAACCGTGTTGCAACAAAAATAAAAACAAATATTTTAAGTAAACAGCGGCCATTTAACATAATGTCCTTGTTTTTGGCGTGATGGCTTGTCAATGAACGATATGCAAGAGCATGAGATTGGGTGGCAGCATAGAGTTCGATTGATCGAGAGAGATATCGAGAAACTCAAATATGCAATCGCAGTAGGATCAAAATAAGATTTTTGGAAATTGACAAAGGTACTTTAAGCACGATTTTAGCATCAATTGCTTTATTTGTGATCCCGTCTACACAGAGCAAAAAATACAATAAAACGGGTTTTATTTATTTTATTTTTTTATTTTATTTTACAGGAACAAAGATAACAACATTTTTAATCGAGTTACTTGCTGCGATTGTTTTGACTGACATTCGGAAAGTTTTCATTGGTTTGAAGTAATAATTTAATTAAAGTGACCGAGTATCCTGTTGAAAAATCGCCTCGTGAAGAAGGTCGCCACAGGCCAGATATCATGATGGCGGTAGTGTGTAGCCAAGCAATAAATGTCACTTGTTCAGAACGGTGATTTAAGGCACTACCGGGAGCGTCAGGCTCCCGTGATAGCGATCACTAAATAAAACATACAAACCAGACTTCCGAGGATTATTTCTAAGTTCACGATGTAAACCAATCTTCAGGATATTTTTAGCATAGTTAGTTTCGTGGTTTAGGGGAAAGATGCGCGCGTTGCCGCCTGAAGGTGCTAGGTTCGATTCCCGGCCTGTGCATTTGCGAAAATTCAACATCAAGAAATTGTCATCCAAAATAAGAATTTCGTCGCCCGAATACGTTGCGAAGACTGAGAGAATGATAATGTTGATATGTTGGAAGATAAACTTAACACTAACACCAAACACAAAAATGGGCCAATATGACAACGATGGAAAAATCGCGAGAGCCCCGGTAATCTGAAAAATTCCTTCATCGAGGAAAAATGTTTCTTTGTTTCTTTGTTTTTTGTATATGGGGCATTCCACGACAAATCGGACAGTTCAGAAAAAAATATTTTGATTTCCTCCATTTTTTACATTTTACTACCCACTAAAAAACAGCCCCTGGTATACTTTGAGTTTTTTCTGATTACTCGTTAAAAAGCTATAGCTTTTTAGTAATCGTTAAATAGTAGTTCTTTTTCAGTCTTTTGCTCATAACTTCGTCAATAAAGGTCCGAATTGGATATTCTTTTTTTTTAATATTTTTATTTTTGAAGTACTTTTCAGAAAAAATATTCACAATGTTTTTGTTTACAAATTTTGATTTTTTTAAATTAAAACTATATTTTTTAATTGTTTGTACACTTCGATTTTCTCGAAATTTTTGTAGCCTCCACCTCCAGGATGGGGGTATACTAACTTTGTCATTCCGTGTGTAACACCTTCAAATATCGACCTGAGACCCTATAAAGTATATATATTCTTGATCGTCATAAAATTCTAAGGCGATCTAACCATGTCCGTCTCTTGAAAGCACAAATTTTCCATAAATGCGTCTTATAGTCGTAGATCGGTTGGGATTGAAACTGGGCGAAATCGGCCCAGAGGGAAAAATTTTTCCCTCACAAGGACTAAAAATATCCATAATAATTCCCAATATTTTATAGTATTTTGTTACTTCAATATATCTGTTTGTACATACTTGATATTGGGTAAAATTTGAGTAGAGACGTAATATAAAAGTATTTTTTCCAAATTCGTACTTTTAAGGTATAAAATGGAAATAAAGGGATAAAAATGGTACCAACCAAACGGCTGCACCTAGAATAACGAAATTCGGTGTATACATTCCTCTGATTGCATAGACACGTAAAATAAAGGGACTTTTCGAAATGCGTACTTTCAAGGGAGACATTCGGAACAGAGGGATAAAAATAGTACCAACTACCAACTGTAGCTACAGCTACAATGATGAAATTCTGTGTGCATCCATGTAATTGCGTTAACGCCGGTTTTACTTGTTAAACATCTATTTATTCTGTAAATTTTGAGGCTTGGTTGAAAGTGGACCATCAGAAATGGTGTACGGCGTACCAGCAGAACTGCTTCAGACTTTTCTTCAGATGTCGGTCCGCCGCGTCCAATTTCCATCGAATTTTGTTCAGAAGTCGGTAAGCAAAAGCATCAGATTTCCTACAACCACGTCGGTCAGATTTCGTAACGATGTCGGGCCGATTTCGGATCTAAAATCCGCATTTGCCCATACGTAATTACGAAAAGTTTCAGTCTTACGGCGTATTATATTGAAATTGTAGGCAATTGGCTAATCGAATAATTATTGAGGCCATAACTCGTTTAATTGGATAAATTATTCTCTCCTGCCAGCTCTTCTCCTAAATACAATGAATGGCGATCACTGATTTAGATGGACAGCAGCAGGGCAAATATCGTCAATTCGATTCAGGTGGTGATTTAAAGCCAACAACTGCCACAGTTATTACAGCTCCACTAATGGCCACTAAATTTGAATATCCCTCACACCAAGCCCACACCCTATGCAGGCCACAACACCCCACCCATCTCCAGTGTGTGTGTGGGGGGTGGCAGAGGTTGATGGTATTTATTTAGAATGTTGTTGCCATAGTTAACCAAAGTGTTAATTTACACTCCACTAGTCTTTTGCTTGTTTTTCTTTTTCTTTTTTCGCCCGCCGCCACGCCACTTCAAGAGTTTGAGCTTTTCTTTTTGTTTTCTGAGTGTGTGTTTGTCCTTTTTGCCCAGTTTAGCGCAAACAATCACACATCGTCCGGCAGGACATTGAGGGAGATCTAAAGGAAACCTCTTAAGCATCCGTGATATCACCACTCACTCGTTCGGAAACATACACCGACCGAACAAGGAACACTGAACACCCAACACAACAGTCTAGTCTGATGGAGAGCAATGTGGTCGCTCGTCCAAAGTAATGTCCGCTATTTAGGATTGATGCCTTTAATGATGCCTCTTATACGCTCGTCTCACTGGCCACACTCTGGCCCGGCAATACGTGCAGGATGTGCTCTGATGATGAAACTTTGGCCAAACTGTGTGTCCAGTGCAGTGTGTTTTCAGGAGAGAAGACCGAAGACCTACAGTCGGAGGCCAACCACACCGGCATCCACATTCGCACACACAACTTCTACGGCCACTGTGAGTGTGCTTGGGATGTGTGCGCTCCATGTTTGGATTGGACCATGTTGCCTCTGCCGCTGTTGTTGTTGTTGTTGCTGATGAAACGAGTAAATACTGCAAATGTCAGCATTATCGTGTTCATCATATAAAAAGGACAATGTCAACATGAGCCACTGCCACTGCCGTGCCGTGGTCATACTTGTATTAAACCATACATATGTTTGTATGCATGAGTGTAGATGTCACACATCATCTGTTAAAATTCAAATGAACTTAACAATACTTTTCAGGCGGTTGACTGAAATGGAGATTCCATTTCAAATTCCACCCTTAAAAATAAAAAATAAAATATGACTTTTTAAGGGGGAAAGATTGAAATAATTGTTAATAGTATTCTAAACAGATATATCCATGAAATAATAAAAGTATTTTTAGCAGACATTCTTCTCTTTCATTTGATACCCATATCGCCTTTATATGAATCGCCAAAGTACGAAAATAAATTACTAAAACTTCAATATCCTTTTGAAATTAAAAGGACAAAAGATCACCAAATGGAAAACTTCATGTGTATACTAGGCTGGGTCACGGGCCATACATATGGAAAACAATTTCCAGTCACCCCACAAAAATAATGTTTGAATTATTTAACGATGATTCGCAAAACACCCCCAAAAAATATGTTTTTCCCATGTATTTTTTACGTTGCATTTTTGCCTTTTTTCTGAATAAATAGAAAGCACTTTAAATATAAATTTTGATTCTTGTCTTGTCTTAGAGTAACTTATTGGTCGAATTATTGGACGTTTATAGAGTTTTTTGTGTTTTTTCATATGAACTGAAAACCTTTCCGTATTTGGTGTTAATATTTTATGAAAAAAAAACAAGTGAGGAAAGGCTAAAGTCGGCCGGGCCGACTGTACTTTCTATCCGAACACAATTCAATTCGGTAAAAAGTGAAAACGGGAAGGCTTTTATATGTTTCCTAATCATAGGTTAATATGACCTGCCCCAATCTGTCAAATCGAGAGGAATATTTGTATCGGGGCTATATCGAAACATAGAATGAAGTGACTAACTTCCACAATAAATTCTTCCAGTTCAAGTATAACGTGTTATGCTCACTTTGAGGGAAATTCGGTGTAAATACGTGGTTTCTGGGGCGGAAAAAGTGAAATCGGGAGTGAAATTTGTGAGGGAGCTATATATAAATCTGAACAGATCTGACCTATATTCACTATGGGTGTTTCTAGTGGAAATATAAGTTATTTTGCCAAATTTGAAGAGGATCTGTAAAAATATGTGGTTTCTAGACCAGAAAAAGTCACATCGAGAGCGAAATTTGAATGGGAGCTATATACAAATCTGAACCGATCTGACCTATTTTCACCATTGGTGTTCCTAGTTTAAATATAAGATGTTTTGCCAAATCTGAAGACAATCTGATACAAGTGTGCTTTCTAGAGCGGAAAAAGTCAAATCGGGACCGAAATTTGTATGGGGGCTATATATAAATCTATAAATTCTAGTTGAAATACAAGATGTTTTGCCAATTTTGAAGAAAATCTGTTGTAATATGTGGTATCTAGGGTGAAAAAAGTCAAATCGCGAATGAAATTCGTATGGGGCCTATATCTAAATCAGAACCGATTTTCTTCAAATAAAATAGCGTTCGTCCTTGGCCCGAAAAAACGTTGTGCAAAGTTTCATTTGGTTCTGGCTACAATTGCGACCTGTATCGTGATTAAAAGAATAGATGGGCAGACAGACATACAGACAGACGGACACTGCTAAATCGATTCAAAAAGTGATTCTAAGTCGATCGGTATAATTAACAATGGGTCTATCTCACTTCTTTTGGGTGTTACAAACAAATGCACAAAGACATAATACTCTCGTGAAGTGTATAATAATAGCTGCAGTCAATACCTTTCAAATGATGCACAAATTCTGAAAATCGGAAGGAAATTGACGCCGCTGCGCTCATTTTTGTAAGAAGAGTTTGAAAATTTTGGCTCTGAAAATCCATCTCCTGTATTAAATTATTTCACAAATATGGAGTAAGTGTCGTCATTTATCGTCCGATATTCATCACTTAGGCATTATTCGAAAGGTATTGATTCCTTCTATTTTTTTCATAACATTTTTTATTAAATGTTCCCAAGAAATGTGAGTTTTTAGCTGTCATTTTGAAAAAAACGCAAAAAACCAAACTAAACGTCTACAAAATAGGGTTTGCATTTTCCCATACTTTTTATTTCCCGGGACACAGGCATTATTTTTTTTTGATTTCCCGGGATCCCGGGACAGGACAGGAAAACGTCAACATATTGTTTCTATATACAAATTTATTTTTTTTTCCGAATAAAACATTCGAACTTTAATAAAGTAAATATTATATTTCGGTATTACAAACATTTGGCGTAAAACAAACTTATAGCATCCTATTCCACAAAGTGATGTAGAGTATAAAAATGAAATATAAAATTGTTTAAAGCAGACAACCAATTTATAGACTCATAAGATAGTCTATTTCTAATTTTAATAGAGAAAGTGAACGCGATAGAGAACGATATTATATACTCGAGAGTTGTATTATTAATTGTTAGTAAATCGTTAATTATCAGTTCCATTTCCTGTGCCTTCGAAAACCTAAATTTATATTTTGAGGTAGTATATGGTAATTTTTTAATACATACATTTAATACATTACTTTATATTGTATGTTAAAATTTATTGATAAAATTGTGTATAACACCTGTACGATTTCTCCACAGATATTAGCATATCAAGACTTTTTGAAAACGTTATCTGTTATATTCACTTTATATTAATTACATTGAATTACCATATTCAAGGAAGAAGATTTATATCACCTATCTGACACATATCTAATTATAAATGATCTTTTTAAATTATGTTGTACATTTTACAATTTTATTGTGAAAAAGTGTTGAAAAAATGTGCAGGAAATAGGTAAAACTTTCTGCTGAATTCCCGCGGGAATCCCGTTCAAATTTCCCGGGATACCGGGAAATCCCGGGATGCCAACCCTACTAAAAATACGTACAATGTTATTATAAGACAAGAATTCAAATTTATATTTAAAGAGCTTCTAAGTGCCTACAAATTCAGAAAAAATGGACAAATGGAATTACAGGGGAAAAACATGATTTTTAGTGGTGTTTTCAGGAGCGTTTAGCTCACATCATCTTTCTTTTCATTCTATACTTCTCCAAACAGAATAGAAAGTGCTGTTATGTCGCTTGGCATTTATAGCCAACATCTCTCAGAATGCAAAAGGAAACATTTATCCATGCCTTTATTATTGTTCCCAATCTGAAGTTCATCATCACGATGTGTCGTTGTTGGTCCGTGTTCATCGTCTGTCGTTGACATGATTTGTCGTTTCGAGTGCTTCTGGAGTAGGCAAAATTACAGCAAATGAAGGATGGATGGATGGTTGGATGAATGAATGGCTATCTTTTTGGTTATGATGATGAGTTTGTTTATTGGTATTGGCATAAGACCCATCTCCAACTCCTCGCTCTCTCTCTCTTTATTTACAAATGGAATAATACATACAATTTCTCCAACAGGAATATGGTCGGTCGGTCGGACGGTCTCCCATATTTATTTCGATTACAACAAACAAAGATTAGCAATTCACAAATACGAGTGGACTTCTGATGTATGATTGATTGGTTGGGCTACCTTAGGAAAATTAGAAATGCAAGCTGGTCATACCGGAGAGGGATTTAATCGGCCATCATTAAGGAAATGTATTTGCAAGAGGCGGTGTGGTCCATTTGATGTCAGAAGTCACTTTCAAATGTCAGTTGATACTTTCAAATGAAGGCAATGGCAATAAGTTATCAGTATAATGCGGACGCGGGCTAAGAAACGATTTTTACAAATGCATACTTTTGAATAGATAAAATGGGGCGACCAAACGGCAGACATCAAAGATGATTCTTAAATGATGATTATCCATTTTTATAAAAATACTTTAATTAAAAATTGATTATCGGAACCCAATTGTTTTTACAAAAATGAACGAGGTGAGTCATTTTCTTTCCGGTATTTATCATTTAGGCATCATTCGACTTGTTAATTTTCCTTATTTGTATGGACCGCGACCCAGCCTAGTGTATACAAACAGGGTGGCGCATAAGTAACTGACTGAGCTAGAATCATAAAAATTAGTGTATACATTTCTCTTACTGCGCAGGGATGAGATAAGAGTAACATGGGGTTAAAAGGGATAACAATGGTACCACCGTTCTGACCAAACGGCTGGACCTAGACTCCTTAAATTTGGTGAGGGCATGAACGCACATGAACTCAGACAGTGTAGAAGCCAATATAGGGGAAACGGGACAAAATGTACCTAATTTTGTATCTGGTTACCGTACTTTTTATTTCCAGGGAAACGGGAATTATTTTTTCGATTTCCCGGGACAGGACGGGAAATGGTCAACATATTATTTTATATATAAAAAGTTATTTTTTCCAAATTAAACATTCGAACTTTAATAAAGTAAATTATTATATATCGCATAAAGAATATATTGAAAGCGAGATTTAAATGATTTATACAAAATTATCCTCATCAGACTTGTAAAAAATACAGACTAAAATACTAGATAACCCGTTCATTCACCCTACCTCTAAAATCCTCCTTTTCTCCTATACTTCAATATACACTGTTGCTTAATTTAATAACATGCATCCACTTGTAATTGCTGCTATTCGAAAACATTTGGAAAAATGTCTCCGAAAATGACAACAAGTTTTCGAATTTTTTACAACAAAGTACCCAAATTCCAAAAGTGGGGAAAATATGTTCCAAAATTTGGGTTTTTGAGTAAAATTATCGGCATTCTTTTATATACCGAAGAGATGTGGTGCCTTGCGATTTGAGAAATTTTACAAATAAAATTTGTTTGTATTGAAAAATTGTGCAATTTTGGAAAGCATCTAGTGCATCTAAACTATGTCTTCATTGCGAAAAGTAATATAAATTTGCACCTGCAGTAAGAAAATAATAAAAAACGGGTCTTTAGAAGTTCATAACTTCTGATTGAAGTAACACAGTTGCACCAATGTGCATTCGTTTATTTAAATATAAACATACTAGCAGTACCCGCTGCTTCGCACGCGAAAAAGCAAGTTATTAGTTAATTTTATCCGTCTTTGTTTTTGGATAGTATTTATTTAATTTTCTTTTGGTGGATATAGATAAATCTAAAAGAGTAATTTGGAAACCTCCTATTAGCTAGCACTCACACACTGTCAAAGGAATGTGCTTGTCGATATGCACTATTTTAGCTGAACTACTTCGTATGTATAATTTTTATAATTTTCTACCAAAATGTTTTGAACAAAATCATCGATCTCATGTTTCTAGATTCAGCCAGCCAGTTTATAACTTTTTGAACTTCTTTCCCAAAAAGTACTTATTTTAAAAAATCACATTTCACGACTATAGCTCCAATACTTTAGTTTGTACTACTTTTATTCCTTGTTGCTCACCCCCTATAAGAACATTTCGAAAAAATCCGTTTAGATTGCGATTTACACACAGTTTACACTCCGAATTTCTCGACTATAGCTGCAATTCTTAAATTTGAACACTTTTTGTCCCGCCTACCCCCTAAAAAGTACAAATTTCGAACAATCGAATTATTCTGTGCTTCTACATGGTCAGAGGAATTTACATACCAAATTTCACGTTTCTAGCTGTGATACTTTAGTTGGTACCATTTTTATCCCTTTTTGTCCCGCTCTTCCCTTAACTTGTCTGCATGGTCATTTCAAGGAACTCACCGAATTTCATGTTTATAGCTACTGCCGTTTAGTTAAGACGAAGGTTCGATGTTTATCCCGTTTTGGCTGAAAGCCTATATATTTAACATTTTCTAATGTATTTTGGCTTTATAAATTAGAAAAATATATTATTAATTATAATTATAATATAATTATTTTATGGATAATTTGTTTCTATTTTTTACTAAAATTCCAATTTTCGTAGAAGGTACCATTATTATACTTCTACATTTATCCATATATCCTGTAATAAAAACCACTAGGTTTCGCGCTATTTAGGGTTTCGCGCATAGTGTAATGACATCGAAACGTTCGTCTAACTCCAGAAGTTAGTTTCAGTCTGTTAAACAGACTTATATATACCCTCACTCTCAGAGAACATGTGTATAGAAGGACTTAAATGTTAGTGCCGGATTATGTTTTGTGGCAATTGGACCCACACATTCCACATTCGTAAATAATTGTAAACACATGATCAAATATGAAGTCAAAAAGGATTTAATTTTACCTAGGGCAAATACATTTGTGTGTGTGAGGTACTAGAAGGGGCGTGGCTAAAGCATAAATATTTTTTAGCCTTAATGCGATTACAAAATCAAATATCAAAATGCAACTGATTTTGACTACCCGTATGGAAGTTATATTGGTTTTATTTTAACCAAGGCTTATGCCACTTTGTGTGGGAGGTACCAGAAGGCACATGGCAAAACTCGCCATATCTTGCACGCTCAAAGTATTT
Source organism: Polietes domitor (assembly GCA_947397865.1). NCBI lineage: Eukaryota > Metazoa > Arthropoda > Insecta > Diptera > Muscidae > Polietes > Polietes domitor. Next base: position 93,053,797 of record OX377619.1, on the reverse strand, counting down.
ATAAAAACTTTATCGTATACCAAAATATAGCTAAATCCGACTATCCATGTGAAAGTTTCATTAGTTTTATTTATGTTATCCCACACATTTGTGTGGGAGGTACTAGAAGAGGCGTGGCAATTTCGGCCATCTTCGAACTTACACTAAGCTTGGAAGAAATATTACGATGTGCAAAGTTTCAATCGATTCCTTAACTCCTTTCGAGAGTTATCGTGTACACCAGCCAGACAGACGGACATGGCTCAAACACCTTAAAAAGTTGTGAAACGGATTTGTCCAAACATACTTGGGGTCTTAAGTCACTCCTTCAATGCGGTACACTTTTTTTCTCTCCCAAATGATATATACCCTCCTACTCTGCAGAATGAGAGTATAAAAATCAACTTTGGGAAGCAGCAAAAAATAATTGGAATAATATTGCCATTAATAAGTGTCGGGAATCATAGAGTCCATGTCCTATCTGGATCTTGCCTTTTTAAGTATTTGTTTTAATAAATCCATATTGAAGTGAACATTTTTCATCTTGCATGCATTTTTATTTTAGAATTAAAATATAAAAATAAAAAATCAATTTCTCAATTGCAAACATTTAATAAAAAATAGCTATTATTTTGAACAGCACTGTATTTTCCTGCGCCTACGTGGTCGCGCACTAAAAAATCATAAAAAATTATCCATATAAAATTGTTGGTGTTGATTTTATGAATCAGTATGCCTGTCTGTATGCCAACAAAAAAAATATTTTTTTTAGGTCTCGGACTCAAAATTTGTATTTTTTGTTGCATTGTGTGTTGACGTTCAAATACGAAACTAACCTCGCCATAAGCTATGAAAAATTCTTCCAACTGATACTTACTGTACTTTTGCCAATCATTTGATATGACCAAGGTGACCAACTTTGGAGGTACCCACGAACACTGGATTTGGTACATAATTATACTATTGTTATAGCTGAGGTGAACAGATTTAGAGGTTTACCCAGTAGCCCCGTTCTCACGAGGTATCCAATATTTTGCAAATCGTGTGGAAAGCACCTCTGATCTAAGCAAGTGAAATTTCGTGAACATATCTTTTTCCGTTCAAAAGCTAAAAAATTAATTAAAAAATTTGATTGGAATCTCTGTGCTGAGATATTTAAATGTAATTAACTCATTTACGAATTCTATGCGACATACTCCGAAATACTCCAAAATATAGAAAAGCTTAGTTTCAAGCCGTGTGTGTGGAATTTCTAATATCCAACTACATATTTCAACGGAAACATTTAGGTTTGTCATGAAATGAAAGCCTCCTAACAAAACCCAAGCCACCATTCTTTACTGAATTAAAATGATCGTTTGTCGTTGGCCACAAAATAATAACCTATAACCTTTTCCCTAATCCCTCCCACAACGTACAATCCTTTCTCCATTACTCCAACAAAAGGAAAGTGTATTTGCTGTGGCGGCCTTTCTCCACCACCACCGCCACCGCCACGTTTGTATTTGCTCATGACAAATGCCTTCAAAATTCTCAAGATTTTCCTAAATTACATCCTTTTACAACACAATAGTCAGAGAACACACACACACAGACTTACACGTCCGAGCGTGAATTCGCATCCTTTCTTTAGCTCTGTCAACATACGAGTGCGTGCGGGAGCAGGAGTGGGTGTGGAATGTATTGTATTCCGTTTTGTTTATTTCTCATACATTTACGTGAGTAATGGATGCTCTTTGGATTATGGCATCTGTTTGTGTTGTCCTTGTTGCCAGCCACGGCCATTATCGATGGGAGACGGAGACCGAGTGTTGGCCACTTTTGTATGTTGGCCAAAAGCAAGAAAAAGGGGTCAAATGTGTGCTTAACACAAGTGGGAAGCATCGAAGTGACTTCTAACACCATTGTCATCGAAAATCCATCATTTATCCGACGACGACCAAGTTCACTTCACATTGTGACTCACCATAGACTCCACCGCAAACCTCTCCCCCACGACACAACTTGCGTATTGTCCTTTTTATTCGTTGTCCATCCCTGATATCCTTGGGCTGTTTTATATATGTTTTTGCGCGCTACTTTCACTTTCGCATTTACTACTTTTGTTGTTCAGATTCCGATTGTTTGCTTATTTAATGCTGTTAATGTATCGATGCAAAGGGACTGCAGGCAGATGAATGGAAACGTGATGGAATTTGTTGATAGCCGAATATTGTTTTGAAGCTTTGTGATTTGCATTCGACCAGCAAAAATTGAATTTTTTTGAAAGTTGATTGTCAGCAAAAAACGGAATTATCTCAAGATAACTTATGACTAAATCGTCATTCCGTTCAGATTTTTATGATCCGTCCGTCCGTTTGATGTAATCTTTCCATATATAGCATTGAATTCTATCACGCCACGGCATTCCCTTTCCTTCGTAGATATACAAAATGATGATGAATTTAATGTGTTGTCCATTCACTTGTAAAATATTTGCACACAATTACTACCAATCAATGAATGATGATGCGTCCAAAGGATGAGCTAAAGATTCCAAAATGAGGGAGATGAGAGAGAAGGCAGAGGAGAGTGTGAAGTGTATCATTTGTGTCTGAGGATGACGTGATTTCTGATGTTGTTAGTTTTGCCATCCATACATTTCAAGTGATAATTGATGATGACGATGATGGCGATGATGATTTGTCCGGCCACTGGATTTTATTACTGCCATCATCTCGCCATATTATCGTCATCGCAATGAAGGAGTAGCTGAATCCCCCCTTTAGTGTAATATGATAAATTATATCCATGATTTACATACACATATGTAGGTACAGGGTGGTACATCTAGTGGGTTCCTTTTTGAGTCATATGCGAGGGAGACCTCGTATTATTGTTTACATCAGTCATCCACCCAAAACAAGAAAATTCTTGGAGTTGAGTTTATTTGTTGAAATTTCTATTCTTCTCATGTGTCTTTTTAATCACCAATCACAGAAACGCCGAAGATTTTTTTTAATTTTCAAAAACAAACTTGAAGTTGGACCACCCTTTATGTGAGTGCTGGATATTTGTATTGGGCGATAGTGATTGATTTTGTTGTTGTTAAATCCTTTCTTCTTTGTTGTTGCTGTAGTCGTTTGACCAAATTTATTTGATTTTGTCCTAATACGAATGATAACAACTACATAATTTAATATCGATTCGGTCATTCATCACTAATTGATGGGACGGACAACAACATGTGCACCGGAGTACACAAAATGGAAGAGCGGTGCTATGGCAAATACTCGTTCCAATTGGTCGATAAGGCCTAATTTCAAGAGTATTGGCTCTCAGTCAATTCCCACATCCATTTATTTGGTAGGTACTGGAAGTGATGGTCCAATTTTCTCCAAATATTGCAGCCATATAACGACAGTAGATTAATTAATTAGCAAATTTTAATAAAAACAATCAATGGTTCAAATATTTGTCTGTATTGTTTTAGAATAAAAAGTGCAGTCCCATTGAGTCTACAACTACAGGTTTGTTTAAACTTTCATTTGTATGTGATATCTTGTTTGGTTGGTACAATTTTCATCTCCTTAAAAGTGCGAATTTCGAAAATCTACGCAATTAGACACGTACATTTCATCATTCTAGCTGTAACCGCTTAGTTGGTACCATTTTTATCCCTCTGTTCCCATTATATCCCTTGAAAGTACGAATTCGGAAAACCGAATTTAATGACTCTAGCTGCGGTCATTTGGTTGGTACAATTTTTATCCCCTTCTTCCATTTTACCCCCAGAAAGTATTTACGTATCTACGCATTTAGTGAAATGTATGCCCCGAATCTCATTATTCTAGGTGCAGCTGTTTGGTTGGTACCATTTTTATCCCTTTATTCCAATTTTGATTTGATTTATTTATTTCAACTTGTAATTCAAAGCCATCGGGCCAATTTAAAACAAATTACAAAATGCATATATAATACTTTTTTATCATGGCTAAAAAAACTACTCAATAAAATTGTATTCCTTAAAAGTACGAATTTGGAAAAATGCTGGTATATTATGTACCTACTCAATTAGAGGAATATACACACCGAATTTCGTGTTGTAGCTGTTGTCGTTTCATAGGTACCATTTGTATCCTTTTTTGCCCCCATTTCACCCCCTACAAGCAAGTTTTTATGGCGATCAAGAAAACTTTGAACTCTAATATTTCTGGTTGTTTCAAATATCAATAAGCACTTCATTCTTGATCTCAGCCAGAAGTTTTTTTTTTGTAATTCTTAACTCTGTCGACTGATGTATGTAATGATGGCCTAATGATGCCATGACATTTGGACATGTCAAAATGCAAACAGATGCCCAAAAACAGGGCTTATTAGAAATAAATCTTCGCTGGATATATTGTCATTGACACAAATGGTGATTGTGAAATAATTGGACCGATCGCTTTGGGCAAGTCAACCCTTTCGGCTGCGGAAGTTATTCTGTCTGCCCCGTGGGCTTGTGTTTAAGACCATGCGTAGCGACGAACATATGGAACACTTGCTGGTCGGTCATGGGCAAGGTGTGTTGGTTCCCAATGTACTTAAAACCTCATCATTGTCATCACCCTCTTCCTGTTCCTCGCCCTCATTCCCTTACCCATTCCCAATTCCATCGACACTCGCCTATCATCCACTCAATTCAATCCTTGTTAAGAGTGCTCAGAGGCCGGTGTCACAATGTCCGTTCGCTCGGTGCGCTCTTTCCTTGCGGCAAGGGTTTGGGTTGTGTTTGTCGCAGAAATTGAATTGAAAAATCTGTTTTGATTTTAATCCTCATTATTCACCGACTGCACACACACACACACACAGTATTTATCCTTTCGACGAGTACTGTGCGAGTCACTCGTGTGTGTGACAGTATTTGTGCTCACTAATCTGTGTCTTCTTGATCGTTTGTCGGCATATAAACAAACGCTTATGTTCTTAGTTCCCAGTTAATGCTGCAAGCACAAACACACACTTGCACACAGCCATACAGACATTGGGTTATTCATGCAGGACATACTCCGGCAACTATTTAAATCGCTGTATTTGAGTGTGAGTATCCTTCGTCACTTCGTGATTGAATTGCCTGCGTGTATGTGTGTATCTGCATATTTCAACTGCTCGCACGTTGGAGTACTACTGCAACTGAAGCACAGTGGGGGAACTTAAAAGAAGTTTGTCATTTCAAAGAAAGGTGCACAGGAACATTCCACTGGCTAATAAGGTTAGTCCACATAGGCATCTCGTGAGTTGAGTTGTGAAAGCCAAAAGTTCTAATACGACCCATACGTCGTTCTATGACCGCAGCTATCTGTTCTAGAATATTTTAAGTAATTATGCAACAAAAAATAAAAATTGTGTAACCTAAAAATTTCCTTTTTTGAGCATTTGAGACTCAGGAAATCAAAACAAAACTTTTTGTGGTATTTTTTTTAACTCCAATTTTGACTCATTCACAATTTTCACTTTTTCAATAAATTTTTTTAATTCCAATTTTCTCTCATTTTGGATATATAAGTCCATACACGATAGCAACAAATGTCACGTTAACGTATAACGTGATTTAATGTATTACATTCAAAAACAAATTTTATTTCATTATTTTGTTTTCAATATCCCCCACTGTGTCCAACATTTGGCAAATAGGGTGTAGTTGGTTAAATTCAAATTGAATTGTTAAGCAGCAAAAACAACAACAACAGCAGGAGCAACCAGAGACAAATCATAATCCGGAATTGTGTGACTGTTAATTTCGTTGTCGTCCGTGTCACGGCACATCAATGTCGTCGTTGATGCCAACAATAATACCAACAACATTGTCCCCTTTTTAAATCCTGCGAATCTGCCGGTGATTATGTCCTTAAATGCACGAATCAATGCACACAAATGAACCTTAGATTAGGTTGGTAACGCGAAATGTCGTATTCAATTGTCGTCTGATTTGATGGAATGATGACATTTTTACATACATTCGTCTGTACATTAGGGTGAATCGAGCCAGGGGATGCTGTCAGAAGAGGTTGTTAAATTCATATTGGAAAAGTAGTGAAAGTATTTTGTGATACTTCTGAAGAAGAAAAGAAAATTTCAATAGAAATTAAAACATGTAAAAAGGGTAAAAGGTTAAGTTCGGCCCGGTCGAATCTTATATACCCTCCACCATGGAGTGCAGTCCACAGTATTATCGGCAGATTAGAGACTGTCGACTGCACGTAGAAGTGTGGGTTTTCCAACAGGAGGTGTTATTTTGAATCACCCGGTATTTCTGTAGCTGCCACTTTTGAAGCTTTTATTCTTTGACATTTGACAAGCAGAAACTACGCCATTACTAAAAATGGAACGATACATGCTTCAACAACTCATTGAAATTATTAAAATTCACTACAAAAATGGTGAAACACTTGCAGTCACAGTTCGCAAAACTAAAGCGTTTTTGGGTCGTCATGAAGCACCTTGTCGGACCGCACCTAGGGCTCGGAAAACCCAAGAGCTTTTGTTGAGAAGCCTCTCCATCTTCATCGTGTGACTGTTTGGTATGGTCCGGCGGGGTTATTGAACCGTACTTTTTCGTAAATGAGGTTGGATCAACAGTTACGGTGAATGGATTGTGCTATCGAGAGATGATTAATGGTTTTTTTATGGTCGAAGTTGGATGGTATTGATCTGGACAACGTTTACTTTCAACAAGACGGCGCTACGTGCCACACTAGCAACCATTGCTCTTTTACGGGAAAAGTTATCTCTCGAAGAGGTGATCACAATTGGCCACCGAGATCTTGTGATTAAACACCTTGCGACTTCTTCCTTTGGCGCCACGTGAAAGATAAGGTCTACGCCACCAGCCTAGCGTCGATTCAAGACCTCAAAGATAGAATTCGTAACCACTTTGCGATTTGGTTATGGAAAATTTCATGAAAAGGATATGGTCCTGTAAGCGTAGCCATTTGGCTGATGTTGTTTTTCATAATTAACGGCATACCTTCCTCTTTATTATGAAGTAAACATCCGATTATTTAGCTCAAAAAAATTTAATTTTTCTTTGAATACCAAAAAACACCTCTTGTTGGAAAACCCTGTATATGGTTGTTATTCTGTTCCAATCAAAAAGTCCTAATTTGTTGAACAGTGTAATTAATAAAAAAAATGACATATTAAAATTACATTAATAAAATATTAAACATTAATAAAATTAAACATTTTTTATTTATAAAAGTAATAAAAAAACAAGAGGAAGGCTTTTCGAGGTACGATTCGAACCCGAGACCTTCTGGGTGCAAAGCGGACACCTTACCTTACACCTTAGGTTGTCAGTCATCTTCAAAGATTGTGTTTCAATATGCTCATTATTAACAACTACAAATATGTAAAAAAACATAAAAATAAATGTTACTTTTCTTTTAAATCGAAAAATATGAAAAATACTAATCATTGGTCTAATTTCTAATTCTATATTGGTCGACGGAATTTCGACTCTGGATCACTGTGTGACGACTCAATTGCAAAGTCTTCTGCTTGCACACAACTTATGTGCGAACACTCCCATGCCAGCCCTCGTATTGTGAGTGGTCGCGCATAAAACGTTAGTGGGCCATAAAGTAGGCAAATAAAAAACATTTATGGTTTTTTTTAATTGTTGCCTAAATTGAAGATGGCTCATCATAAAAGCAGCCGATAAATCAATATTATTCGAAAGTAAAGATACTCTGGACAATGTCCACAGCCGACTACTTATGTTGTTGATGATGCTGATGCTGACCGAGTACATAAAACCCCAGTATTCTCACATTCAAATATTGTCTCAGACTGAATGGAAACAACAGCCTTTCGACAGAGTCAATAAAGCTCAAAATTTGGCAGCCAAGACGAAGCTCGGCATTAGAGATCAATTGAATGTTTCCACAGTTTTATTTGTTAAAAATAAAACATATATAAACGATATTAACATCGATAATAGGTTACGACTTCTAGGCCATTGAATCTGCACCTCTCGAATGGTGAATTGTGTCTCTTCGAAAAGATTGATTTATTTTTTAATTAAAAATTTCAATAACTCCATCCTCACAACTATGACTAAAACAGGATCAACAAAATCCTTGTAATCCTTCAACACAGTGACTACCGCAACATGCGAAGACTCCTAAATATGCCATTCGATTCCACTTCTCTCGTTCACACGACCACTCTCCGCCTAGAATGGTTGGCGTATCTTTGTGGGACGTTGTATCGCATCGTTGGTAGATTTAATCAAATATTTGCATTTAATTTTTGTAACCAATCAATGAATGAAAATGAACTGAAAAGTTTAAAAGTTAATAAATCCGATGAACCAAAGTCAACACAAACCGGCTGGAACGGAACGACAGAGCGGAGCGGAGCGCTGCGAAGAGAAAGAATAACATTTGAAAATTAAAACAAAACAAAGCCAGAATCAACAGAACGCGGGGAGAGGGGGAATCGACAAAACCAATGAATGAAAACAGACCCTCACAGATACACACACACACACACGAACGCACATTTCGGAAGGATGTTTTGAAGAAGGACATGCTGATGTTGAACGGAGACACGATGCACATGGACTCGTCCATGGTTTGGGTAGACGAACGAATACCTCTACGAGGTAATGAATCAATTGAACAGCCACGCCGGACCGACCAACCGACCGCCCGACTGAATGAATGACTCAGAAGTAGGCAGTCAGGCAGGCAGCAAATCAGAAAGAGACGAGTTAATATGCTACACAAACAAGCAGCAGGACAGACGGACGGACGGACGGAGTAGAGCACCTAAAATAACAAACCCCGAATGGAAAATACAAAAACCCCAGAATGGTTGGTTTCCGAAATGTAAACACCGGCAAAAGGTGTTAATGAAAAACAAACTGGCGGAATGACGAAATGACGGAAAATCGAAAAATCCCAACAACCCCTTTTCACAAGTGATCCTCTCCGTCTCTCACACTCACTGTGTGTAGCTCCCGGTTCCTTGGGTAGCGAGCAGGACCCTTCTAAGGAGAGTTGGAATAATGTGGGAACAAAATAACGAAAATCGAAGTAGAAGGATAAGGTCTTCTCTGACTAGAATTCTTTGGGAAGTATTGAGTACGGAGGCCATCGAGTTAAAATGAACTCAAATTTAGGAAAATTGAACTTCGTATAGCACTACAGCAATACTTCCTCCTATCAAGTTCAAACTTTTCCTTAAAATTTAATTTTTTCTCAAACCATGTAAATATTTTTTCAAACTGAAGAAAATTGCAGCAAAATTAAATATAATAAAAATGAAATGATGTTCGTTGGTAAACGCATCACATGAGAACGGCTGAACAGATTTGGCTGTTCTTTGCTACAAACTATTCGTGGATTTTAAGATGAAAAAACTTTTGGATAGTTGACCGCAAAATAGGAATATTTGTAAAAAACAAAAAGTGCATTTTTCTAAATTCTTGAATGAACTCAAGGCTATAAGTCTCAATTCAAGCAATGGATATGCGATATTCTTTTATGTTATGTTCGTTATAATTCTGCGAACGTTTTCGGAACACAAAAATTCAGATAATTATAAAAAAATTCGGACAAAATGCAAAAAATCTTTATATTTTATGCACTTTTTGTGAATTTTCAGAAACGAGCTCTTTGGCATTTCTGAAAATTCACAACAAGGCATTGAACGAAGACATGCGATTAATGTTGGGTCAACTAGGAATGACAGCGCCACACTATCCGATGCTCTAAGAATTTAATCAAGAGTTGGAATGCAATTCAAAAACAATGTGAATACGATGCATTGCGAATATAAGACATTTTGAGAGTACACTCCTCTGTTAAATCGGCAATTGACGTATGAAACTTTTGAACGATGGAATTGTAATGATAATTATCTGGACGATCACGTTGGAACCATATGACTATTTTGATTGTGCAGATTTTGGCTACGATTCTCTCGCAGAATTTAATTTTACCACCTTCATCTGAAATTGCAGCTAAGCTGTTGAAAAAGGTCGCACAGCTCATTCAGCAATCGAATTACCGTTGAATACACATATTAAAGAACTTCCAACGTGAAAACTGTCGAAGAACTGTACCGGTGATCATGGTTGTGCGGTAACGTAAATTGATCGCTCGGTATGAATACACGATGTCTCACATAAAGTCTTTGAATAATTAGACCGAATAATGACTAGACATGCGATTTTAATGCAAAAGTATATTTTGGGAGGATGGTTACAATTGAACGACTTCACACAAATGATTCTCTTGACCTCAATATTAAAAAAATCGATATAACCAATATTATGTTAGCATATGTTGCATGTTGCAAATGCAATGATAAACAATATAATTTGCATAAAAATCCGCTGTCTATTAATGATTTTTACTAAACGTCTCCAGTGACTCCACGGCCTACTCCACACAATAAACTAACGTCCTTTTGTGGAAAACATCACGACATTTAAAATAAGTACTATATATTTAAAACACTTGCTTGAAAGTGTCAATGGCAAAATCGCCTTTGAAATGTCGACCTTCTTCATTGTATTCCCCGTCGATTTTTCCAGTTCAACGTATGCAAAATCAAACTCATGCGAAAGGTGTTCCTAAACATTGTTCAAAATTCAAAATTCAGCGAATGTGCAGACACTTCCATTGGCGTAATCGGGATTAGATCGTGTCATTAAATTGAATGTCTATGTCCGAAAACGTTAATCGATACAGTAATCACTGAGAACATTTTTCTCAATCCAGGTTTGCTTAAACATTTGAAATAGCTTTTCAAAAATTCACACGACGATCACAAAGAAACTATTTGAAATAGGGACAGGAAAATGTTGGTCGGATCAGCTAGTTAAATATAAAATCTAGTAAACATTTTTCTTAAAGACAAGTAAATATTTACTGAGGATTTTTTTGAAACAGAGAAAAAGTTTACTTGATATAAGGAAAAATGTGATCTTCAGGAAAGTTCAATTGAACTGAAACAGTGGAAATTATTCCCGAATACTCCGAAAAAATTAATTAGTTTCAGAGTATGCAAAACTAATACAAAACCTGACATGAAATATTTCGCAAAAGTTTCATGATACCTCTGCCATAAAGAGTTGGGCTATTACTTCGTGATTGCTGCGACGCCTTCGCAGTCGTTGTTCATGTACTTACGAAATAAGTATCGGCAAACGAACGAGAATTTTTTCTTAGATTACTATTCATAAATTTTCTAAACACATTGAAGTGATTCATTAATACTTAAATGTATGATGAGCTTGGCAGACATTTCAGTAAACCCATCAACCTAAATTTAGGAGGGGGGAAACAGTTCGTTAAAATTTCCTAAATGGATTCCAATTCTATCTTAATATTTTTCTTACTTAAATCCTTGGAAGTATTCTTCCACACTAGAATAAATTTTCTCAATTGTAAGCATTTTTTATTAGATCCAAAGAAATGTTTTCATATAAATGTACTACCCTATTTCTAGTAAATGAACTAATTAAAATGTCTTTGAGAGAAGGACACTTTACTCATACTTTGTTACTTTTCCTACTTTTAAGGAAATTTTTACTGAACTGGAGTAAAATTGTTGAACTAAATTGTAGTATGGATTTTACTCAGATTTAGGAATACTATTTTTCTGCGTGTATCTTAATTAGCCTTTTTCAATTGCCAAAAATTCATTACACGATTTTTGCTTAATATTTTTACAGACCAGACTGTAATTTTTTTTTGCAAAACTGATATAATATAGAAGTTATGAAGGATTTAATATTACATAAGATAGAGACAATTGTGTGGGAGGTACCAGAAGGGGCGTGGCTAAAGCGTAAATATTTTTTACGTTTAAAGTGATTGTAAACACATTTTCAAAAATCAAATTGCAAATGATTTTGACTACCCGTATGGATGTTATGTCGGTTTTATTGTAACCAAAGTTTATGCCACTTTATGTGGGAGGTACCAGAAGGGGTGTGGCAATTTCGCCCATATTCCATGCGAATGTAACCACTAAAAAAGCATTGCTAAATATAAATTTCACACTATTCCGATCATCAGTACAGAAGTTATTTTACGTAGTTTTGCGTGATTTGTGTGGGAGGCAGAGATACAAGCCGACCGATTTTAAGCCGACAAGCCGCCGCCGCATGTTTCTGCTCGAGCCGCGCCGCCGCCAATTTCACCGACACATCGGAGTGGTTGACTCCGCCGAGACTTGACGGAGTTCTAACTCAGTCAAATCTTACTACCAAAATAGACAACCCACTTAAAATTACAAAAGAAAATATAACTGTCGACTTAGACAACCTTCCACTGAGAAATATATGGATCTTTCTTCGAATTTGGTATCCCACTATATGATGACGTCTATAGATTGTCGCATTTATATAAGTCAATTCCAGTATGTGTGGCCATATGTTCCTATAAAACACAATAAACAACAGCTCCTCTATTGCGCTTCTTTAGTGTGTCAAAGTAGGTAGAGCTTTACCATTCTTTGGAAGGATTATGATATTCAAGATGTCTGGTCAAATATGCCTCACATGAAAAGCTGCAATTGCAAATATATTTATTAAATTCATCCATTTTATAAATTTTGGGAATGGATTCCCATTCCCAAAAAATAATTGAAAATAATATTAAATTATGGGAACATTGGCTAATATTAACGAATATTGAACTACTTGCTAAAAAATAAAAGAAACGGTATTAAAAACCAATACAAATTGTTCCTTCCATTTTCCCAAAATTGTCATATGAATAGGGGCGATCGAATCACAGAACGAGCCGGCAAATCAGCCGAAAGCCGCCGCCGCCGCCGATAATAATGGTTTAGCTTGTAACTCTGGTGGGAGTACTGATTATAAAAACATTACCAAATACCAAAATATAGCTGATTCTGATTATTCGTGTGGAAGTTATATGGGTTTTAATTTAACATTGGAATATGGGCTATTTCTGTGGGAGGTACCAGAAGGGGCGTGGCAATATCGCCCATCTTCGAACTAAGTTTGGGAAAAATATATCGATGCAAAGTATGAATTGATTCCTTAACTCCTTTCGAGAGTTATCGTGTACACCAGCCAGCCAGACGGACGGACGGACATGGCTCAAACACCTTAAAAAGTCGTGAAACGGATTTGGTCCAAACATACTTAGGGTCTTAAGTAACTCCTTCAATGTGTTACACTTTTTTTCTGTCCCAAATGATATATACCCTCCTACTCTGCAGAGTGAAATAAGAAAATAAAACACAGTAAATGATATTGAAGAATTAAACAATTTTTTTTATTTTTAGAGACTTTGAAATACAGTAACTTTTCTCTCATATTCGCAAAGGGAGTTCATCAACCTGTCATACGAAACCAATATCGTTAAAATCTCAAGGCGGGTCCCAAAGTTATTACATCATTAACGAAGCTATCTCTTCACAAAACCCCCCAAGAGTACCAACTGTAAAACTTGAACCGTACAACTTTGACCTAAAGTAAATGTCAAATCTCATCAAAAGTGGATGAATATTGGACCATTTTTTATAATATTACTGTAATTATTATATTTCATTTCTTTCTTTTTTTCACAAACTCGGAAAAATGTTGTTTAGTGTTATAGGCACAAAAGGTGTTTGCTTTTTGTTAATTATGACCCTCGATTTGCAAAAGTCTTTTTATATTAGGGCAATGATTTGCATCATGAAATTGAACCCAAAACGGTGCTCTGAGGCACTACTTGACGCTCCCGTAAACCAGCGAAGCCCAATGTGGACTCAAAAAGATTGTTGTTTATATGTTATAGGTCTTGCTCATTGTTGCTACGTTTCCGGATATTCTATACTCTGCGCTGGCGGCTTTGGATATATCTCAGAGGAAAACCCCAAAAATCTATAATCATATCATCAAAAAGCGTATCACATTTTATTTTATATATTTATTAAGAAGAAAATTCGGGCATGAGAGGGTTAAGGTTTGATTTATAACCATAATAATTACATTTAATTGGGCATATAGGAGGGTGTTACCGGAATTATATTTCCAAACTGAGAATATAATATTGAAGATACCTTCTGCGCATCAGTAAAAAATGGTTTTCGATTTTAGAAAACCCAAATACATCAGACACTATTATACATTGACAGTCGCAAAATTTTGTTGTTGTTTATTTTTTGACGCCAAATATTTGTGACGATACTTTGAAGACAGTTTTTTCAAATCGAAACTGTCCGGTGCTGAAATTCCAATGTCAATACAATATGAAGATAAGAGGTATTAATAGGAGTATGTTTTGATCAGTTTGAGAATTTTTGGTACTTAATTTATCGTCTTCGCAATTCCCCACTACGTGTAGGACGCATCTGTATACTTTCTTTTTAATTTCAAATTTACAAAATATTTACAGATTTGTAGCAATTATTTTGACCAGGTGTAAAATTTCAAAACGTGTCGATACCACGATGTTGATTTTGTATCCGCTGCATTGACAATCATACAGGGACGAACGACCGACCCTTGTCAAATGTGGAACGGCGGCGATGATGATGATGATTTCATCATTCCGTCCCTTTGTTGGTTGGTTTGTGCTTCGAATGAACAACAAATGAAATTATTTCAATGTTCAATTGTTTTCTCGACATAATCTGCATACGAACGGCATCACACATCTCCGCTCGACTCTCACACACATGTGGTGCAGCACCTCCGTCCAAAAACAGGGAACGACGTGACGTTGTTTCGTCAGTCGTCAGTCGTCGATGTTAATTCAATTTGAAATACTCAAATTTCGTACAAACATCAGCGGCATCATTCGCATTCGCCGAATCGTCAGAGGCAGTGGCAGAGGCATTGACAGCAGGAACCATCAACAGCACAGCTCTTGTGGGCAATCAGTGCGTCCGTCGTTCTCCCGTTTTCATTTTTGGGAAATGTATGCAAAACATGATTAGGGTTGATGATGATGACGCTGTGTTCGAATGTTATGTCTTAATAACCCCCGTCCACGTCCCCTCTTTCTCTCTCTATCTCCTCGACGCCGCCGCAGGATATGTTACATTGCATTATGTTGTAATACAATTCAATGTATACAATTTCATTGTTTTGACATAAAGGACATGTGCGCTCATTGCGCTCGTGCGCATGCGTACTCCACTATTTTGCCAGTCTGGCTGCTGCCTGTGTGCGCCTTCCCTTTTCCCAGACTACAGACCCACGGCACAGATTCGGTCGGTTACGAGTTGTTAGTTTTACGAGTGGAATTTAAAAGCCAATTTTAATCAACTGCCCTGACACACGATTCCCATGAAATTGCATTTTAATGAAGTGTGTTGTCGAGTCCTTGTTCTTCTTCGCTACGGCACGGCAGGGATTGCTCTTTCCCTTTTTTCCGGTTGGGCTGGCTGATTCGTCCTTGTCTGCTTGTCCGTCCGTCTGTCTCCGTACGTACGTGTGTTTGTAATTGTCACCACTTTTATTTGAAATGTTTGTTGGGCACGTTTAACCAGAACTAATGCCAGGACTTTTATAACTTCATCTACGAATGCACAGTGGGCGCAATGAAATTATCATCCAACCTGGTTGAATTGTTTACAAACAGGGGTTATAAAACCAGGTCTAAGAACTGTGAGACTTTTTAGAATCGATTTGCTGTCAGCGAAGTAAACTTCGTAACAAAAACGCAGAGTTCAGAAAACAAACCCACAATTCCCAAAACTGAAATCCCCTCAAAAAAAAAAAAATGGGGAGTAATTTCGACGTTTATGGACTGGGGTTGGCTGAACTTATACATAATTGTTATAATTACACGTCCAACAAATTATGACTGAATATCGACCCTATAATTCTGAAAGGGCATGTCGAGTAGACAATTTTTGCAGAATAAACTTATAGCCCAGCTGGTCTGAGTTTCTTTTTATTTTTTAGTCGAAAGGAACATTATATTAAGCGAAAAAAGTTAATGTCTGAGAGAATTTTTATTGTCAGAACTTTATTGTCGAATTTTTTGAGGATCATTTTTGTGGAAGATCTTAACCCTCCAGCTCCTCTCTTTATGGGTTAATTTGACCTTTTTTCGAAAAAATAATAAAATCCTTTCAAAAAGGACATTAAAGGTTTAAGATTTTCTACAAAAAAAAAATCCGGAAAATTTCAGTGCGGGTCACCGAAGACACCAAAATTGTAATAAAGCTCTTCTTAAATAGCAAAATTACACGCCAACTTAAACAACAAAATTACTGGGGTTAAAATTGTTTTTTTTTTTTGAAGATCAATCATTGTCGACAAATAATGTAGACATGTCGGTAGAGCACGGTAAGCAAAAAATACAAATTGAATATCTTTGCAATATCTTTTTGAAAGGTTTTTTTTTGTATTTTTCGAAAAAAAAAAACGGCCAAATTGGCCCATAAAGAGAGGGGCTAGAGGGTTAGGATCTACAAAAATCATAATCTTAAAATTCCACAACATAGTTCTGGTAATAAGAAATCTATCAGACATTAACTTACAACAATTTTTTTCGCTTAATATACTGCTCCCTTCAACAACAAATTCATATTTTGACCCACTTTAAAAAGAAGCTCAGACCAGCTGGGCTATAGTTTATTCTGCAAACATGGTTCACTCAACATGCCCTTTCAGAATTATATGGTGTTATTTAATTATTATAATATAATAAATATATTTTTAATTATAAATTTTGAATTGGAAATCCCACTTTTCGTAAAAATACAACAAACAAGTCGATTTCAGCCAAGACAGGGGCCTTTCCGCGCTTTGCAACCGCTGAGCGACGGCACATTTGGTAATCGTTGATTTGGCGCCCAACGTCTGAATGCCTTTTCCCAACGTCTGAATGACAACTTAAACAGGAAATAAAACCCTCCACAAACCCCCAAAGCACAAAGTATTGAGAGCTCGTTGGTCACTTTATCTCTGTGGCCTCCTTTAAGAGCCGTACAGGTGCACCCACTTAATGTCATATATTGGCCACATACAATACCGCCCAGCCATCATTCATCGCCATGGTTTGGAGATTTCAAGCTAAATAAATAACGGCAAAAGTTAGTTGTTCGGCTAATATCATTTTTTTATTGTTATAATCCAAACGAGCAAGCGAGCCATTATCAACGTGCTAACTCCGGGGAAGATGTTTTCTTAGTTCAGTGCTCGGCAAAAAAGAGATTTTAAACTTGCGACATAATAATAAAAACAGAACAGGAGGAGCAGGATGGCGATGGGGATGGGGAAGAGGGCGAAGAAGACACAACGAAACTACAGATTGGAGCTAAGAAAACCATCACCATTTGGCTGTGGGATTATTACGGCCATTAAAATCGCAAAACAACCAAAATCATCATTATCCCTGAAGACAACGACATCGACAGCGTCAGCGACACTAGCAGCGGTGGCAATAACAACTACAAGATTCCAGCAGCATCATCATCAGAAGAAGACTCTGCCATCAAAGAGAGGAAGAAGGAGAAGAAGGATTCGAGAAGTGAATGCTACATCAACTGATCCCATCCGGTCCGGCCACTTGATACCTTATCCCACATCCGTAGCGTATGATTTAAATGCAAATCGGGAGTTAAAGAAGTCTTGTCTATTGCCATGCTGTCGATATTTGCTAGCATTTTGGTGAATAACGATTTTATGAATTACGAGGGCGGTCCGGTCCCACAACTACCGAACTTCACATATAGATGGCAGCACTTTTTGAAGCATTTACAGCTGTGACACATTGAACAAATTAAAAAAGCACTATTATTATTATTTTTTTTGAATATTTGATTCTTGATTTGGGTTTTGCATTTCAATGGCTCTCTGTGGTAGGCCAGCAGTAACGCATCAACAAAACAACAACAATGACGAACATTCCTTTAACGAAATCGATTTCCTTAATATAAAGACAATGTTTCATTATAGCAAGAGTAATGAACAATTAATTGAAACGAAAAAACAATTGTTCTTTGATGGCTACAAATGGTGCAAATTTCACGTTCACATAGAAATAGTGGTTTAGGAACAGTCTCCAAAAAATCGCAAATTCTCTTAGCGATTCCTTGATATTCACTGGGCTAGCAATTAGTGCGATCTCAATTATATTAGCCTGACTTTAGAGTTTGTAGAAAACGTCTTTCTCTAGGATTTTTACATTTTCAGCGTGTTGGTGACTATTTACCTGTGGATGTATCACACTTTAAGGACTTAGTGGTTTTGCTTGATAGGAAGCTCACATTTAATTTGCACTCTGATTCTTTTGTTGAGTCTTATTAGGAGATGGTCAGAGTAATTTGATGATCCTTGTTTAACTAAACGGTTGTTAGGCCTATTCTTGAGTATGCATCTGTTGTGTGGTCACCAACTTATTCAAGCTATTTTGATAGGATTGAGTCTGTTCAAAGACAATTTCTCATTTTTGCTTTAAGGGGATTAGGTTGGAGTAGCCTTCTACATCTTCCACCGTATGTTAACCGCCTCATGTTGATAGATTTGCCAACATTAGATTGTATATTAAAATACAATGAGTTCCAGATCCTGTTTGTTATTCAGTTTTGCCTTCCACTGTTTTGCTGTCTACCTTGGAACAACAGGAACATCCTGTTCTTCTACCGCCGTTCCAGCTACTGTTCTGCTCCAGCTCCTCTTCTGTTCCAGGTTCTGTTCTGTTTCTGTTCATACTTTTACTCATCCTCTCGATATGTTCCAGGCTCCTGCCTTAATTTTCTTGTTACGCTGATATACAAAGTCCACTTGTTCCTGTTGTCATCTCAGCCATGATGGCTCAGTCCTAGTCCCTATCTTAACTTTTTCATCATTCCTCCTTCCTGCTAATAATGTATGTTTCCTTCACAATACGGAATTTGTGTTTCGTGTATTATTTGATCTATGCTAATATGGTCTTGCGGTCCTTTCCTCTCGTTGTTATGTTTTTTTTTTAATTTTTTTATTCAGATCGCTATTTTATTATTTCTTATTTTTTTAATACATCATCATACATTATTTTTTGTATTTCAATTAATTTTTGTTTTAATAGTTTTTAAAGTGATTATTGTATTTAGATTAAAGAACGATTTGTTAATTACTCACCAGCTGAATCTATAGCTGAGACAAATTAATCAATAGGCAACCAAAAACATGCGATAAAACCAATAGCTATATGTAAAAGATCTATGGATAAATGTAGAAGTTTTGACACTTTTGTAGATGAAAAACATTTCATGATTTTTAAATTTTTGTTTAAATAGCCCCCTTTGCAAATTGAATAAAGTAATGATATTTTATTTTGCAATAGCTGAGATCCAAACAAAGAAAACAAGGCCTATTTGAAGAAAATGAATATAAGTTATGACCCTTAATGTAGAAGTAAAGGGAATTTCTTAAAATCGTGTGTCATTTTTACGAAGTTTTTGCTTAAATTGATATAGTCACTCGAGAAGACGACATGAAGGAAGGACCATAACTTCTACATTTATTCACACATTTTTATACCCTCCACCTCCAGGATGGCGGTATATTCACTTTGCCATTCCGTTTGTAACACCTTAAAATATTCATCGGAGACCCCATAAAGTATATATATTCTGGGTCGTAGTAAAATTCTAAGTCGATATAGCCATGTCCGTCTGTGTGTCTGCTGAAAGCACGCTAGCTTCCGAACGAAATGAGCTAGTAGGTTCAAATTTTCCCTAAATGTGTCTTATGGTTACAGATCGGGATTGAAAGTGGGCGAAATCGGCCCAGAGGGAAAAAATTTTCCCTCACAAGGACTGGAAATACCCCTAATATTTAGAGTATTTCAGACTGCTTTTTGTATATGTCTGCTTGTCTTTACTTGATATTCGGAATGAACATTCCTCTTATAGCATAAAAGCGCACCATAAAGTTATTCTTACTCGTAGGGGACGAAATGGGACAAAAAAAGGGATAAAAATGGTACATATAAAACGATACCAGCTAGAAACACGAAATTTGGTGTATACATTCATCTGATTGAGTAGATACATAATGTAAAAGTATTTTTTCCAAATTCGTACTTTTAAGGGTAAAATGGAAATAGAGAGATAAAAATGGTACCGACCAAAGGGCTGCATCTAGAATAATGAAATTCGGTGTATACATTCGTCTGATTGCGTAGACACGTAAAATAAACGGATTTTTTTAAATTCGTACTTTTTGGGGTTAAAATGAAGAAAGGGGATAAAAATAGTACCAACCAAATGACAACAGCAAGAGTCGTGAAATTCAGAGTGTACATTCCTTTGACTGCGTAGACACGAAAAATAAAACTTTTTTCAAATTCGTACTTTCAAGAGATATAATGGGTACAGAGGGATAAAAATAGTACCAACTAAACGGCTACTTCTAGAATGATGAAATTCGGTGTGTACATCCCTCTAATTGCTTAGGCAAGTAAAATAAAGAGATTTTTTAAAGTCGTATTCTTAAGGGGGTAAAATAGGAAAAGGGGGTTAAAAATGGTACCAACCAAATTGCCGCAGCTAGAATCATGGAATTCGGTGTATACATTCCTCTGACTGCATAGACACCCAAAAAAAAGATTTTTCCAAATTCGTACTTTTTACTTTTACGGCAAAAATTGGTTGAATCATGAAGTTAGGTTATTTTGCACTATGTACGTGAGATAAATAGATTTTCAAAATTTATACTTTTGGAATTAAAATAGAATGGAAATGCAGCAAACTCTAACAATATTTATGATATTAAAGCTTTTTTTGAGGAAATAAATATAAACATATTTTTTTTTGTGAATTGAATTGAACTATTATTTCCATATATATTATTTCCATATATATAGTATTACCGTATTGGTACCTTGCCTTGTAAGCGTGGTTTGAAATAATAAAATATTCTATTTATTTTTAAAATTATTTTTTTAATATCTGTTTTGCTTTGGCTATATTAAAAAAATATATTTTTCTGTAATACAACTGCACTTCTACAAAAATCGACAGCCTCTGTGGAATGCAATCCATGGTGGAGGGTATATAAATTTCGGCCCAGCCAAACTTAACGCCGTTTTTTCTTGTTTCAAATTAGTTTTGTTTTCTTCGATAAAAATTTATAAACAAATACAAAATCATGATTTTTTTAATTCTTAGATCTTTTACATATTGATATCGTTTTCTGCGTTCGAATGTTACCTAAGAAAATATTTTTTCCGATTTTGTTCCTACTTTTTATATTTTCTTTCATCTAACAAAAGATTTTTTCCAAAAAATCAATTTTTTTGAGGCTGTTCCTAAACCACAATTTCTGTTTCCTTCATAGTTGTCGTTAATTGACCATATAAGGTGTCTTATATTTCCAAAATGAGAGAACAAATCCTAAAAAAATATCGCTTTCGAGTTTAAAATTCCAAATGCATTATACAATGCATTCGGCAAATTTTCATTGTCCGTTAATTTAATTAAACATTTTTCGTTGTATCAATTAAACAAGCTGTATCAAAACTTTTTCCTTCAGTGTAGTTCAATTTTCTGTAATCTCAGATGACTATTTCAATGTGTTACAAACCATATGACAAATGATATACTCCCCCACACATCCTATGGTGGAGGGTATAACGAGCATGTTAGGGGAGCAGAAGTGCATATTACGACACACTATAAACCGGAAAATTCAAACAAAATCTCAAATCATTATTTATTAGAAACAATATTTCCAAACATTGCTAACTTAAGTGGGAAACGCACATTGTTTACACGCAAGTATTTCTATATTTGCATATGCGATTGTATAATAACGATTGGTTCTCATGCAAATACATAAAAACCTAAAAATATTATAAAATACTCTCCGTGTAGAGCACCTTAAGTGGACACAGATATGTGTAGGTACCACGCAGTTCGACTAGAGCTTTCTAAAGGACCTTCGCTCTCTTTCCCTCCTTATCTTATTCTCTTTAAATGTAACTTTTCTGCTGTCAATGATGCCAACATGGGCATCATCATCATCATTATCGAGACATCATCAGGTGATGTTGTTGGTACTCTGAGCTCAAATTGCAATGGCACAGCGTTAATGGCAGCAGCTAAACTGCTCATAAATGACAGAGTGCGGGTGACACATTCCACACTCCACATTCTGACGGTAGTTTTCCCTCCCATTTGCCATTTTCTCACAATTTGGTAAAAGTTCTAAATTGACGTTTTATGGCCACAACGTTGTTTAGACCGTTGACTTGACAGCGGCATCGTCTGGAGGAACCTTTTGCCAGGTGGTAAACAATTTGGGTGGATGGAAGGATGGGCAGAGAAGAAAGGAAGAGGAAATTGTCCGTGAAGAAGTAGGATGGATACCTTGAGTTAGACTGATACCTTTCAAAATTCAATACAAGGCAATGCAAGCGGATACCTGAAAAGGCAAACTTCAAAAAACGAAGTAAACAAAGTGGCAACTAATCGGAAGGTCTCCAGTTAAACAATATAACTGAGTCTCTTTTATTCGTTATAATCACTACACGAATCATGAAATTTGGATTGTACCTCGCATAGCATACAGATCGGAATGCGTACCTTTAAGGGCTAAAATTGAAAAAGGAATAACAATCGTACCAACGCCCCTATTAAGCGGCTCCATCAAGAATCTTCAAATTTGGTGGCGTGATTGAGCACCAAAAAGGTATTTTTGCAAAATTCGTACTTTTTGGATGTGAAATGGGGCAAGATTGTACTCAGTGTGCACATTCCTCTGGCAGGGTGCAACATAAATTTATTTTTGCGAATTTAGTACTTTTAGGGGAAACATGGGATGAAAGGGAATACAAGTGAAATAGGATAAATGTTGGCTGTAAAGTCAAAAACTATTGAAAAAAGTCGTTAAACTTGGACCGGATGATATACGTATGAAACTATAGGCAAAATGGCGTGTTTAGTTTTTCATTTTCTCATCCTGTTACTCCTTCAAAGGAGTACAAAGTTCCAAAGTATACAATTTTTCAAATAAATAGTTTATATACTTGTTTGCACCCTATCTATGGTAACGTTATTGGTGCCAGATTAACGAGGAGAATATCTATTAAAAACACTTCTATCTGTATTAGTTCAGCATTAACATCTATATCAAGTTTACCCCTCAGTTTTTTTAGTTTATCCATATCTTGCTTTTTAAGAGGCAACATTTGAAATGTTTGTTAATACTAAACTGATAGAAGTTTAAAATTTGAAGTATTTTTAGCCCACATTCTCTTCTTGAATGTGGCATTTATGAAAAATTGTATCCTTGGATCTTTGTAGTCCTTTGAAATGAAAAACTATAACGCCAATTAACTCTATTTCACCTATGTTTCAGATGTATATCATCTCATTCAAGTGTAATACGGACTGCCGGAAAGTGTTATATGAATAACAGAAAAATATTCTTTTGACATATGACTACTGTCTAAATGGGGAATATTTGTGAAAGAAATGTTTCAGAAACCCAGATAGAGAAAGTTGAAATAAATGCAGTTGAAACCGCGAATTGTGGATTTTTGCAATAATTGCAGCTTTTTTCGCGACTGACAAGCGACATTGTTCTAAATAGACATGCAGAAAACCAGCCGGAACCGTTGGATAGATTGCGAAAAAATTACAAAACAAAAATGTCATGCATACAATCATATTCCGCGAAAATGATAATTATGCAAAAGCGCGGTAATTATTTTTTGTAAGTTAGTGTTTAATTTAGCTATTTAAGCGTGAAGAGCTTTATTTGCTTTATTTACAACTTTGCTGACCCACACTGAAATTTCCCGGCAATTTTTTCATTGAACATTTTAATCCTTAAATGTTTTTTTTTTTTTTTTGAAAGGACTTTTTTGATTTTCTTGAAAAAAGAGTCAATTTGACCTTAAAAGGGAGGAGCTAGAGGGTTAAGTCTTCCACAAAAATGGTCCTCATAAAATTCCACAACAAGGTTCTGACAATAAGTAATCTCTCAGACATTAACTTATATGATCCCTTCGACCAAAAAAAAAATAAAACTTTGACCCACAGTAAAAAGAAACTCAGACTAGCTGGACTATAAGTTTATTCTACAAAAATGATCTACTCAACAGATCCTTTCCTTTATTCTGTTCCAATCAAAAAGTCTTAATTTGTTGGACAACATATGTGTACTCTCATTTTGTTCAATTAAAGGTACTTATGTTGGGATTTTCTGTTTCACATTAAAGCAGAACAATCTCCAAAAAATGAGAAAAACTGATTTTTTTCTTGGAAAAAATTATTTTTGCCAGACAACCAAAAAACTAGAAAAAAATTAAAAAAATATATTTTTTATTTATGTTTTATCTTAGCTAAGATTCTAGCGAAGAAAACTATGATTTCGTTAAAAAATTAGTATGGCTAAATGTTGAAGTTATGACACTCTTTGTAGACACAAAAGAATTTAGAAAAAAACATGTTTTTTTTTTAATTTGAAACAAATTATAAGTTGTGTTACTATAGGGTCCGCCAAATAACTTTTTTTTTTGAAAATGCTATAAAAAAACTACTGAATATTTTCTCATATTTCTTTTTTTATTTGAAAGTACAATCCTTCCGGCTAATAATGGAAAATAATCATTCAAATGGCTGCCTCGGGCACCCCATAAATAATAGTCCAACGGTTGAATAGTTGAAAAAAAAACGTTAGATGGCGGACGCTATATTTTATTCAACACATATGTATGAATATATAATTTCAAACCCCTTATTGACACTTACATGCATACAACCTGTTAATATTCATTATACCACATGTTGATATTTACTTTACTTGTTCAATATTGTAAGTTACTCGATTATTTCCATCCAAATTTGTGTATAAAAGACCGAGCAGTTGCTCTGCAAAATCAATTCACATCGAACAATAGAAGCGAGCATTTGTAGTTATAAGCGACGGTGCCTTCTAAATAAAGAGTGAAAAGTATTCTTTAAAACCTTCGAGCTGTTTCCTTTCAGGAAACCATATAATCTTAGGAAGAAGATTGTTTCAAATTTGTATTTAAATAGCGTGAAAACCTGCTTAATTATTTACATAACAGAATATGTGTTTTTATTGTATAATAGCTAGGATCTTTCTTAGAAGAAAGCCAGGCCTATTTGAAGAAAATCTAGGGATAAATGTACAAGTTATGAGGAATGTGAAGTTTTTGCTTAAATTAATTGAGAGGTACATGTACTTCTACAAGAAGGGTCATAACGTCTACATTTATGCATAGATTTTCTTCAAATAGGCCTGTTTGCTTTTTCAAGATATTATAAAATAGAATTACAATTTCTGTTATCTAATTTGTAAAGGGGTTTCCCGCTATTTATTTACACAGAGGACCATAAGTTATACATTGCTTCATAGATATTTTATATATAGACAAATAAAGTGGATCTATAATTTTAATCCAAATGTTTAGGGGGAGTGTCACACATTTTACTGTCTATTATGGGGCGAGATGACAAGAGACACCCCCTCCCCCACACACATTCACATTAGGATGGGTCACAAAATCTTCATTTCTGGTCACCCCCCAGAAATGAAGATTGGATTGGTTAATGATGATCTACAAAATATTTCGTCACTGGGTCAAGCCATCTGTGAGATAAACGCTCCCGAAAACACCTCTAAAATCATGTTTTTCCCGTGTAATTTTTTATGTTGCATTTTTGGCCAAATTTTTTTTCTGAATTAATAGACCCTTGGTAGCACTTTAAATAAAAATATTTATTGTTGTCTCAGAATAACTGATTGGTAGAATTATGGGCGTTTATATTGATTTTTTCTGGGTGTTCAAGGTAACAGCCAAAAATTCATATTTCTTGCAAAAACGTTGTAAGAGGTGTAATGAAAAATAAATAGGACGAATCAATACCTTTCGAATGATGCCTAAATGATGACTAACGGACTAACGTCACTGACTTTCACAGCCAAAATATTCAAACTCATTTTACTAAAATGAACGCAGCAGCGTCAATTTCTTTCCGATGTTCATCATTTAGGCATCATTCGAAAGGTATTGAATGCAGCTAATTATTTTTTATAAAATACTACCACCAAATACGAAAAAAGTTTTCGGTAGTCACTGTGAAAATCCACCAAAAATTACTATAAATGTCCAATTATTCGACCAATAAGTTACTCTAAGACAAGAATCAAAATTTATATTTTAAGTGCTTTCAAGGGTCTATTATTTCCGAAAAAATTGAGAGAAAATGTAACACCGGAAAAACATGATTTTTAGGTCTATTTTCAGGAGCGATTAGCTTACAGATGGCTTGATCTAGGAACGAAATATTTTGCAAATTATAATTAAACAATTGAAACTTTATTTTCGTGGGGTGACTGGAACTTGATTTTCCATTTGTATGGACGGCGACCCAGCCTAATACACATATCGCTACACACATAATTTATCCTGTTTAACATCCGTAACCTGTGGTCTCCTTAATTCCCGCAATATGAACGGACACAAGGACTCAAAGCTCATATCACAATTTGACAATTCAATTGGCCAAACACCAAAGCCCCAACACGAAGGAAGAGACCACGCTCGCCAGCACCGGCAGGTCCTGTAAATAGAAATAATCCGCAGCAGATTGAAACATATGTGAATGAATGATAAAGTTGTACCGGAACCAAATGCTTTGTGTGGAGATGAGAGATACTCATCTCCGTTGTCCCAGCAGGACCACGACGAGCGCATAAGGACATTACAAATAGTAATTGTTGGAGCGATAATCAGAGACTGTATCCAAAGGCATGAATGTGTGAATGAATGGATGGAAGGATGGATGGACAACACCAACAACATTATTATTATTATTGCTGCCACTAACCGTAAATATTCCTAAGGATAACTACTCGCCAAGGAACATAACCACACACTCTCGCACCATGTTGATCTGTGCTACCCTCCACCCACTCTTCGCTGAAAGCATCCTGCTGTGACGAACAATGTGTGACTGTATCCTCGTAATGTTCCTACACATCATGGCTGAGCGCACCAATGGGGGGAAGGATGGGTGGAGGGAGGTATATGTTTATTATTATTTTTTGTTTGTTTTGTTTTTATATTAAGATTGTTACAAAAAAAATAAAACGACACAAAGTTAACATGGCCACGTTACAAGCGAAACTTTTGCGCTGCTCCGCCAGCCGTACCAGGGGTATGGGCAACATGGATTTATTCACTCCGAACAATACAATCAAAAAAAAAAAATGAAAAAGACAACCCCGCTGCGGAGTACTACTCGTGCAGAGCAACAGCAACAACAACAAAAGAACAACACCTCTCTGGAGTATATTTGTGGGGAGAAAAAATTAAATTCAGAAACAGCAACATTTTCTGATGTCGCTGTTGTTGTTGTTCTTGTTGGGATTTTGTAGTTGTCGTAACATTGGTGTACTTCGGTTGCAACGATGACAAAACATACAAATTCAATTATTCCCGGAGAATTTCGGAGGGCAACTTTTCATAACCACGGCCACCGAAATTTTGCATTTGTTTGAAATGCACAGCAAAAGAAAAAACAAAAAGCAAAAGTAATGAACGAACAACAAACAACAAATTAGTAACTACAAAATATTCGAATGGAAGAAAGGAACCGAGGGACTGAAGGGAGGGAAGGATGATAGCAGTGGAATTGTAGTTGAGAACATGGAATTTTAGTTGAGTAATTTGACTTGGAGAACATGGAATTGTAGTGGAGTCGTAGTTGACTTGTAGCCCAACCAATTTATGTTCTACATCAGCCTTAATTGTTACATTTTGTAGTTGGTAATCCTACCCAGTCTTGCAAACGGGGAATGCGGCCCCAAGACCACTGTACCCAACTAACATTACCCGATGAAAGCCGAATCATGTTTAATATTAGAAATGGGGCTTGTCATGATTACAAAATGATACAAAAACAAAAATGAAGTAGAAACTCCTGGGAAGCGATGCCATTTTTGTGTCCTCCACCTTAGGATGGAGTGTATATTAATTTTGTCATTCCATTTGCTGAAAAAGGCGTTTTTCGATATTTTTCTTCGACTTTAACTCGCCTATAGAAACTTGATCGTTTAATAATATCATTATTATTATTAAACACGCATTAACATTTATATTTATGCATAAGTAAGTTATTCAGACTATATTTTTTTCAATTCTCCTGCAAAGAAATGGAAAATCGAGATACGCCTTTTTCACATTAAGCCATCGCTCACAGATCAATCATACAATTATAAGTTCTACGGAGAAAAACAGATTGGTAAGTAAAATTCGAAAACCTCTAATGCGTTTTTATAATCGAAGACAATTTTGTATGTATGTGTCTGTTACGTACAAATTTCCGAGAAATGTAGCAAAGCTAGAAATGATAGTTGTTCTCCTCGAGTGCGTGGTGGTTGAAAGAGATCAATCACACTTTGTTAATATTCCAGCAAATTTATTTGCAAACTCCCGTCAGATTGTGCTTCTTCACTACTGCTGATCATGCTATGTTTGTTAATCAATCATATTATGGTCAAATTTACATAACCTGTTAGACTGAATTTCATCATTGTTGTTTACATTTTAGTACTGCGCAGTTGATCCACTATGCCAACAGAATAGGTCCACAGTGGATGGCTTCAAGATAATGGGAAAAACATTTAAAACTAAGAAATACTTTGTTGGAGTTTGATTCAGTGGAATACATAAAGGACCATTTGGAATATATAAAGGAGGAACCTCCTGTAAAAAATCTATTCACTGTGGTTCAGCATTTAATAGTTTATTTTTCAAAATATTTCAGAATCAAAACTTGGACTAGCCCTATCAGTTGCCGAACACTAGTCAAAGAAGAAAGTTAAAATACAAATTATTGAAAGGTACACTTGTACAATTTGCTATCTTTTTTATTAATTTTTCATTTTGTTCTTTAATTTCTGTTGCAGAATATTCAATGAAACTGGACAACGGTTCAAAATCCATTAGCTGATTTCTGAGAAAACTGTATCAACACCCGTAAATAAGCTGAACAACTATCCGTACAAGAATATACGAATAAGTACTCGTTTCTTAAATTAATAAGTAATTGAATTAAATTATAGTTTTTAAATTTTAAAAATAATCAAAAAATATCGTTACAAAAATATAAAAAGACTCAACTAAATTTTATTTGTAAATCTAGATTTTTGGTTATTTTAACAAAACACAACAACTTCGGTCATTATACACAAAAATATCGATTTGCATAAAAATGTTAGTTGAGTCTTTTTTTTATATTTTGGTAACGATATGTATTCATTGCAAAAATATAGCGACATAGCATAACATTTATTGAACATAATACGACTGTATGATAATCATAATATGATTACGTGAAGATCATATTATGATTGATGGCGGATCATACTATGACTATCTTGGGATCATGATATGATTGCGGGACCATAATTTGTTTACAAAATGATCATATTATGATAATTTAAGGACACTTTTATAATTGAGTAGGGATGATCCAGTATGAAGATAACAGTATGATTATTGGGATCATAACATGATAACATTAATAAGATACCCTTCCACTACGATCACCCCAATCATATTTGTTTGCGTGTAACCGCACAGTTGTCTGCCCTTCTTACAGAAATCATACCTGTGCGGACCTTTGCACACTTATAAGCCTTTAACTTATTTGCTTATCAAACGATATCTCTCTTTCTCGCCGGATTTATAAAGAAGAAATTTAGACCTTTCGTTAATTAAGAAAACTTGAGACATCTGTGCGAAGTTGGCCAGCAAAACCATTTATTTGTGAGGTAGTCGTTCCACTGCTGAATTTATTTACAAACGCCGTTTAGTAAGAAGTCAAACGCCGTACAGTGGTTCAGAATCGAAATCCATCGGCCAAAATTCAATAAGTTTTGTTCTAGT
Source organism: Polietes domitor (assembly GCA_947397865.1). Classification (NCBI taxonomy): domain Eukaryota; kingdom Metazoa; phylum Arthropoda; class Insecta; order Diptera; family Muscidae; genus Polietes; species Polietes domitor. Next base: position 93,023,951 of record OX377619.1, on the reverse strand, counting down.
AGACATTTTAGACAAGGACGCAAGGATTATTTTGAGATATTAATATTAAAAATCGAGAAGTTTTTCGATTTTAAAGAAAATTAAAATTTTTATTTTTTTTGTCTATTTTTGATTTTTTACAGAACTTAAAAATGTCTACTAGAACAAAAGTTATTGAATTTTGGCCGATGGATTTTGATTCTGAACCATTTGTAATTATTTGTAATTTTTCCAAAAGTACAAGATTTGGTCATTCCGTCATTTTTTTCGAATTTGATGTCCAACAAAAATACCTAAAATTCATCAAATCAGATAAAAATTATAATAAAGTTTTACTAGATTTGCCGTTTTCGCATATTTTCCTAGAAAAATTAGCCGAATTCCCAAAGTAGGGAAAATGTGTACCAAAATTTGGGATTTTTACAAAAAGGATGCTGATCATTTCTTTCTTACCAGTTTATTTTCTGTCTTGTTAAATTTGTTTGAAGAAAATGTATCTAAATTTGAAATTTATTCCGATTTCTTCATACATTTAATTGTATTATTGAACTTATAAAAAATCACTTGAATGTGTTTAGCAAATTCGTGAATAGATATATAAGAAGCACTTCTCGTTCGTTTGCCGAAATTTCACGTATTTCGACGTAGGAAAATGTTTTCCCTAACAAGGACTGGAAATACACCTAATATACAGACTATTTAAGCATTTTTTTTAATTTCTGTTTTATATCCACTTGAAATTTGTTGCGCACATTCTCTAGTAACGTGAAGGCACCAAAAAGTGAATAAAAGTTGTAGCGGGCGAAATGAGATCAAAATTGTTCCAATGATACGTAAAATACAAAGATTTTTCAAAAGTCGTACTTTTAAGGGATACATACCAAATCGCTGAAGTCGAAATCATGTAATTTGGAATATACATTCAACTGACTGCAAAACAAAAATGATTTTTTCAAAATTTGTACTTTTATGCGGAAAATGGGGCGATTGGGGATAAAAATGGTAACAACCAAACGGTTGCAGCTAAAGTAATGAAATTCAGTGTGCACATTTCCTTAACTGCGTAGACGCGAAAATTAAAGAGATCTTTCGATACTCGTGCCATCATGATCCAAATGGAATCAAATTTGGCACCAATCAAGCGACTGTAGCTAGAATCATGATCTTCAACATTTGCACTCGTCTGACTGTCTATAGGGGAAAATAAGAGGTACGATTTTTTCACAATTCATTCTTTTAGATTCAACATGGAAAAAGGAGTGTAACTGGTACCAAGCAAAGGACTGTATCTAGAATCATGAAATGTATGTAGGTGTGTATATTCCACTCTGAAACATTTTGGATCTTCAATATTAGAACTTTTCCTATCAAAAAGGGTACAGACATTTAGGCTGCAGCTGGAATCAAGACGTTGCAAATGGGGGAAATTCGAGCTTGAGGGAAATTGTTTCTACCTAATAACGACTGATAATAAACCAAATTTTTAGAGCATATTTTTGAAGATTGCTGTCTATGTTCACTTTCTGACTACACTTGAAGTTTTATATGGATAAATACAGTGACTCTCATTAATATTCGACTTTCTCATTGGCGCAAGATCAAACGCCAATTAATCCATGTACGTTATTTAAACATAAAACTTTATTTTTTTAATCTTAATTCACCATTAGATGAGCTTCAAAATCAACGAAAAAAAAAATAACTCATTACAAGTAATAAAAAACAACGCATTACTTTATTATTTTAATATTCGGTTTTTTCTTAAAAAAGCATAATTATTAAGACTGGACAGCTTCAAATTTTATCAGGACATTGATCCGATACACAAAACTCGTTTAATCCAGGAGTAACTTCTTTATAACTGCCCAAAAGTGTTCCATCCTTCTCCCGAATACCCAGACATGAACCCCAAAGAAAATTTGTGGGATGAGTTGGACACCTTATTCGCCGCCACTCAATAACCTCCACATCCGAACTGAAAAAGCGATTACATGAAGAATGTTATAAAATACGAATTTCCTGTACCCGAAAAATCGTGGAAATTATGCCAAATCATGAAAGAGGCGTTTCCCTACGCCTAATAAATACTAAATGTTCACAAAATCAATTTTTTGTCTTATTAATTCTTCTTTGTTAAGAAAAACTGAATATTAACGACGCAATGATTTTTGATATAAATGAAGTAATGCGTTGTTTTTTTATTTTTTGTAATCAGTTAATTATTATTTTTTTCGGCGGATTTTGAAGCTCATCTAATGGTGAATTAAGATTAAAAAATAAAATTTTATGTTTAAATAACGTACATGGATTAATGGGCGTATGATCTTTCATCAATGAGAATGTCAAATATTAATGAGAGTCACTGTAGTAGAGGACTATTAATATTATAAAGAGTGATTTTTTTGAGGTTAGGATTTTCATGCATTAGTATTTGACAGATCACGTGGGATTTCAGACATGGTGTCAAAGAGAAAGATGCTCAGTATGCTTTGACATTTCATCATGAATCGTCTTACAAACGAACAACGCTTGCAAATTATTGAATTTTATTATCAAAATGCGTGCTCTGTTAAGAAAGTTCATTGCGCGCTTCCATTTTATGGTCAGTTTAATCGACCCACTGAAGCGGCTATTCGGGCTATTGTGACTAAATTTCGCACCAAATTTACATTGTTGGACATTAAACCACCAACACGCTTACGTAGAGTGCGAACTGAAGAAAATATCGCAGCTGTATCGGCCAGTGTTAATGATGACCACCAATTTTCGATTCGTCGCCGTTCGCACCAATTGGGTCTCTGTTACTCAAAAACGTGGAAATGCCAAAATTGGACTAAGCGGATGGACCACCTAAGACGCAGCCGCGGTCAACATTTAAATGAAATTATCTTCAAAAAGTAAATGTCATGGACCAATCTAACGTTTCAAATAAAGAACCGATGAGATTTTGCAAATTTTATGCGTTTTTTTAAAAAAAAAAGTTATCAAGCTCTTAAAAAATCACCCTTTAATAATGAAGCATCACAATTTTCCTAATATTGTTCTGCATTTCTATGTAAAGTCCACCATTCCGTGGTGGAGGACATACTTACTTACTTATTTGTGATGAAAAGGGAATGTAAAAAATCGTGTGCCACTCTTTACCAAGATTTTTGTTAAATTTATCATGTATTACAACATAACTTCAACAGTTATCCCTAGATTTTCTTCAATCAACCCTAGTTTTCTTCTTTATGATGCCAGTTATTACAAAATATTCTGTTGTCTAATTTTAATTTTAAAAAAATATGAATTTATTTATTTAAGAGTGTTCATAACTTCTACAATTATCCATAGATCCTTAACAAATAGGCATTGTTCTATTCGTTAAAATGTTAGCCATTACAAAATGAAATATTTTTCTATTTTTTAAGGGTTAAAAAACAATTTGTTTCAACGTGAACATTTGCAGCCATCACAATTAACTTCAATTGAACCTACAAACAGGCGTTACTGGATTTTTATTATTAAAATGAGAGATCAAATACTTCGTTTATATTTTTAATTTTAGTAAAAAATAGAAATGCAAGTAAGTAAGCTTCAGTCGGCTAAACCGACTTATATATACCCTCACTCTCAAAGAATATATATGTATACGGAAGTTATAAGGAATTAAATTTAACGTAGGACAGGATAGGATAGAGACAATTGTGTGGGAGGTACAAGAAGGGGCGTGGCTAAAGCGTAAATATTTTTTAGGTTTAAAGTGAGTATAAAAATATTTTTAAATATCAAATTGCAAATGATTTTGACCACCCGTAGGGATGTTATGTTAAACCGAAGTTTATGCCACTTTGTGTGGGAGGTATCAGAAGGGGTGTGGCAATATCGCACATATTCCACAGGAATGTAACCACTATAAAAGCATTGCTAAATATCAAATTTCACAGTATTCCGATCATCAGTATAGAAGTTATAACATCTTTAATTTTAAGTAGTTTTGAGTGATTTGTGTGGGAGGTACTGGAAGGGGCGTGGCAAAACCCGCCATATTTTGCACAATTAAAATGATTATAAAAACTTTATCAAATATCAAAATATAGCTGATTACGAATATCCTTGTGGAACTTATATGGAACCTATTTGGGAATATGGACTATTTGGGTGGGAGGTACTGGAAGGGCATGGAAATGTCGTCCATCTTCGAACTTAAACTAAGTTTGGGGAAAATATTATTATGTGCAAAGTTTGTGGTGATTCCTTAACTCCCTTCGAGAGTTATCGTGTACACCAGCCAGCCAGACGGACGTACGGACGGACATGACTCAAACATCTTAAAAAGTCATGAAACGGACTTGGTCCAATCATACTTGGGGTCTTAAGTCACTCCTTCAATGCGTTACACTTTTTTTCAGTCCCAAAAACCCATAAAATTGTTTAATATCGTTTTCGAGTTTAGAAAGCCAAAATACATCAGAAAATGCCATGGATAACCCTAAGGGCAATAGTGTTACCAAAATTAGGAAAGCCAACCTCCAAAGACGGATAATTTTTTTACGACTTTTTGAGCACCAAAACATCGAAATGATAGATCATCTGCTAGAGCCCTGATTTGGAGCACATTCTATTCTTCTTGTTCACTCCCAATTAAGATCAACTACGTGGAAAACGATGTTTGTGAGCCGTTGATGCGTCCAAAGCCCATGCTTCCGTGGAGTCTCACGCGATATAGAAAACGATATGAAAAATGTTTCGAGCACATGAAAATTTGAGTATATTTTGAAAAACAATATCAGTAATTTAAATCTCAAATTTCAGTGTTTTCAATTATTAGGCTAACAACAGCAATTTCATTGCCTTGAGTTTTCAAAAACAACTTACCAATTCCCAGCTCAAGTTTTAATCACCAAAAGTGTTTAATTACCTGAAACAGAAATAATAGAAAACATACATTAAAGCAATGTTCAATAAAGTCAGGGCAGCAGTTAAAAATAAAAGACTTCCAAAATAATAAAAAATCAAAACCAGATGATGTTGGCGAAAATATTTTTTTAGAAACCACAATAAAATATTTCGTAAAAAACAACAAACCCACCATTAAGCTAATAAATCCTTAAAAAGAGGAGGCGTCTGGAAACGCAATGCCCGACTATGAGGGCGTGGCCAATTCCTTAAAAGGAAAACATCGACGAAATCCATTTTAAACTTTCGACCACCACCACAACCATCATTAACTCTACGGGAAGCATTAAATGACGCCGACGATTACAACGGCCATTTGGCCACAGACCACAAACTCGTGGCAGCAGTCCACAGCAATTGGGTGGAAATGACCCACATCAAAGTGAGAGATATACAGAGAGAGAGTGAGGCGAGCACGCGTTTGAAATTTTACAAAATTCATGGCGAATTATTAGTTTTTAATATCGCAAATCGCGATGCGATTGTAAATCGTAAATTGTGACTGATGAGCAAAAACTAAATCAAGTCAAAGCTGAGCAGAGCAAATCAACCCGAAACCCACATGATTGTGATGATGCCTTTCATCGAATAAATTTACAAAACGAGTCAGTCCTCCTGCTGCCGACTGTGACAATGTTTTCATTGGCAAGCCAAAGGACTTCCATCGCAGACGCTCTTGGGTGCCGATCAACACTCGCAGGACATGCAGTCGTGTCGTCCCTGTTCGCTGCCACGATTTGATTGAGAAAATTATCGAACAATTGTTGGGAAACAATCAAATTTATAATGACCGTTACGAAAATTAATCACCCATCGCACACTCACTCGCACGCTTGCGTGTCCTTAACACAACAATAGGATCCTTGTGTTCATGAGGTATGTTCGTTGTTCTTGGGTTTGTGGCGGCGGCGTCCCACTGTGATTCTTTCAATGTCCAATAATGAACAGGCATAAATTGTAATGGACGTGGACATGGATGCGGTGCGATGGGTTGGGTGTGTTTATGTTTTGTGTCTGAATTTTGAAATGTTGACCCATTAAAATGATTTGGCCAAATGTTTGTTGTCCATAAATAAATATTACGAGCAGCAATTCTATGGATTCCATTGTTTGTACGTATGTATGTGTGTGTGTTTATATTCAAATCATTTGCAAAATATTGTAAATACTTTCGTCCAAGTGTGTGTCGTCCCTCGGGGGGGTGGGGGTTGTTTGTGCACAATTGAAGTTGAAAATAAATTCTGTTGTGGTCTTTCTATTGCGGTGACGGTCATTGGAATGGAATGATATATATCAGTTTGACATTGCTAGAGCCAGTGAAGTTAACTTATTTTTTTATATCTTAAAATTGCGACACTTTTCAAAATTTGAAGCCATTTCTTATTATTTGACACGAGAAAAAAATCAGTTTTTGTAAATTTTTAAAAAGTTAAAAAAACTCACCCTAGTGCACATACCTCTCCAATTGTGTAGACTTACATGGGAAGTGTACAATAGAGCGTACCAGGTTACAAGTAAAAAAAAAAAAGTTCGCCGTACACCTTCGAATATGAAGTATTATTGAAAGGTAGTTTCAAAAAAAATTTTTTTATTTTTTTATGCCGAACGTAGGGGTCGCGCTTTTACATTTTTCTATATAACTTCTGCATTTATAAACGGATTTTAAAGTGTGATACATCGATGTTTTTGTCCGATTTTTTTGTCTTTGAAGTCATTGAGCTCAAACATGATTCATGATTTTATGCGAGCTTTAATTTTCGATTATTAGAGTGGTACATTAGGGTAGTAGCAACTGAGAAATGATGGGTAAGTACCAGAAGGGGGTGCTTGAGCTCAATGACTTCAAAGACAAAAAAATCGGCCTCGTCGAGACAAAAACATCGATGTATCACACTTTAAAATCCGTTTATAAATACAAGTTATATAGAAAAATGTAAAAGCGCGACCCCTACGTTCGGCATAAAAAAATAAAAATTTTTTTTTTGAAACTACCTTTCAATAATACTTCATATTCGAAGGTGTACGGCGAACCTTTTTTTGAGGTACGCCCTAGTGTACAATCCCGTGAGGATGTTCTGCAAGTGGACTGTATTATTTTTCTTGGTCTCACAGGATTGTAAAAATACCAGTTGGTACAACCAAGATAAATAAAGAACATAAAACAAATATATATCAGTTTATCTTCAGATTTATTGTGGGCGTTTTTGCTCCTTACCGCTTCAGTCGTGAAAATCCAAGTGAACGACTTGTTGCAGCAAGAAGAAAATGGTGCTCAAAAATTAGTATTCTGCATCAATTGGAAACTTCATGGAAAACCTTCGTCCAATTGAGTAAAAGCTATTTCCGAACTCAATTAGACGTAGGGTTGCCATGAAGCTTATTACAAGAATAAATGAGAAACAACTATTTAAGTGTAAATAGTACTAATAATTCATAGGGAAATTCATTTGCCTTATGTATTGAGACATATTTTAAAGATAGTAAAAAATTCATGCAACTTATAACTAAAACGAACTCGTAAGAGTTCGTTAAGGTTGAACGTAGTTCAACATGCCGCCGCCTCTTGCAGTACTGCAACTTAAATTTGGCATGTTCCCGATATAGTCCATCCAAAAATAGTGCTCTGTGCGATGGGCATGTTGGAGGACTTTTGAATTAAGCCTGCACGTAATACTTTGGACATCTGATCGTTGGCTAGGAGTATTTCGACGCTGGATGGGTTGTAAAAATTTGGATCTGCGAGGTCAGGTATATGGTTGTAGATTTCTTTACATATCTTCACAAGTTAGCCATTTGTACTCAAATTGAAGCAACGATCCTCTTATTAACAGGCGACTGATCGATACTGGATGACAGTAGACTAAAAAGTACCGGTCACTTCACTAGCAATTGTAGACAATTGACGATTAATTTTATATAAATTTAATCTATATTTATAAAAGAGAATGCCGTCCGTGTGAACACGCAAAACTTTATAACGGATCGTCTGATTTTCACGATTTTGGGCTTGATGAATTCGTGTTGGCCCAAGGAAGGACATAGGATGTAGGACAATTTCCAGAAAAATATAAAATCTGGGAAGATTTTAACGAAAATTTTACTGTTTTTTTTTGTGAGTTTAACAAAACCAAATAATATTTCGAATGTTTTAATTTTTTTTTTCAAACCACGATAATATCAATATGATAAGATCAATATGAAACCTGATTTTAATTTTACCATTTGTATTTTGCCTGGCGAAGCGGGCGGGGTTCAGCTAGTTTTTATATAAATTATTAATTTTTATATAAATTATAATTTTATATCAAAAAACTTTAGCCAACCTCGGAACTCTACAAGTCAAGACGTCAAAATAAAAAATAAAACAATAAAAAGTGTGTTCTCAATTTTCAACGCTGGCATGCTGGCCAAAAAGAGCCTGAGAAGTGTCTCTCTATAGCAGCGAATGGACAACATTTTATATTTCCATTGGAATGGTGATATTGCAATTAAATTAGGATCCATACAACAAATTAATTAAATGCCATTTCTGCGTAATTTTAGGTTTTATTATTATGTCATTCGGCACAGATAACGATCAGACAATGGTCGGCGACAGAACTGATTCGGACCGAAATTAATTACAAATTAATTTAAATGCCGTCGTTGTCTGAGTTTTTTTTCTAAATAAAAACAACCACGAAACGAATATGCAAATCAAACAAAAGATGTGCCAATAAAAATACGTCGACCCGGTTGGAAGAGAAACCACCGATCATCGCAATGAAATGAATCACTTTCGTGTTAATTTGCGGCGGCCTGAAGTGGGAGATGCACCGAAGTGGTGGTGTTGTGGGTCATAAAATATCGACACTGAATGCCTTTCAGTAGTCGCATTAAGTCGCATGACCAACAACGAGAGGGCCACGGTGCACAGTGCTTCGTCCAGTTGGCAAACTTCAAATTTCGTCAGGGCCCACATATGCATAGATTTAAATAGCACAAAATGGAAATTATAGTCAGTTGATTCCCGATTTAAGCCACATTAAATCGAAATATTCTTCATATTATTCGTCGAGTACTGAATACACTGTCCAATAATTTAAGACTTTTTGATTGAAGCAGAATAGCGTCCCTATAATTGTGAAAGGGCATGTTGAGTAGACCATTTTATAGACCAGCTGGTCTGAGTTTTTTTTTACAGTGGGTCAAAGTTTTAATTTTTGGTCGAAGGGAGCATTATACTAAGTAAAAAAATGTTGTAAGTTAATGTCCGAGAGAATTCTCATTGTTAAAAATATATTGTGGAATTTATGAGGATCACCTTCGTGGAAGATCTTAACTCTCTAGTTCCCTCTTTATGGGTCATAGTCTTTTCAAAAAGGACATTAAAAGATTAAAATGTTCACCAAATTTGTAAATAATGCTCTTTATGCTTAAACTAGCAGTGCCAGCTACTTCGCACGCGGAAAAGCCAGTTATTTGTCATCAATTGCATCCATGTCTGTTATTTTATATTATCCATCTCTGTATTTATATAACTTTCTTTTGATAGATATAGATAAACATAAAATAGTAATTTGGAAACCTCCTATTAGATAGCACTCAGACACAGTCAAAGGAATGTGCTTGTCGAATTACACTTTTTTAGCAGAACTGCCTTTGTATGTATCGTTTGTATCATTTTCTACCCAGTTTCAAACAATAAATTACAACCGCAGAATCTTGTTTATCGTCGATCTCATGTTTCTAGATGCAGTCGGCCAATTTATAACTTTTTTTTTCACGATTTTAACTTTAACACTTTATATATATTTAATATTTATTATAAATTCATATTACAAATGTTAAGATTATTATAATATAAATATATTATATATAATAATATTATAACATTATTAAAACATAATTTTGAAGCCTCAGCGTCATATTGACATTATTGAGGCAAGTTGGGTTTTGCACTTTATTTGGTACCACGTTTATCCCTTGTCGTCCCGCATCCTCCTTATAAGTACACATTTTGAAATATCCATTTATGTTTACGTTTATGTAATTAAAAGGCTGACCACCATTTTTGTCCCGCGCACCACTTAAAAGTACAAATATCGAAAAATCAAGTTTTACAGCGCTTCTACATGGTCAGAGGATTTTACATATCAAATTTCACGATTCTAGCTGCTATAGTTTAGTTGGTACCATTTTTATCCCCTTAAAAGTACAAAAATGCATTTATATTGCACTTCTATGTGGTGAAAGGAATTAATATACCAAATTTCTCGATTCTAGCTGAAATACTTTAGTTGGTACGCTTTTTATCCCTTTTTGTACCGCTCGCCCTTAAATGTACAAATTTCGAAAAATACATTTATGTTGCAGGTCTACGTTGTCAGAGAAATGTAAATACCGATTTTCACGAATATAGCTGCACCACTTAAATTGGTACTACTTTTATCCCTCGTTGTCTCTTTCCTCCCTTAAAAGTACAAATTTCGAAAAATCCCTGTTTGTAGTTCTTCTGCACGGTCAGTGTAAGGCACACACCGAATTTCATGTTTCTAGCTACTGCCGTTTAGTCAGAACGAAGGTTCGATGTTTATCCACTTTTGTCCCATTTTACCCCCTAAAAGTACGAATTTCGTAAAACTCTTTCTTAGTCGGCGTCTACGTCATATTTGGGAACTATCCTGATGATGTTGAAATGCACTCATGTCCCAAAATCATTGTTATTTTGTATTGAATTAAAAAAATCGATACATCAAAAATAGAAAACTTCTTGTCGGCTAAACCGACTTATATATACCCTCACTCTCAGCGAACATATACACGGAAGTTATAAGGAATGAAATTTTACATAGGGCAGAATATTTGTGTGGAAGGTACGTGTCACATGGTCCCAGTTTCTACATTTATAAAACAATTGTGAAAACATGATCAAATATGAAGTCATAGTGGATTCCATGCACCCGTATAGAAGTTATGAAGACTTTAATATTACCTAGGATTCCAGTAATTGTGTGGGAGGTACAAGAAGGGGCGTGGCTAAAATGTAAATATTTTTTAGGTTTAAAGTGATTATAAAAACATTTTCAAATATCAAATTTCAATTGATTTCGACCACCCGTGTGGTTACCGGTTATATCGGTTTTATTATAACCAAAGTTTATGCCATATTGTGTGGGAGGTACTACACCTTTTTCAATTGTAATTCAAAAGACATTACTTGAAATTCAAAAGACACCAGTTGAAATTCAAAAATTCCATTTGCAATTCAAAAAATATCACTTGAAATTCAAAAATATTATTTGAAATTCAAAAAATGTCAATTGAAATTCAAAGCTCGTCATTTGTAATTCAAAAGACATCATTTGAAATTCAAAAGACATCATTTGAAATTCAAAACTCTTCATTTCTAATTCAAAACCCGTCATTTTCAATTCAAAACTCGTCATAAGTAATTCAAAAAACACCATTTACAATTCAAAAGTTTTCATTTGAAATTCAAAAATTATTCCGTATAGAAGTTATAAAATCTTTAAATTTAAATAGGCTAGATTGATTTGCGTGAGAGATACGTAAATCTGTTTTCTTAACAGCAGAATATTAAAGTTTACAGAAATAAATAAATGCTACCCATCCTAATGTATATTTTGCTTAAATAATTTTGTTTCCCTTTTTGAATTTCAAATGGAATAATTTTTGAATTTCAAATGAAAACTTTTGAATTTCAAATGGTGTATTTTGCATTACAAATGACGAGTTTTGAATTACAAATGACGAGTTTTGAATTTCATATGACGACTTTTGAATTTCAAATGGTGTTTTTTGGTTTACAAATGACGAGTTTTGATTTCAAATGATGAGTTTTGAATTTCAAATGATATTTTTTGAATTTCACTTGATATTTTTTGAATTTCAAATGGATTTTTTTTCAAATGGTGTCTTTTGAATTACATTTGAAAATGGTGTAGAAGAGGCCCATCTTCGAACTTAAACTAAGTTCGGGAAAAATATTACCATGTGCAAAGTTTGAATTTATTCCTTAGCTCCTTTCGAGAGTTATTGTGTACACCAGACAGACGGAAGGACGGACGGACAACGCTCAACGAGCTTAAAAAGTCGTTTTCTGTCCCAAATGATATACCCTCCTACTCTGTAGAGAGTGGTTCTAAAAAGGACCGATTGGAACACAAACAAACAAACTTTAGAAGGTAAAGGGTGGCTGATGAATACAGCTACCATGCTACTTAATGCTGTTGTTAAAGGACTTATTCTTTGCAGAACTGCATCGAAAGTGAATCCCTTTCAACACTGTGTGGTTTCAACAGGATGATGCGACTTTGTCACATAGCCAGAGAGAATTGCTGCGAAAGTTCCCCAAGAAGGTGATTTCTAGACACTCGACATTTCGTTGGCCCCCAAAGTCTCGTGACCTCACTGCACCTATCTTTTTCTTGTGGGGTTATTTCATCTGGAAGTTTACAAACCAAATCAAAAAAATGGATGATTTAAAGCAATGCATTCGAACAACAATTGAGACAATTCTTACTGCAACTCTGCAGGATGTAATGAATAATGAATTTTGCACATACGTCACCGGCTATCGTCATGTCATTTAAATTCTTTTATTTTTAAACCCGTTAAAAAATGTAATAAAAATGTATCGGTTGTCAAATGAACAAAGAAAAAGTAATTTACATGAATTAAACAACAAGTTATTTTAGTTTCTTTATGTAGTGTCATTCATCAGCCACCCTGTAGATGCGTAATTCGCTTTTACAAAAGTAAAAAATTGTAGACAAAATTTCTATTTGGCACTGCAATTTTTCTGATGTCTTATACCTTCTAAACTCGAAAGATATTCAAAAAATATGTTCACCGGTTTTTAAAGTGCAGCGAGGATTGAATAAAGTCTAGTTTTGGAGAAAGCCAAATACTATTCTCTCCGTCGATTGAATTTTGATTCATCGCTCCAAAAACCATTTTCCAGAATAAAATTTGAGTTTTTTTTTCATACAAACTTACTCGTGTAAGTTATGTGCATTAAGTCGCATTTTCCTGGATGTTATATGAGGAACCTTCATTTAATTAATCTCCATTGTCGTCTTTCTTGGACGAGGATTTGTTTTAATGGATTCACATGTCGTATGCTTTGTTTGATATTTAAAGGCATTTTGAACAATCTTTCGAGATCTGTCTATTTTTCATATTTATTGTGAGTTTCCGAAAATCAGATGTACAAAAAGAAGAATTTTTACCAATTCTGACACTTATTTTATTTTTTTTTTTCAACAAAACGCATACACGATTGATGATTGTGGTTGCTTTTATTTTTTCAGATGTCACTAGATTTAAGGAAAAATCCCATTCAAAATTTTGAGTTTCTTTTATGACCATTACTTTAGTAAATACAGAAAGTATTGTTTCAAGATCTGGTGTAGGATATAATAAATACATATGTATATTTTCATAATCTTGCTAATATCTCAAAAATTGTTGGCGTTTCCCCTCTGAAATTTTCAGGGTGTAACATTTTAGATTTGAAGTACCGATTACTTTGACATTGAAAGGTAGAATAACCTCAATTTTTATTTTGGGAAATATTAAAAACTTACTTCCAAAGTAGTGAGTCTTTAACGCAAATTGTACGAAATTTACATGGAAAAATTTCGTGTTTTCAGGTGAAGCTTATTTTCATCTCGGTGGCTATGTCAATAAGCAAAATTGCCGCATATGGGGTTCAGAGAACCCACACGTGACTATTAAGAAGCAAATGCATCCACACCGAGTCACGGTTTGGTGCGGATTTTGGGCTGGCGGCATCATTGGGCCATGTACTGAAAAATTGTGTTGATCGGATGAGCCAGTCGTGGTAGTCATATGAATGATATTCGCCCTTATTCCAGTAGTCATCGTCGACACAAAATGACGCCGTCATGAGTTGACGATTGTAAATTGGTATACGCGTTGTCAATATTGAGATTTATCGATCGTCGTCGACGCATATTTGGTATTCTGTAAGTTATGTGACGTTGATATTGTGTTGACGCGACTCTGATTTAAATTTTCTAAGTGTTCAAAAATGATAAAAAATAAAATTGTGGATGAATTGGAAAAACTTAAAATAAAAACGCGAAACAATTTAATTAATTTATTTATTTTGATAACAATTTTGAAAATCTTCCAGTTGTTTGCAGGCATGGATGGAATAACAAAAAAATTAAATGTCTTTGGTCCGTCGAAACGTACAACATGACATTTCATTAAAATGAAAGTTTTAGAAGAAAATTATCGCCAACAGTCGAGCGTAATGCTACCAGAGAGAACGATTCAAGCAATTCACACTCAGCCCGCTGGAGCATATCTGATACATTTTGAGGGCACCGTCCATTCGTCATTCTGGGCGATAAATGTGATGTCCAAGAGGTAGAATGTGGTTTGGATACAGAAGCTTCCTTTCTTTCGGCATTTTCAATAGTCCCAAGTTAAATTCGTTTTCGCGGCGATCGCTCCAGTTGAGTGTCGGCTAGACATCTTAATATTGATGTCGATTTGATTGTTTTCCAGCGCATGCATAAATGTTATTTTATTGACAAGAAAGTAATGTTGGAACCTTTTGAAGAAATAACAAAACACACACCCCAACATTCTTTAATTTTTGCCACTCACATTTCATCTGGTAAATTGACTCCTGTCTAATTTTCAAATTTAATTTGCAAATTTTCTTTTCAATTTAGATTTTATTTCTTTTCTCCATTACTCGAATCAGAATTTAAAAATTTAAATTGCCCACCCTATATGTAGCTATTTCTTTCGAGAATTAAAAAAGTCTCAATACGTTTCACACAACAAAAAATGGCTTGTTGAATAAACCATCTGCCTCAAAGTTCCATGGTAGCCACAGTTTGAAAAGATTTCAAAATAATTTGGTCCAACATAACACGTTGTAATCGATGATTTAACATGCCCCCCATAACTTTCATATTGAGAAATGAAATAATTTAAATTGTTTCATTTTCCCCCCAAAGATTTTCTGAGCCCCTTACTACAATTGTTGCAATCGATTTATGCGCACGAAACACTGTGTCCTCGCATTTCCGTCTTATAGCCACAAAACGAAGAGAGAAAACCCAGCGAATTCCAATGGCCGCGAAACGGATTCAAAGGCACAGGTGTTAATTAAGAATTTATGCGTCGCAGCAATAAAACCAGCCAATATTTCTCCTTAAAACCAATCCATTAAAATCGTAAAAATCTCGTAGCATCTCCGGGAGGGTTAAAATCGCTGCGATTTGAATATGCGAACAGTTGTTTATGTTGCATGCCTCATTAAAGCGTCTAATGAATGCACTTTCCCGTTTGTTATGGCTATGAAACGCAACAATTGCTGTAGCGTTGCGCTCCTGGAAAATTGTCATTGTCGAAATAGCGTTTCTTTGTCCGTTCATCGAATGCCATGTAAATTAAGAGATTGCTGTCATATGTTGCCGGAAAGAGGAGAGAGTGATTTGAAGTTAAAAAACATACACGCACACACACACACAATAAAATGCGCTGCTGCGGAATAAAAAATCGACCTGCCTCCGCCCATCCGCATGGTGTGTCAGACCGCATTATCTTTCATAAATCTGGAATCTAATTGATTGCCACTGCCGTGATGTGCCACTTTCAGGACGAGACGGGCCAAGGACATGAATTGTTAATGAAAATATTTTACATAAACTGTGGATTAGTGAAAACTTGATAATGTGAACGGTTGCATGTAGATCATGATCATAACACTCTTGGAAACGCATCTTGTATATATATCGCATAAGTAAATTTGGTTAGTAATACAGAAGCGCCACTGATGAGTTATCTTCACAGAAAATATGAAATACATATACGACGACATTATGGTATTACAAGAAAATACGTAAAAATCAATCAAATCGATCACTAATAACAAATTAAAAAAAAGATTTCAGGAAAAAATTAATAAAATTTTCTCATTTTGAGTATAAAACTTATTTGATTTGAGGAAAAATTGAATTAGAAACAAGTTCAAAGCATGTCTTACTTTCAACTTAAATTTGGGAACAAGTGAACCGATAATCGCGCTCTAGAAGCCTCATATTTGCCATAGAAACGACTGCAGTGAAAGTGGACCACACCTGTCTATGTTTCGATGTAGACCCCATACAAATGTTACAATTTCCTCTATCCTAGGTAAAATTAAATGCTTTACATGTGCCTGAAATCCATCATGGCTTCATAGTTGATCATGTTTTTACAACTATTTACAAATGTGGAAATATATATTCCCTCTCTCACCTTCTTCCAATCTATCAAAATTCTGAGTCAGAACCTTGTTATTTTAAAAAAATCAATTTGTTCCAATAATTATTAAGAAATTGCTTTCCTTCAAGTCGATTTACCTGGAAAGTGTCATAAGGCGATAGATAGGTGTTACCGTTCGTCAAGAAGAGAGAGTTCGTTGAACTAAACTATGTAGAGTAGAATGGATGAAGGCATCTTTATTGAATTAATATTCGGTCATATTTGGTGGGGGATATTAAGGATGATCCTTTATCATTCACCGGAAAACCTTTTTCTCATTTTCCAAATTAAACCAAAAAAAACAACAATTTCGGAACTACCATTTGAAACAACCTCGACCTCGGGTGCCCTCGATTGGCCATGAAGGTATTGATAGTCATTTAGACACACTACCAGACACAAAGTTAAGGATGAATTCATATCTGAAATTGCAATAAATTGGCGAAACGCTCAGTCTTTTTTGCACGTTGCACGCCAACCCCTCCCCCCGTAGAAAAATGCAAAAAGGCAAATTTGCATTGTTACAGTGCCTGGCGTGGAGGACGGGACGGGAAGGACACCTCGTTGGAAGTACTAAATCATCCCCTTTTTAGTTCGGGTTGCGTCACATTACCACGAGTCATATGTGCACATTAAAAAGTAATATTCCGATTGTTTGGATGGATTGCAAAACCTGAAAATCCCTTCTTGTCCGTCCGTCCGTCTGTCCCTGTTAACAAATGTAAATATTCTTTTGGAAATGTGAGGTAATAATGAAAACATCATTCGGCAGCGAGCTGTCATTCCACAACACCCGACTCGACACACAGAACAAAATATTTGTTTAGCCCTCCGGTAGGGTATGATTCTAGGATGTCTATGACGAGGATGGCTGACTGGCTGGCTGGCTGGTTACGACATGAATAATGATGACTGGCCTGGTATGCAAACTATTCCTCCTCTCTCACCCCTTTTTCCGCGTAATAAAGTTGTCGATGTTGATGTTCGTTGGGAATAACCCTCTTCTTAACCCTCGCAACCCTCCCCAAAGGAAGAAAGGCCAAAGAGGCATTGCTTATGAATAAATTAAAATGATGTTGAAAAAAAAACTGAAAAACATAAATACAACAACAACGGCAACAATAGTTATTGCCCATACATTTTTCAACAAAAAAGAGGAACAAGCCCACCATGTGACATGACAGGATGGCTTGCAGGCAGGCAGACAGTCAGTCAGTCGGGCATAGGGTTCCGAAGGATGTGCCAACATCTGTGCCTTATTTGCCGCCGCTGCTCATTTGATTTGCGAGTCACTTGTGCTGAATTGGTGGCATTAGACGCAAATGAACGGATGGGAAGGGAAGCGAATAGCTGCGGGGAGTTCTACCTAAACCCAACCATAAAATCCCCGTTAAGCCTTAATAAGATGATAATCATTTATTAATAACCATATCAATTTGATGGCTTTATCGCCCGATCCCGAGATTGCACTCTTCCTCTACTCGAGTTGATGACAGATTCCCAATTGCCACAAAATAAGGCTGGCGTCTGGGCGAAGGCAATCGAAAGAGGTGGGGAGGTGAAGAAGAAGGCACCAATATTTTCTAGTATTATTTGAATCTAGAATTCAGACCCTATATATGAAAGATAAAGATATATATTAAAGATAATTGTGATGGCAACAAATGTTGCGAATTGCATTTGTGAATTGAATTGTGATTTCGGAGCAGACATCAACATTTTGAGAAAAATATTTTTTTTGAAAAAATCTTTTTCTTTTGCTCGTGCAAGCACAACTCACACAGTAGCTTAAAAATCGACCAAAGCACACTACTTTAACAACAACAAAATGGATTGGTGTAATAATTTCGAAAATCACAATAAAAGAATTAAAATTGCAAAAACTTTGAAAAATCTATCTCTGCTGTAACACATCACATAATTATTTTAAAAGTAATTGAAATTACCTTCAAAACAAGGTATAACATATTACAATCGGTGAAGTATTTCACGAGTTACAGGCGATTGAATGAACACGCCTTTTGAAAAAAGTAGAATTTACACCCTACACCACAGGTAATGACTTTGTGAATTTGTTTGCAACACCCAAAAGAAAGCGATATAGAATCATCGTTTATTATACCGATCGACATAGAATCACTTTTTGAATCGATTTAACCATGTCCGTCTGTCTGTCTGTCCGTCCGTCCGTCTGTCTGTCCATCTATTCTTGTAATCACTGTATCGCAATTATTGTCCGATTGTAACGATACTAGACACAAATGATTTTTGCACATCGAGAACGGACGCTATTTAATTTGAAGCAAATCGGTTCAGATTTATATGTAGCTCCCATACAAATGTCTCCTTCGATTTGACTCTTTCCTCTAGAAACCACATATTTCAACAAATTTTCTTCCAATTTGACAAAAGGCATTTGGCATTTGAAATGACGAGTTTTGAATTTCAAATGATATTTTTTGAATTTCAAATAGAATTTTTGAATTTCAAATGATATTTTTTGAATTTCAAATGGAATTATTGAATTTCAACTTGTGTCTTTTGAATTTCAAGTGATGTCTTTTGAATTACAATTGAAAAAGGTGTAGAAACAGTTCTGGTAAAAATTAGCCAGTTCGGGTCAGATTTATATATAGCTCCCATACAAATGTCTCCTTCGATTTGACTCTTTCCGCTCTAGAAACCACACATTTTAACAGATTTCCTTGAAATTTGGCAAAAACCACTTGTATTTCAACTAGAAACGGCTCTGGTAAAAATGGGCCAGATCGGTTCAGATATATATATAGCTTCAATACAAATATTGCCACTGTATTGATTATTTCCGCTCTAGAAACCACATATTTGAATAGATTTTCTTCTAATTCGGCACATCAACTAATATTTCAAATAGATACATCCAAAGCGAAAGTGGTTCACATCGGTTCAGATTTATATACAGCTACCATATAAATGACTCCCCCGATTTAATTCTTTCCGCTCTAGAAACCACATATTTAACAGATTTCCATCAATCGTTTGGGAAAGTGTCTTATATTTCAACTAGAAAACCTAAGCTAAAAATGGGTTAGATCGGTTCAGATTTATATGTAGCTCTCGTTCAAATTTTCTTACATATGCAGATATAAGTATGAAATGTGTAGTATATTTTTTTTTCTTATAGCTGTATCGAATCTTACTTGTTTTTCACTGTTGAATTGGTCATATTTCGTGAAAAAAAAAATATTTTTTTCCAAAAATACGTATACAATATTTTTATGAGAAGAATACATACACAAACTTTCAAAACAATCGCAGTACCACTTGACATGGAATGACTCATATGTAAAACTCTATGTATAAATCATGTTTTTTTTTAATTTTTGTTTAAATGGCGTGAAAAGATCCATTACAATTTAGATAAGAGAATATTTTTTTATATTGAAATAGCCGTATCTTAACGTAGAAAACAAGATCTATTTACAAATGTAGATGTCATGTTTTACAGTCTTATTACACTGTGGAGCGAAATTAAACTTTTTCGAAAATATCAATGGATTCTGATAGAGGTGGCAAAAAACGAAGTGTGCCTATTGAAGAACGCTGTAAACGCAGCAGTATGCATTCTCTTATAGCTGATATAGACTGGACATTGTTTGATAACTTTATATAATTACTAGGGTTTGCATTTTCCAGTACTTTTTATTTCCCGAGAAACGGGAATTACTTTTTCGATTTCCCAGGATCCCGGCGATGGAAATCGTCAACGTATGGTTTGCTATATAAAAACTTATATAGTTTTCTTTTTTCCGAATAAAAGATTAATAAAGTAAATTGTCAGCATAAAAAACATATAGAAATCCAGTTTTAAAGGATTTATTAAAAATAACCCTAATCCGATTTGTAGAGAATTCCTCCTGGTTCAAAATAATCAATGTGAACACACTCTAAAATATGAAATAACCCCACCTTTCCTCTCACTTCACCCTACCTCCTAAATCATTTTCTCCTATACGAATTACGGGAATCACAATGGACCGAATTTGGTTGGCCTCGAGTCGGCCACCTCTGACGGCATCCCCTGCAACCTAGACTAACCTATAAAAGAATAAAACAATAAATCAACTTTTTCCAATGATAAACAAATTATTAAGCATATTTTTTAAATTAAGAGGTTTTTTGAAATATAAAAACTTTTTGAAACAGACAATGCATTTATATACTCATCAGACAGTCTATTTCTAAGTTTATTGGAGAAGGTGAGCGCGATAGAGAATGATATTACACACAGTAGAGGTGTAGTAATAATTGTTAATATTTACATCTTCTCAACATCATCAACTCAACAGTTCCCTTTCTTGTAGCTTCGAAAACCTAAATATTCCTATTTATCAATTAATCTTTTGTTACTTTAGATTGTATGGATATTTTTTAATTTATCAGTAAATTGTATATAACTCTAGTACGATCGGACTTTATTCATAAAGATATCATGTTATATTCACTTCATAACAATTATAAATTACCATAGCCTAGCTGACACATATCTAATTAAAAGTGATCATTGTTAAATTATTTTGGCACTTTTTACAATTTTATATTCAAAACGAGGTGAAGAAGTGCGTGAAATGGGTAAAACTTTCTGCTGAATTCCAGCGGGAATCCGGTACAAATTTCCCGATATACGGGAAACAGAAAATAAGAAAATTCCCGGGTTTTTTTTTGCAAACTTTAATAACTACCAAGAGCTAAAAGAAAAATTTAATAAACAATTTCTTGTTTTAATACTCAAATAGTTAGTGACATATTATTTATATACTTACGGTAAATTTGACGTAGAATATTTTTTCCATTCACACCACCCCCCCCCCCTAAAATTGCCTTGTGTGGCTCAGTTTAGCGCCAATTCGTACAAAAGTACAAAATTAATCCTAAAATGGATTTTAAGTTTCGACTTATTTCTGGCATTTAAGTTGAGTTTTGATTTATTTCTGGATTTTTTGGCGAATTCTAAGACTGTTATAGAATTATAAGGCAAATATTTTTGACCCGCTAAATCCCTGTTTTAGGGATGTTTTTACCCTTTTTCAGAAAAGGGAGCAAAAAGTAAAGGGTAAAAATGTTCCACAAAAATATTCCTCGCAGTGTTGTAAGTAATATTGCTGAACAATGTAAGGTCAAAGGTTTTCCAATGTCGATTCACAATAAGAATGTGCAAAAGGCGAAATATTGACCCCCCCGATACAGGTATATTCTTCTTTGCCGAAGCTTTATAATGTGATAGATTTATTCTTGGTGTGCCGACTTTGTTCGACGGAGTATTTAGCTAACAGCAATTCTCATTTATTCCATGTGAAGTCTGTAATAAGGGTGATTCCATTGAAACGGGCGTGACAATTTTGCTTAAATATGTGTAAATATCCCCCCATGGCCATTGACTGAGATTTTTACTATATTGCCAATTGAAAACGTCAAGATAATCTGAATATTATTAACACTATAAAAAAGTCTTACCGTTTTAGAGATATAAAACAGACTAGAGAGTCACGGGTGTGACCTTAGCTTTGAAGAAAATCTGAAGGTTTTACTTATTTGCTTGAATTGTGTAATGTGGAATCACCCATAAGCATGTACGCTTACGTCAGATCAAAGTCATATTCGCTGGAAAATATCTCACAATGATGGGATGTTTGGTTTTGTTTTGCTTTTCTCTCGACTGAAAACTTCACAATGAAGAACTGCATTTCCTAGTTCCTAAGAAAGTTTTCAGAAAATTTATGGCAATTTCCATTGACATGTGCGTTATGACACTTTATCATACATTTTATGAAGCGACCTTTTCATTGAGGTTATGACTAAATCATAAATATTACTGAGCTAAAATTCCATTGAAGAATGCAAAAATTGGTGTTTTGCCGCGCCCTTTCTAGTACCGTCAAAAATCGAAATCTTCATAACGGCATATCTTCTTCGATTTGATATTTAACATCGCGAACAAAATTGTCCTGTTCCTTTAGGTTTCCAATTGAGATGTAAGATATTTTTTCCCAGCTCATTCTGCTTCCTAACTTCGATTTGATCTCCTCCAACGCAAAGAAGTGAAACCTATTCCCGAGTTATATTCATATCCCATATTTCGTCTAAAGGGGAATAGAAAATTCCAAGTGAATGAATTCCCCTTTTATTCGCGATAAGGGCGAATATTATAATTGTCGTTGCACTCAGATGAAATATGGGACCGATTGCCACACCCCTTCAGGCACTTCCCACAGAAATGGGGACAAATCTTTGTCTAACATTAAATCAACATAACTTCCATGTGGATTGCGAAATCATTTGCAATTTTATATTTGAAAATGAATTTATAATCACATTGAACCTAAACGTATTTATGCTTTTTCCACGCCCCTTCCAGAGCCTACCACACAAATGACCCAATCCTTTGAAAAAAAAACAAAAATCTTTACAGAGTCCATACGGAAGCTAAGAATTTGGGCACCGAATTTGAGGGTCTACACATGTCGTTAGCCGACTGAAAATACAAATTCATACTGGACTGGTTCGAAAATTCAAATTTGATCCAATTCCAACCAAACCAAATTGTAACGCCCCGAAAGGCACCGCAATTATCACACTTTCAGTCCTTCAGAGCAATGCGTCAATTAATCATTGGAGTCACTACTTCTCTACTTCCACCAGAGTTCCAATCATTAATTTATTCATTATTTTCAATTTATTCAATTCATATTCATCCTTAGCTGGAGGTGGAGTGGTGGGGAGGGGGGGAGAGGCATGTACGAATGCAGTACCCCGGCTGTTGCTATTCGATTTGATCAATGAAAGCAAAAAAATTGAAATAAAATCATCATCATTCGGCGATCATTAATTTGAAACAAATACATACCCGTCGCAATGATGATAATGATAACGACGATAACGATGATTTGACACGCGATAAGGCGCGAGCAAATGACGCATCCACAATGTTTGCTGTGCATAATTCTCGGCGGACGCGTCAATGCGGATACGGATATGAACATGTACACGAATAACAACAACACCGCCACCACCACCAACAACAACAACATTAGAAGGCATAAAAAAGACAAGGCAAGAGCAACATCGGTTGTGTAAAAAAGGAAATTAAAATAAAATTTATGAGTTTTTGCTGAACAAACACCTTTTCAGGCGGGAGTAGGCCAGAGGAGGGGTGAGGGATGATGGTAGTGTTTCTTTCTGTTCGGCTGTCTATCCTCCGCAACCGGCAAAACAAATTCAACCACTGACCTTAAAAAAATATTTTGCTTGCAGGGCACAGGAAGGAAAATGTTGCGTGCTGCGTGGCCACTTCCCTGTTCTTGGTTTGTTTTTTAAGGAGCGCTAACATTAATGATGCCTCCTGCTGTGATGCAGCGACAGCAACAACGACACAATAAGTGAATTTCTATTTTGTTGTAGTTGCTGGCATTGTCCAGTGCCCATTGTAATCGGCCATCATCGAATCATCGGCAACAGAATCGCCAACATCTTGCCATGAGTGTTGGACCGTGGCCCCCTTTCCAGGACTGCACCATATTGTGTGTCCTGTTGTGTGTGTGTGTGTGTGATAATTTAATTATCCTGTAAGTAACCGTATCGAATTACGATTGTCAGAGCCTGCCGGGGTCGACCATAAATAACCGGTAAGTGAGTCTCTCAATGCCATCCGTGTTTGTTAGTCAATCACAAGAATCCTGTAAAGCTCTCGATATTTGAAAAACGAACATGGAAATTCTTATTGGAGAAAGGAGAGGGGCGACAAGCTCTGGAAAAAGGAACTGAGTGACCAGGATGCCAGTTTTATATTAGGTGTCGTTCATCTACAAAATTCTGTACGAGTTTGCTGGATTATGACAATGACAGCAGCAAAGTTATTCAAGCGCCATACTAAAGCGACCGAATCAGCTTCGGAACGTTGGAGGTCAGTTTGGAGTAGCTTCGACGTTTGAATAAATCCAAATTCTCTCAACGAGCTTGTCGTCCGACTCATGATGTAAATTCTCCTCCTGTGAGTGGGACGGAAGAGCCCAGCCCAGTGACTTCAATGGTCGATGTACACCCTTTAAAATTATTTTTTTTAAATTTCTGATGAAATTTGTTGCGTACATTCATCTTGTAGCTTGAAAGCACAAACAAGTAAAAACGGCGCTAAGTTCGGCCAGGCCGAACTTTATATACCCTCCACCATGGATTGCATTCCACAGAGGTTGTCAGTTTTCGTAGAAGTGCAGTAATATTACAGGAAAATATAATTTTTTTAATATAGCCAAACCAAAACAAAAACAAATGTTGAAAAATTAATTTTAAATAAAAATAATAAATATTTTATTTTAATTATTTCAAACCACGCTTATGAGGTAATGCTACCAATACGTCAATTCAAAAAATAAATATTCTTATATTTATATTTTCAAAAATATTTTCAAAGCCATAAATATTGATAGATAGTGGGTGCTACAGTTGGTTGTATTTCCATTCTATTTGAATTCCAAAAGTACAAATTTTGAAAATCCATTATCAGACGTACTTGCACTATGTACCTAACTTCATGATTCAACCAATTTTTTCCGTAAAAAAAAGTACGAATTTGGAAAAAAGCTTTTTAATTTGCGTGTCTATGCAGTCAGAGTAATGTATACACCGAATTCCACGATTCCATTCCAGCTGCGCCCATTTGGATGGTACCATTTTTCCCCCTTGACGTTTTACGCAATTAGAATTTCACCATTCTAGCTGTAGTCGTGTAGGTTGTACTATTTTTTATCCCTCCATTGTATCCCTTGAAATTACTAATTTCGAAAAATTCGTCTATTTTCCGTGTCTACGCAGTCAGAGGAATGTATACTCCGAATTTCATGACTCTAGCTGCGGTCATTTGATTGGTACTATTTTTACCCCCTTTTTTCATTTTAACCCCAAAAAGTACGAATTTTGAAAAATCCGTGTATTTTACTTATCTATGCAATCAGAGGAATGTATACGCCGAATTTCATTATTCTAGGTACAGCCGTTTGGTTGGTACCATTTTTATCCCTCTATTCCTAGTTTACCCCTTAAAAGTACGAATTTGGAAAAAATACTTTTATATTATGTATCTACTGATTAGAGGACTGTACACACCGAATTTCGTGTTTCTAGCTGTTGTCGTTTAATATGTACCATTTTTATCCCCTTTTTGCCCCATTTCACCCCCTACAAATAAGAATCACTTTATGGCATACCAACTATCAAGCAAATATAAAAAGAACGCTAAAATATTAGGGATTATTATGGGTGTTTTTAGTCCTTGTGAGGGAAAAATTTTTCCCTTTGGACCGATTTCGCCCCATTTCAATCCCAACCGATCTACGACTATAAGACGCATTTATGGAAAGTTTGAACGTTCTGGCTCCTTTCGTTTAGATGCTAGCGTGCTTTCAACAGACGGACAGACGGACGGACATGGCTAGATCGTCCTAGAACTTTATGACGATCAAGAATATATATATTTTATAGGGTCTCAGGTCGATATTTCAAGTTGTTACAAACGGAATGACAATATATACCCCCATCCTGGAGGTGGGGGTATAAAAAGTAAATGGAAGATTTAGCGGGCGAAATGGGACAAAAAGGGATAACGATGGTACCAATGGTACGCCAACAGCTTGAATCATGAAATTCGATATGTACATCTCTCTAGTTGCGTAGATATGTAAAATAGAGGGATTTATCAAAATTCATACTTTTGGGACAAAATGGGTTAAAAATGGTACCAATGATACTACAACAGATAGAAACATGAAATTCGGTGTGTACATCACTCTAATTACGTAGACATGAAAATTAAAAGGATTTTTCGAAATTGTACTTTTAATGGATACAATTGAAAATTAGGGATAAAAATGGTACTAATCAAACCGTTGAAGTTGAAATCATGAAATTCGGTGTATACATTCAACTGACTGTATAGACGCCAAATTAAAAAGGACAATGGGGCGAATGGTGATAAAAATAGTACCAACAAAACGGCTACAGCTAAAATAGTGAAATTCTGCGTGGACATTGCTTTGACTGCATAGACGCAAACAATAAAGAGATCTTTCGATATTCGTACCTTCAGGATCTAAATGGGATTACATTTGGCACCAAGCAAGCAGCTGTAGCTAGAATCATGAAATTCGTCTGACTGATTAGACGCAGATTTTTTCCAAATCCGTATGAAAAAGAGAGTAAAACTGGTATCAAGCAAACGGCTGAAGCTAAAATCGTGAAATTTTCCTATCAAATTGGTTTGGACACATTTGGGCTGTAGATGGAATCAAGAAATTGAAAATAGGGAAAATGGGCCCTGAGATAAATTGGTTCCTACTTAATAACGACTGACAATGCCCTGATATTTAGGGCATATTTTTGAAGATTGCTGCATCATGTTCACTTTTTGATTACTCTTGAAGATTTCTACTTATAAAGAGTGATTTTTTTGAGGTTAGGATTTTCATGCATTAGTATTTGACAGATCACGTGGGATTTCAGACATGGTGTCAAAGAGAAAGATGCTCAGTATGCTTTGACATTTCATCATGAATCGTCTTACAAACGAACAACGCTTGCAAATTATTGAATTTTATTATCAAAATGCGTGCTCTGTTAAGAAAGTTCATTGCGCGCTTCCATTTTATGGTCAGTTTAATCGACCCACTGAAGCGGCTATTCGGGCTATTGTGACTAAATTTCGCACCAAATTTACATTGTTGGACATTAAACCACCAACACGCTTACGTAGAGTGCGAACTGAAGAAAATATCGCAGCTGTATCGGCCAGTGTTAATGATGACCACCAATTTTCGATTCGTCGCCGTTCGCACCAATTGGGTCTCTGTTACTCAAAAACGTGGAAATGCCAAAATTGGACTAAGCGGATGGACCACCTAAGACGCAGCCGCGGTCAACATTTAAATGAAATTATCTTCAAAAAGTAAATGTCATGGACCAATCTAACGTTTCAAATAAAGAACCGATGAGATTTTGCAAATTTTATGCGTTTTTTTTTTTAAAAAAGTTATCAAGCTCTTAAAAAATCACCCTTTATACAAGGTAGGGGACTATTAATATTATAATAATATTAATAATAATATAATATTATTAATAATATAACGAAGCATCACTATTTAGTGTTAAAACAGTGTGCATAAGTATTCCTCATAGAAGAAAATATCACAATTTTCCTTATATGGTATATATGGAGGGTTTTCGGGAGATTCGCCACGGCGTTTTTACTTATTAAAGCTAACTTCGTTCAAATTTAGAAAAGCTCCAATTTTCCAACACTGCCACTGGATCTTGTGAAATATGGGCCGATGACTGCGCCAATTCGAAAGCACATCAAACAGAATATTTTTGTGGATGTAACGGGGGTTCGAGAATCACTTTGGGTTCAAATATGGAATTTTGTTTATGGGCGTATCCATTGAAAATCGAATGTAAAACATTCTAAATCTTTTATGGAAACGAACGAGCAGATGAATTGGTGAGGATGGGATCTACTCGCTACGGAGTTAGTCGCAACACCGAACAGTTCTGGTAGAAGTGGTATCTTCATGGACTGCCTAGACCGAGCTACCTTTAAACCTGGTATCAATATAACAAAAAACGTACTAGAGACCTACTAATCCAAAATAGAAGGAAGGAGTGATCGCAGAGCTGATGGGTCGCTGGCTAATTGGAAACCACGCACGATGAATGAAGCTTGAATTCAACGATCACCGCCGTACCGTTGACAACGAAGAAGAAGATAATAATGAACTCACTGCTCAGCTCAGGGCTTTTGGGAAGTAATTACTATACGGCATTGACGAGATATTCGAAATTAATCGTAGAGATCTAATGAAACATCTCAATCTTCCTACTGGCTACTTGACGCTACCGCGAGAGTGTCCACCAAACAGATTTGATTCGAAATCTGATCCTAAAAGTCGTCAGTGAAAATAAGAAAACAAAGAGGAAGTAAGAATACACAGAATACAATGTGATACTCCTGCGGTCAACCTATGCTCGTCGGATGCGAACACGTATAGTGCCATCTCTGAGGAAGCTCGATATAAATCGGAAAAAATCACAATCATCAAAGCAACGATCTACTCCATCGTTCTGACAATAATTAATCCCACAAATTACTACTTAGAGACCCAGATGAAAACATATACTAGACATGCATCCAAGTGTGTCTCTCCGGCTGTTCATATTTGTGAGCAGTCTCGCCATTCACGATCAAAATTTATGAAATCGATATGATGTCTATCAAAGTTGGCTTCCCATAATAATGGGAAATGGTGTTCAACACATCGACAACAAATCGATGAGACCAATACCACAAAATGACAACAACATCAACGACAAGATAAATAAAACTGGCGTCCCAGATGGTGACTATGTTTATGAGGAAGTACACCCAACCGGTAATCAAGACGCTCGGGAAATACGGGAAACGGAAATGAATTTGCGAGGTACGCGAAGAAGGAGAATGCAAAATATGATATCAGATTCCGCTCTGTTCACAATTCACCTGATAGCGATGAGGCTGTTTAGACGTGGCCAAGTCTGGGCAGGCTGCCGTTTCGGTCTTTAGCGACGACAAATGCAATTCGATATTTTCGCATTTCCATTTTGGACTATGACAACAGTGAAGACGGCCAATAGATGGAGGGAGAGGAGAGTGTAATGGGAATGGGAACATCCATTCAAATGTGTGACCGACCATCCATAGATTCATTTCCCACCCGCTGGCCACGGTTCGAATGCAGTGCACAGCAGACGGAGGTGGGTGCGATTTGGCAAACATGATGACTTTTTTCGTTCTTTGGTTCTTGTTTTAGTTTTATTGGGACACAATCGTAAACAACGGCAGCAACAAAAGCCGGAGACTCTGATTAAACAACGGCAACAACAACACCAACACAAATAAGAGGCACAACAAAGAAGGACGTGGTGTTTAAACAATGGTATCGAGTGTTGGCTGCTACTGCTACTGCTGCTCCCACAAAACGTGGCTGGCATGGCCATGAATGGAGGCACCAAGCGACAGCCGCCGTTCACAGGATACTACTGTGCACAGTGCCCACTGTTCACTGTTTATCATTCACTCAGTCACTCGCCATTCACTAAGTATTCAGTGTTGTTGCCATTGTTGTTGTTGTTATTGGCAAGAGGACACATAGAAAATCGTTGTCATGTGCAACGATGTGTGTTTGTATTTGAATGAATGCAAACTGAATGCATTCCCAATGTGTGTGTGTGTATGTGTGTGGATGTCCCTCCCTTTGTTCGAGGGACCCCATGTTTGGATAGGAACAAAAAGTATTATTTTTCCAAGTTTGTGTTCATTCCTTCTAAACAAACAACCGCCGGAGACGAACAAAAGAGAATCTTCCAAATTTGCTCAAACGAAACAAAATATTTGTGAATAGTGAGTGAGTGTGTGTGTGGGTGTGTATGTATGTGTGTCTATTCTATTCTGTTTGCGATGATGCTTCCTTTAGTAGAGATTTCATTTAATTCCTTTTTGTCCCCCATTTTTGTATAGATGTCCTTTAATTTGGATGTCCTTTATTTTCCTCGTGGGGTCAGAATTTCCCAAACGCGTATGTAGTTATGTATTCGTGAATAACCTTCATCATAGATTGAGGGGTCTAGTACTTGAACACCTTGAATTAACGATCTGAAAAGCTATGTTAGACACTAAGCGAATGAAAGAAATCCCAACTTCTTTCATTCGCTTAGTTCAAATTTGCCACATACAAGTCTAATAGTTACAGATCGGAGATTACCTAAATGCATGTGTGGAAGAGTTCTACCTTGAATTTGCTATTTGCATACACTTTAACCCTTAGACGACCATAGGCAAGAATACATGCCCAAGGATTTTGCACTTACAATTGTCCAGGTGGATGATAGACCAGAGGCTTGATAGAGGAGGCTTGAGACAAAAAAAAAATGGCAACAAAATGGTTGATGCAATGCGTTCCTCTGCTTTAATAAATCCCTAAACCGCATCTATTTCTAAATTTTTGTTTGGATATGAGTCATTCCATTTCAAGCGGTACGGTTTTTGACCTCGATAGCTGCGATTGTTTTGAAAGTATTCTTCTCATAAAAATATTGTATACGTATTTTTGGAAAAAAATGAAAATTATTTTTCACGAGTTATGACCAATTCAACAGTGAAAAACATACTATTTTTTCAAAAGGTGTGTTCATTCAATCGCCGGTAACTCCTGAAAGACTTTACCGATTTTAATGTGTTATACCACGTTTTGAAGGTAAATTACCTTTGCTTTTAAAATATCGCTATAGAAGGTTAGATTTTTTAAAGCTTTTGCAATTTTAATTCTTTTATTTTGATTTTCGAAATGATTACACCAATCCATTTGGATTTCAAAGAAAAAATTGGTTATGGAAAAATCTAATGAAAAAATTATAAATTTTCTGGTTGATTTTGTAAAAAAATAAATCGAAAAAATAATCGTAAAAAATAGAAGCCATCATTTCACAACTTTCAAACTAACACAGTCGCTCAAAAACAGACTTAAGCACATTATTTTCAAATTTCAAATTTTCCATCAAAAACTCATTTTCGAGAAAATGGTTCATAGCCACTTTTGAATATAAACCCTCGATATATATAACGCAATTTTTGCCCAACTCTGAATATGTCGTTATATATATCGAGGGGTTTATGTTCAAAAGTGGCTATGAACCATTTTCTCGAAAATGAGTTTTTATTGGCAGACAATTCCCTGATTTTGCTGTCATCTGTCATATAAATTTGGAGAAGAAAATTTTTTCGAAAGACTTTTTTTTCAAAAAATTCGCAGCAACGAGGAGGACAAACGAGCCAAATTTTATAGCAATCAAAAGGGTTCGGGTCCAAAAAGGTTGTTTTTTGTATCGATTTACTTTAGAATCACCCAAAAACAATGAAAAATCAAAAACAAATCCTTTAAAATTTAAACAAAATGGATCATTTCGAAAATCAAAACAAAAGAATTTAACTAATCAAACCCTGCTATAACACACCATATCAAATCAATATTTTAAAAGTAATTAAAATTCAAAGCAAGGTATAACACATTAAAATTGGTTAAATATTTCAGGAGTTACAGGCGAAAGAAAGTGAAAGTAAAATAGTATTTTTTCACTGTTAAATTGGTCATAACTCATGAAAAAAAATCAATTTTTATCGAGGTCAAAAACCGTACTGCTTGACATTGACTGACTCATATGCAATTTAAATAACCTTTTAATTTAAAAAGGAGGAGCTGTTTTCAATAAAACCGACATTGGAATGTTACCAGCGAAAGTATTTCGCATCCGTTACAATATAAAGGGTGATTTTTTAGCTATTATCTTTTTAGCAACACTGGTTTAAACAGCTGACGCACGTTTCGTGTTTTGTTTCACTGTCAAACATCTTCAGTTTGGTCTATAATTTAACCATGAATCGTCTTACAAACGAACAACGCTTGCAAATTATTGAATTTTATTATCAAAATACGTGCTCTGTTAAGAAAGTTCATCGCGCGCTTCCATTTTATGGTCAGTTTAATCGACCCACTGAAGCGGCTATTCGGGCTATTCCGACTAAATTTCGCACCAAATTTACATTATTGGACATTAAACCACCAACACGCTTACTTAGAGTGCGAACTGAAGTGTTCATCAATTATAGATTCGTCGCCGTTCGCAGCATTTGGGCCTCTGTTACTCAAAAATGTGGAAATGCCAAAATTGGACTAAGCGGATGGACCATTTCAGGCGCAGTCAAGGTCAACATTTGCATGAAATAATCTTCAAACATTAAATTATATGGGCCGTACTATCGATTCAAATAAAGATTTCAAGCATTTTTCAGAATTTTATGTGTTTTTTTTTTTCTTTTAAAAAATCACCCTTTATAAGTGACAAATTATTACTTTTTACAAAATAAAGTATGGATTTTTTCTCAGTGACACACTTTTCTATAGAACTGGATCATCAGATTTATGAAAAGTAATTGTCGAAAGTTCTGATGTATTTTGGCCACATAAATACGAAAAGGACATTAACTTTTTATACACTCCACGAGTGTATTATGTCTTTGTGCATTTGTTTGTAACACTCAAAAGGAAGCGAAATAGACAGACCCATTGTTAATTATACTGATCGACTTAGAATCACTTTTTGAATCGATTTAGCCATGTCCGTCAGTCTGTCCGTCCCTCCGTCCTTCTATTTTTGAAATCAAATTACAGGTCGCAATTGTAGCCAGAACCAAATGAAACTTTGCACAACGAAGTTTTCGGGATAAGGACGAACGCTATTTAATTTGAAGAAAATCGGTTCAGATTTAGATATAGCCCCCAAAAGAATTTTACTCCCGATTTGACTCTTTTCACTGTAGATAACCACATATTTTAACAGATTTTCTTCAAAATTGGCGAAACATCTTATATTTCAACTAGAAACACCTGTGATGAAAATGCGTTAGATCAGTTCAGATTTATATATAGCTTCCATACAAATTTCGCTCCCGATTTCACTTTTTCTGCTCCCGAAACAACATATTTTAACAAACTTTCTTCAAACTTGAACTGGAAGAACCTATTTTGCAAGTGGGTCACTTTTATATAGCCCCGATACCAATATTCTTCTCGATTTGACAAATTGGGTCAGGTCATATTAGCCTATGATGAGGAAACATACAAAAATCCTTTCCCGTTTTCCGAATTGTATTCGGATAGAAAGTGGAGAGTATCATATAGTCGGTCCCGCCCGACATTATCCTTTCCTTACTTGTTGAAATGTAGGTCCTATCTAATATCTTCAATTAAAGGTACTTATGACGGCTACAAATTCACATACAAACAGTGGTTCAAGAACAATCTCCAAAAATTGAGAAAAAAAATAGTTTTTTAAACATAAACAAGTAAGGAAAGGCTAAAGTCGGGCGGGGCCGACTCTATGATACACTCCACTTTCTATCCGAATACAATTTAATTCGGTGAAAAAGTGAAAACGGGCAGGATTTTTGCATCCTGTAAATGTGTGTGTTTGACAAAAAATGTTAAATCGGAAAGGACATTTGTATGGGGGTATATTGAAATCTGGAACGAAATAGGTGAAATATAATATGTATAGTTTGGCCAAAATCGGTTAAACATTTGGGAGCAACATTTGCATTGCGCTATATCTAAATCTGAGCCGATCTTAGCCACTTTCACCATAGGTTTATTACTTGAATTATAAGCTGTTGAGCCAAATTTAAAGAAAATCGAGTACAATATGTGGTTTCTAAAGCGGCAAAAGTCAAATCGGGAGCTACATTTGTTTGGGGCCTATATCTGAATCTAAACCGATCTTACCCACTTTCTGCATAGGTGTTTCTAGCTGGATTATAAGATGTTGTGTCAAATTTAAAGAAAATCGGGTACAATATGTCGTTTCTAGAGCGGAAAATGTCAAATCGGGAGCGACATTTGTATGGGGGCTATAACTAAATCTGAACCGATCTTACCTAATTTCTGCATATGTGTTTCTAGTTGGTTTATAAGATGTTGTGCCAAATTTAAAGAAAATCGGGTACAATATGGGGTTCTAGAGCGGAAAATGTGAAATCGGGAGCGACATTTGTATGGGGCTATAACTAAATCTGAACCGATATTACCGACTTTCTGCATAGGTATTTCTAGTTGGATTGTAAGATGTTGTGTCAAATTTAAAGAAAATGGGGTACAATATGTCGTTTCTAGAGCGGAAAATGTCAAATCGGGAGCGACATTTGTATGGGGGCTATATCTAAATCTTAACCGATTTGCCTCAAATTAAATAGCGTTCGTCCTTGATCCACAAAACTTCTGCCAATTTTTGTTAAGATCGGACTATAATTGCGACCAGTAGTTTGATTACAACAATAGATGGACAGACGGACGGACAGACAGACAGACGGACATTGCTAAATCGACTCAGAAAGTGATTCTAAGTCTATCGGTATATTTAACAATGGGTCTATCCCGCTTCCTTTTGCGCGTTATAAACAAATTCACAAAGCCATAATACTCTCATTGAGTGTATAAAAATAGAAAAAAATGGAAACAATTATCGGAAATCGAATTATCTACAAGTGTTTGCAATATTTATACACTCCACGAGAGTATTATGTCTTTGTGCATTTGTTTGTAACACCCAAAAGGAAACGAGGCAGACCCATTGTTAATTATACCGATCGTCTTAGAATCACTTTCTGAGTCGATTTAGCAATGTCCGTATGTCTGTCTGTCTGTCTGTCTGTCCGTCCGTCCATCTATTCTTGTAATCACGATACAGGTCGCAATTGTAGACAGAACCAAATGAAACTTTGCACAACGAT
This sequence comes from Polietes domitor, assembly GCA_947397865.1. Classification (NCBI taxonomy): domain Eukaryota; kingdom Metazoa; phylum Arthropoda; class Insecta; order Diptera; family Muscidae; genus Polietes; species Polietes domitor. The sequence goes on along the minus strand of OX377619.1, from coordinate 92,989,339 downwards.
GTTTTTCGGGATAAGGACGAACGCTATTTAATTTGAAGAAAATCGGTTCAGATTTAGATATAGCCCCCATAAGAATTTCACTCCCGATTTGACTCTTTTCACTCTAGATACCACATATTACAACAGATTTTCTTTAAAATTGGCAAAAATCTTATATTTTAACTAGAAACACCTGTGGTAAAAATGTGTTAAATCGGTTCAGATTTATATATAGCTCCCATACAAATTTCTCTCCCGATTTGACTTTTTCCGCTCTAGAGACCACATAATGTATCAGATTGTCTTCAGATTTGGTAAAACATCTTATATTTCCACTAGAAACACCCATGGTGAATATCGGTCAGATCGGTTCAGATTTATATATAACTCACATACAAATGTCGCTCCCGATATGACTTTTTCCGCTCTAGAAACCACATATTGTATCAGATTGTCTTCAGATTTGGCAAAACATCTTATATTTAAACTAAGAACATCTATGGTGAAAACAGGTCAAATCGGTTCAGATTTAGATATAGCCCCCATACAAATGTCGCTCCCGATTTGACATTTTCCTCTGTAGAAACCACATATTGTACTCGATTTTCTTTAAATTTGGTACAATATCTTATAATCTTACTAGAGACACCTATGCCGAAATTGGGTAAGATCGGTTCAGATTTGGATATAGCCCCCATATAAATGTCGCTCCCGATTTGACTTTTTCCGCTTTAAATCCCACATATTCTAATCGATTTTCTTTAAATTTGGCACAACATCTTATAATCTATCTAGAAACACCTGTGGCTAAAGCGGGCTAGATCGGTTTAGATTTAGATGTAGGCCCCATACAAATGTCGCTCCCGATTTGAATTTTGCGCTCTAGAAACCACATATTGTATCACATTGTCTTCAGATTTGGCAAAACATCTTATATTTAAACTAAGAACATCTATGGTGAAAATAGGTCAAATCGGTTCAGATTTAGATATAGCCCCCATACAAATGTCGTTCCCGATTTGACATTTTCCTCTGTAGAAACCACATATTGTACCCGATTTTCTTTAAATTTGGGACAACATCTTATAATCCAACTAGAAACACTATGCAGAAATTGGGTAAGATCGGTTCAGATTTAGATATAGCCCCCATACAAATGTCGCTCCCGATTTGACTTTTGCCGCTTTAAAAGCCACATATTGTGCTCGATTTTCTTTAAATTTCGCACAACATTTTATAATCTAACTAAACAAAACTATGATGAAAGTGGGTAAGATCGATTCAGAATATAGCCCATAAGTTTAATCGATTTTGGCCAAACTATACATTTTATATTTCACCTATTTCGTTCCAGGTTTCAATATATCCTCATACAAATGTCCTTTGCGATATTAAATTGTTTGTCAAACACATACATTTACAGGATACAAAAAACCTTCCCGTTTTCACTTTTTCACCGAATTGAATTGTATTCGGATTGAAAGTGGAGTGTATCATAGAGTCGGCCCCGCCCGACTTTAGCCTTTCCTTACTGGTTTTTCTGATCAATTGTTTCCCAGTTTGACTACTTTCATATTAGGTTTTTCTTTGGAAATAATTTTAAGTATTTCAGTTCATAATGCACAGAATTATTACAGATTTTCACCTTTTCCAGATTTTGATAATTGAAAAAACGTAATTTCCGTTTTCAATTTGCCCAACTGTTTCTCGTACATTTTAAGAGTTTTTGCATTATTTTGTTGTTGGAATTTGTGGCTTCCTAGCTCAATTGTGGTGTTAAAGATATGTTTTTGCAAAATATAATTTGTTTGTAATAATTGAAAATTTGAAAAAAAAAAACGTATGATTTTGGAATTTTTTCCTTTAGGAAAAATACATGTTGAAAGAAGTTAAAGGGTTGATCAACTTTAACCTTTAACATTTCTAAATATGTATTTTGATCTTTCAAGACCTTTGAAGGAAAAAAGTTATGTTGCTTCAAAATTATATTTTTTTTCAAAAAGGATATATATTTAAATATTTATTACAAACAAACCATATTTGGACAAACACAATTTCTAATAAAAGCAAAAATGTATGAGAAACAAACTCTTTTTTTTTTAATTTTCAAATAAAAATCCCTAATTCGAAAACAAATATATTTTTTCTGTGCATTATAATCAAATGTATAAAAATATGCGAAGAGATAAATAAATAAAAAGTTTTCTTTTCTTTGAAATCGAAAAATAATTTATAAAATAATACTTGGATTAACAACTATTTACTATATCTATAGTTATTGAATTTGGCCGATGGAATTTGATTCTGGACCACCGACTTTATGGTGCCACCTCCAAGTCAGTGTGTTTTATTTGAATGGCCACTCTGCCGGAACAACATTCAGGCAGTAGCGTATTTCTATTGTTTTATAAAAAAAATAGTCGACCAAGGTTCTGCAATTGTCGTAAGACAAAGAACAGTCATTGTGACAAAGGAGGGGGTGGTGTTAGAGAAACTAATCGACATCAGAATCAAACAGCGTAAAAAATTTCGAATTTCCTTTGGACACGAATCGTGAAGAAAGAATTTTTGTCCAAACCCCCTTTTGTAAAACAAAGAAATTCAATTTTAAGATTTGCTCTAAAATGGCAACAGTTTTTGCTATCGTCGTTAATTTCATCAATTTTGATACACACATCCGCACATACATCCATATTTTATAGATATTATTTTTCTATAAATTTATTGGTGTTTAAGATGATGTTGACGACGACGTGATTCAATAAAGCCAAAGACATCAAAAGGAGAAACAACAACGCTCACACAGAACACAGAACACAGAGTTCGAACACTGCTCTGCCGCTTCAGTCTTTGCTTCTTTCATGCTTTACCTTGTAATTAAATTGTTCACTTTTCTTTGTGTCACAGGCAGTTTAGCACCACCGCCGCCGCCGCCTGCTGCCTCTCCTCCTCCTCCGTTTATCTTTGTCGAGACTCGGGGAGTATCATGTTGGTTTCCAAAATAATGAAAAAAAAATCCACAATGGTTGGATGGATGGTTGGTTTGCCTGAGAATGTATATTTTTATTTTTTTCTTAGAGGAAATTCGATTAAGTTCAAAGATTTTGCTACACTGAAAGCAACTAAGGCTTGGAGTCATTTGGATCCGCAGGACATGCAAGTAGTTTCTGGTAGTTGATTATAAACAAAGCCATCTATAATGTTGAACTATTCCCCAGCATCACTTACCCCTTCAATTCAAACAATTCACAATTTTCGCTCAGTGTACGACAAGGAAGTCGAAATGTCTTCATTTTTTGTGTGTCTTTTGAAGTCACCATAAAAAGTATCAGAGGCTTTTAAAAGTTTAATCGAATTTCGTTTGCTTATCAAAGGTTGTTGTTTTCTAAACAATCTTCAATTCAATTTAATTTGCAAATGCATGGAAGTCATAACTTTTGGTTCTTTGTTGGTTGTTGCTGAGAAAAAGTGCATCAGATGCTGCAGAGTTTATTAACAACTCAAATTTATTTATAAATTGAACAACATCAAAGACATATCACGTCAATTACAATAGGTGTGTGAGCAGTAGTATTGACGTGGGTGGGGGGGGGGGTGTTGAAGTCATATTTCCGCATTTCTGCAACAAGAAAATGCCGAAGGGTGGGTCACGAAAAGAAATTGCAGCGGTCACCATCCAGAAATGAAGATTGGATTGTTTAATGATGATCTGTAAAATATTTCGTCACTGGGTCAAGCCACCTTTGAGCTAAACGCTCCTGAAAATTCCTCTAAAAATCGTGTTTATCCCATGTCCTTTTTTGTGTTGGATTTTTGTCCAACATTTGTACTTTTTTCTAATTCTTTCTTTCTTTATGAATACCCCTTGGAAATAATTAAACGAAAACGTCCTGTGTCGCCTACTTAGCTCCACATGCCGCACATATTCCTTAAAGTGATGACAAACTGGCGCCATTTACACTTCTGGCCATATTGTTTTATGGCCAAAAAGAATGTGGACATTTTGTCTTACAACCACAAGAAAATGTGCATCATAAAAAGCACCACTTGTGGTAACATAAATAAAGTGCCACAGAATCTAGGAATAACACAGATTTGAGTCCGCTTCCAAGAGTATTTCGTAGCCAGTCATTTCAAATAAACTTTAATGGAATGATGGCTACAAAATGGACGAATGGATGAACGATGGATGGAGTGATGGCCGTTGGTCTCCATGAGCATATATTTTAAATATGATTTTTCCCCTCTGACCAAATTGCCATCATAAAAGAATTTATGGCAAATGTTCCAAAGATTTAATAAAACAAAAAATGCCAACAAGCCCATGCTAAAGATGGCCGGCCTTTGGCTTTTGTGTCTCCACTTTTGTGTGACAATCATCTTCATGACCCCTCCTCCTCCCACGACCAAATTGGTTTCACACATTCTGGACCACTGATTGAGGGGTGTAGGTTTTGTAAAGTGGCTCTAATGTGACCTCTTATTCCGAACATGATGTACGACGACGACCAGTGTGCCCATTACCACACGTTTCCCTCAAAGTCGAGGAGGTGCAAATGGTTTGCGTGAGCCAAAGTGCTCCACTTGGACTGGAGTTGAAATGGCGTGGAGTGGAGTGCTGACTCGGCTCGACTTGGCTCTCCAGCAGTAATGCTTTTCTTCTGGTACTTCGATGTAAAATGAAATTAGAATTTATTAGGGCACATCAAGGAATCATAACTGTTTTTAATAACAATAAATTGAGTTTGCCACGACTGGAAGTGGGGCGAAACAGGACGAGGACTGTATCAGCACATGAGGGAGAGGGTTGTTTGAAGACTGGGGTCGGAGACAGTGCTGCACAAGGGATGGTGGTTGGTTTCATCTGCTATCTAAGATTTCTCGCACTACAATTTCATACGAAATTATTCGCTCCGACATACAAATCAAATTATTGTCAATGTAGCAATAATAATGCCAGTGTGGAAAATATGGGGCGGAGACTTGAGAGAGATTTCTAGTGCAGCACGATTTCTAATCTTAACAATTAATTACAGCAATTATCTTTGCAAGTAAATTTTGAAGCGCACTTCTTCTTTATTCCGCCTCAATCGAAATTGTTCAAGATTTCACAATAAACGAGGGGACTTATACAATTCCACGGATACAATTAATTAGACTTAATAATAACTTACCCATTCATCGTCTCGAATTTAATTAATTCTTTTTAATTTTGTAATTACCTGTAAATGAGAAAAAAATATATAAGGCATCAATAAGATGTTCAATAAAAGTACACTGAGGAAAGGAGGTCTTTCTTAGACTCTTCTGAAACGTGTATACAAATGTAAATATATATAAGAATGGCCACGAAGAGAAATTGCAGCTGTCACCATCCAGAAATGAAGATTGGATTGTTTAATGATGATCTTCAAAATATTTCGTCACTGGGTCAAGCCATCTGTGAGCTAAACCTCTAAAAATCATGTTTTCCCGTGTGATTTTTTTATGCTGCATTTTTCTCCAACATTTTTTCTGAATTAATAGACCCTTGAAAGCACTTTAAATAAAAATTTCGATTCTTGTCTTAGAGTAATGTAAAGTTGTCATCAGTCGTGCTACAGTCGGAAAACAAGTTCCAGTCACCCCACGAAAATAAAGTTTGGTTTGTTTAATGGAGATTTAAAAAATATTTCGTTCATAGATGAAGCCATCTATGCTCCTGAAAATAACCCTAAAAATCATGTTTTTCCAGTGTAATTTTTTTTGATAAATTTTTTCTCAAAATTTTTTCTGAAATAATAGACCCTTGAAAGCACTTGAAACATCAATTTTGATTCTTGTCTTAGAGTAACTTATTGGTCGAATTATCGGACGTTTATAGTAATTTTATGTGGATGTTCACAGTGACTACTGAAAACTTCTTCTAATTGGTTGTAGTATTTCATAAAAAATAAATAGCTATAGGCAATACCTTTCGAATGATTCAGAAATTACGAATATCGGAAGAAAATTGAGCCTGAAATTCCATCTCCTGTATTAAATTATTTTACAAACATGGAGTCAGTGACGTCATTTTTCGTCCGATATTCATCACTTAGGCATCATTCAAAGGTTACTGATTCCTTCTATTTATATTCTATTATCTTTTATAAAATGTTTCCAATAAATATGAGTTTTTTGCTGTCACTTTAAAAAATCAAAGTAAGAATACAAATTTATATTTAGAGTGCTTCTAAGTGTCAACAAATTCGGAAAAAAATTGGACTAAAATGAAACACAAAAAATTACAGGGGAACAACATGATTTTTAGAGGTGTTTTCAGAAGCGTTTAGCTCACAGACAGCTTGATCTAGGAACGAAGTATTTTGCAAATCATCATTAAACAACCCAATCTTAATTTTTGGAAAGTGGCCGCAGCAATTTATTTTCGTGACCCATCCTAATATACATATATATGGCTGATGACAACATGGTAGCGCAAGCACTCTATACAGAAGAGGCTCCGATGAGTTATCTCCACACAGGATATGAAATACGTATAGTTTTACATTAAAATAGTAAATCAAAAAAAAATTTTTCAAATCCATGCTTTATGCAAGCAGAATTCTATTGGGCCTAGAAATTCTTTTTTAGTTATCTTTTGTAGAAGGAAAAATTACTGCGTTATCAGGAGCAGAAATAATAGATTTTTAATTTGTGGTTTGTATGAGAGGTACCACGCCCCTTTGTCCATTCCCGCTCATATTTTCAGCAGCACTTAAAAAATGCACACTAAACCGACGTACCAAATTTTGTTCAAATACCGTTATCAGGAGCAGAAATAATAGATTTTTAATTTGTGGTTTGTATGGGAGGTACCACGCCCTTTGTCCAATTGGTCAAATTTTTCCATTTCCTTGTATTGTCATCGAAAATGATTAAGTGTGCAAAATTTGAGCAAAATTGGTTGAGAAAAAAGCTTTCAAAAATTGATTTCAAATTTTGTGGCACACAAACATATATAGAAAGTAACCTTATATAAGGCATGGAAAAACAGCTACAAATCAATCAAATCACACAAAAATAAGAACAAAAAAAAGCGTTAATAATCCGCGTCGCATTTGGGAACTCTTTCATATGGAGGCCGACCCGTTGTAATGCACACGAGAAAATGTTTTTTCAAAACCAACAGAAAAATTAGAAGTACTTCCGCGAGAAGTACATTTTTGTCGCTTCCCAAAATCCCAGTTTGCATATTTCCCGCATTTGAGAAGTTCCAAAAAAAGTTGAAAATGTGTTAATATCCCGTAACATTTTAAATATGCAATTTTCACAAGAGAGGACGAATTTTTCGTATGCTACGCACACAGATGGTCTCGGGTTCGAATCGTGTCTCGAGAAATATCTTTTTTTATTATTTTTCATAACTAAAAAAATTGTATTTTTTTATTTAAACAATATTGTTTAAAAATTTTATAAATTTATTGTTTTAGTAATCTATAGGGTGGGTCATTTAAAATTTTAAATTTGAACTACTGATTACTTTGACTTTGAAAGGTAGAATAACATTAATTTTTAACTATACCTGCATATACACATACTTACATGCGCAACACAATGAGATGCTTGTAAGATGGCATGTGTGCTTTATTACTGGTGCGAATTTTTAAACGCAAATTCGGCAAGTGAGTTGTGATTCTCGTTCGTTTGTGAGAATCATCTCCTTATAGAGGCCGGGTTTGATGTTGAAAAGTTGCTGCGAAGCCACTTGAAAAGACTTTTGACATGGTCGAAATCATGATTGTGGTAGTCTGCAGCCAAGTAATAAATGTCACCATGCCATTAAATTTGCATTCTACTACATATAGATGCAAAATGGTCTTGAGCCAGGACAATATCCCAGTTCAAATCAAATATTGATTGCAGACCAAAAAAAAATACAAACGAAAAAACTAAAATGATTTTTTATTTTTATTTTCAAGTTTACGTTTAACATTTGCAAAATGTAGCGTCCCATTACGCTCCAACAAAAAATAATTCCAAAGTAGTGAAAAGAGATCCACCTTCAGTTAAGCCTTCATGAAGCTCATTTTCATCTCGGTGGCTATGCCAATAAGCGAAATTGCCGCATATGGGCTTCAGGGAACCTACACGTGACTAGTGAGAAGCCAATGCATCCACAACGAGATGGTGTGGATTTTGGACTGCCCCAAAAAATGGGTGGATCGGATGAGGTACTGTCGAGCCAGTCTGGTAGTCATAAGAATGATATTGTGTTCTACCTTTCCAATAAAACCAGAAATTTTAATAAAGTATTTTTATAGCCGATTCTAATTCAAATATCCTATACTTCAAATATTTTATTTTTGGTACAACAAATTAGAACTTTCTAATTGATCCTATAATTCTGAAAGGGTCGAAGGGAGTATTATACTAAGTGAACAAATGTTGTAAGTAAATGTCCGAGAGAATTTTAATTGTCAGAATTATATTGTGAAATTTTATGAGAATAATTTTTGCGGAAAATCTTAATTTTTTATTTTTTTCGCGATCTATCCAACGGATCTGGCTGATTTTTTGCATGTGTATTAAGCTTGTAATGTATATGTAGTCAGTCTATCTGCGTTTCTGAAACAATTCTATCACAAATAGTCCGTATTTAGTCAGCAATCATGTGAAAAAAATATATTTTGATATTTTTCATATGATTACAGCTACAGCCAACATTTATCTTATTTCATTCCCATAAATAGATGAGCTAGAGGATCTTTGACTCACTGTAAATAGAAACTCCGACCAGCTGGACTATAAGTTAATTCTGTAATAATTATCTACTCGGAATGGTCCTTTCAGAATTATAGGGTTGCCTGTTACGAAAATGCTGTTGGACAGTGTTATTAGTACTCGATAAAATGAATAATACCAAATTTAATTTAATATTTATTTGCATTAGACATAAAATCACATTAAAACAAGTAAGGAAAGGCTAAAATCGGGCGGGGCCGACTCTATGATACACTCCACTTTCTATCCGTAATTTAATTCGGTGAAAATGCGAAAACGGGAAGGATTTTTGTATCCTGTAAATGTATGTGTTGGACAAAAAATGTTAAATCGGAAAGGACATTTGTATGGGGGTATATTGAAATCTGGAAAGAAATAGGTGAAATATAATATGTACAGTTTGGCCAAAATCGGTTGAACATTTGGGAGCAACATTTGTATTTGGGCTATAATTTAATCTGAACCCACTTTCACCATAGGTTTTTTACTTGGATTATAAGCTGTTGTGCCAAATTTAAAGAAGATCGAGTAGAATATGTGGTTTCTAAAGCGGCAAAAGCCAAATCGGGAGCTACATTGGTTTGGGGGCTATAACTAAATCTGAACCGATCTTACCCAATTTTTGCATAGGTGTTTCTAGTTAGATTATAAGATGTTGTGCCAAATTTAAAGATAATGTGGATCCCTTGCCACAACCCCATGCTAAATTCATTGGTGAAGAACAACTTCCGAATCTCAAGATTGGCATCTTTTTCATTTCTTCGGATGCTCGTTTTTTGCTGGTACTACACCTAGCTAAGCCACCAACTTATTGCAAGAATTGTTGGATGACAGATTTACACGGAGATCGAGGTCAATAACTGTAAATGACCCACGACTAAACAATATTTGCCTCATTTGTTCTTTGTCACTGTGTACTCCAAACCAAGGACATCCCAGGCTACACTTGTCCACAGTAACTGGAGGAAATTTTTGAAAATGCTGCATTTGCAGAACCTAACATCCATCCCATTCAATTACACGAGATTTTCTCAGAAACTGATTTCTAACTTCATTTACGGCCTAATGCACTGCAGTGGGCGAAGGAAAGGCAAGGAAAGACGGATGCTAAAGGGAATAGTGCATCAAAAGTGATTAAGTGAGAAGGCATCTTCCAAAAAACACCCTAACACAGAATAATTGCAAATCTGTCCAAGGGAAATAAAACTCCAAAACTACTCCAAGTGGAAATGTCACACCGAACTGTGCTCTGCTCCGGATTCAAATCTGGCGTTTTTTGTGATTTCTTCAATTGCTTGTCAAACAAAATGACAAAATTTAATTTAAGTCACAAAATATGTCACACAAGCATTCGCATTCTAATCAAATATGACAGTTCTTGTTGTTCGCCTTGTTTATGATTGAATATGTCAGAGGAACGAAGTCAAAAGTGCATAGGAATCAAGCGACCGAACGAACGAACAACCACCATGAACAGCCAACAGCCAACAACAACATGACAACATGTTTGAACTGTCACAAAGTCAGCAGCATCAATTAACAGCAACAACTGGTCGCAAAAGCAAAAACAAAACCGAAACCCCAGCAATCCCGGCTATTCACTGTAAAAGGACACTTTTAATTTGCAACAAATGCACTTTTTTCCACAGAAGCCGGGCAAATAAAAAGAATGAGGAACGAGGAACCATCCGATTTGTTTCTTGCTGTTTGTTTTATTATGCCATCTGTGATGTTAACTGTAGGTGCAGGTGCAGGTGCAGGTGAATGCAAAGAGAGCGTTGAAGCAAAGGACAGAATGATAGAATGCTGATGCACTGTGGTCTGCGAAAGTAGACACTGTGAACATAAAGGGGGGGGGGGAGGGGATTCGAAGTATCCCTGCAACAATTTCCTTTCAGATGGAACTGGAGTATGTTCCTGAAATGGTGAACATATTTCATTACTGGGATTAACTCTGACATTTCAATTAAATTTCAATTCCGATTCTAATATCTGCTAGGACCATCATCATTTTGTGTGGAACACAACGTCTCACAGGCAAAATCAGCAGACTTCCAACTGCAGTGGACGAGACCACATTCTGGACTTTATTCTTAGAGTTTCAAGCCTGAAACCCAAATATTTCTGGCTTCGCTTTTCTAAACTTGGTTATGTGTAAAAATATAAACGCCAATCCGCGTTCTAGAAACTTTGTGCAATTAATTTGATGCGAGTGCCTGTTGGCCAAAAGTGCGTTGCTATATAAGCTACAATTCTGCTGTCATGAATTTGTATACCCCTAAGCAGCGGGGTAGGATGATTTTAATTTTCGTTTTTCCTAATCCTAAAAACCAAACACAAATATAGTTGCCACATTTTTTTTTTAATAATTAAAATTTTCGTCAATGGGCAGAGTATGGCATCCGAGGCCCCAAGATCTGACCACTTTTTTTTTTGATAGAGCACCTCAAAATAAGAAAAAATGGTCGGCATGTTATCGATATCTCGCTTAGTTAACGAGTTATCGGACATTAAAGTTAAAATATCGATTTTTTCGTTCCAATGGGCTCATAATCGAAAATTTGAAGAAAATATTTTAGAATTTCGATAATTGATTTCAACTGGGATATTGTCCTGGCTCAAGACCATTTTGCATCTATATTTAATAAAATGCAAATTTATTTACAAATGGCATGGTGAGATTTATTACTTGGCTGCAGGTTTTGTCAAGTGGCTTCGCATATACACATACTTACGCATATGCAACTCAATGAGATGCTTGTAAGATGACATGTGTACTTTATTACCTGGTGCGAATTTTTAAACGCAAATTCGGCAAGTGAGTTGTGCTTCTCGTTCGTTTGTGAGAATCATTTACTTAAAGAGGCCGAGTTTGATATTGAAAAGTCGCTGCGAAGCCACACACAGGGTGGAAATCATGATAGATAGTAGTCTACAGCCAAGTAATAAATGTCACCATGCCATTTGTAAATAAATTTGCATTCTATTAAATATAGATGCAAAATGGTCTTGAGCCAGGATAATATCCCAGTTTAAATTAAATATTGATTTCGGTAACTTTTTCTAGTTGCCGATAACTGACTTAGTAATCGATAATATCCATTCTATAAAATGTGTATTTTTATTTAAAAGAAAATATATAATTACAAAAAAATCAATAAACAATTAAAAATAATTATTAAATGCACTTCAAAGAAAACTAAGAAGGAAACATAATTTTAAATATCGTCCGATTTTCTAACCATTTTTGGGCCTGCGGCTTTCAAAATTATTCTCTGAAAACAAAAATTATTTTTAAAAGTTTTTTTTTGTCAAATAATTAGACGATTCAATAATAGAAAAGTTTTTTTTAAAGTGGATGTAGATGAGGACACGTCTTAGATTCAATAGTTTTATTTGATTCCAATAAAGGTTACAATAGCGTTTTACTCCCGCTGAGGTGTGCATTTGGATTATTAAATATTATTAAAATGCAGCAACAGTGATGAATTACACTTTTGGACTAATAATTTCAAAACTCTTAACATTGGGTGGGTCTATCATTTACGGGAACATTGTGCGATATCTCGATAACTAACTAACTCTGCATATTTTTGAGTTTTCTATAAAAGTCTGAATTTTCCGATATTTTTCCGACATGTAGAATGGCCATAAATTTAAATTTATCAATAGATTTTATGCAAGAACCGCTTCTTTTCCAGCTGCCAGCTATTACAACATATTAATATTGTTCCATCTATTTGTTCATCATGTCATAATATAGACATTGTTTTCTTCGCAAAAATGTTAGCTATTGAAATTTTTAAAATATATTTTTTAAATTGTTTTCCATTTTACTCTTCAGATGGCTACGCAGAGATTTTTCAACAAAATACTCTGATTCTTCTTTGATGATTCTTTCAAACGAATGAGAGCCAACTTCACCTTCTCTTAAATGTGCCCATAAAAATTAATATTGTTTTCGAATTAGAAAACCAGAAAATGTTATACATACATAGATCTTGGACAAAATTGCTGTTGCATAGTTTTATCCGCAAGATTTTTAACTTGTGGGTTAGCATTAAAGATCGATGTAAACGATTCAGGCACGGAGCTACGAAAAATCTCCCATCAAAGATCTCAAATAAAACAATTATGAAAGGTTAAAGTCGGGCGTGACCGACTATATGATACCCTACACCTAGTCATTATACCCGGAGGTGTAGGGTATAAAAAGGTCAGTACATTTGAACCGGGTAATATACGATACAGCTATAAGAGAAGAATATACTACAAATTTCAAACTTCTATCTGTATTTGTAAGAAAATTTCAACACAAACTTTGAATGGGAGCTACATATATAAATCTGAACCGATCTAACCCATTTTTAGCTTAGGTTTTCTAGTTGAAATATAAGACGCTTTCCCAAATTTGATGGAAATCTGTTAAATATGTGGTTTCTAGAACGGAAAGGATTAAATCGGGGGAGTGATTTATATGGGAGCTGTGTATAAATCTGAACCGATGTGAACCACTTTCGCCATGGATGTATCTATTTGAAATATTAGCTGATGTGCCGAATTAGAAGAAAATCTATTCAAATATGTGCTTTCTAGAGCGGAAAGATTGAAATCGGAAGCAAACTTTGTATGGGAGCAGTATATAAATCTGAACCGATTTGCATCAAATTAAATAGCGTCCGTTCTCGATGTGCAAAAATCATTTGACCTGTATCGTGATTACAAGAATAGATGGACAGACAGACGGACGGATAGACAGACAGACGGACATGGCTAAATCGATTCAAAAAGTGATTCTATGTCGATCGGTATAATAAACGATGGTTCTATCTCGCTTTCTTTTGGGTGTTACAAACAAATTCACAAAGTCATTATACCCTGTAGTGTAGTGTAGTACAAATTACCTAAAAAAATCATATACAAATACATGATGTTCATATGAAAAATTACCGAACAATTCGTAAATAATGTACCCTATATACTACCCTTTTTATCAGTAGTCGTCAGCGAATAACATTATCCTTCAGGATCGATATCGCCCATTTGTAATGGTTGTTACCATTTTGATACGCAAAAAAAAACGAATTTAGAAAAGCCATTATCTTTCGCGTCCACAGTGGAATGTTATAAATATATAACTGGTATGAAGCAGTTATTCCTCTTTTGTTCGATTAATCGTATAATTGTTTTCAAATACTTGTTCGAATAATCAAAAAATCATGTTTTTCGAATAACAAATAATTCGAATAAATTGAACCAAATAATCGATTAATCGATATTATAAGTTTTGCATAAAAATGCTGAAATTAATATTGTAAATTTATGTAGAATCATCCGGTGGCTTTATTTAGCGATGTTCTATATTTAACAACGGAATTGTAGACAAACTGTTTTGGATAATAAAATCACTCTAAATGAATTAAATCATAAATTTGAATGAAATCCAGAATTTTTCATGAAGATAATATACGTACGCTTGGATTATTATTAATTGCTATTATTAAAATACTCCAAAATGCAATTAGACATTTCAAATCGACTCCATACTTGTGCTTTCAACTTATTCTGAATTTCGAATTAAAACCTAAGTATATAAGAATAAACATATATGTATATCAGAATATTTCAGAAATATTATATAACCAATATAGAAAAGGAATACCCGCAAACTCCTGTTTTATTGCGCAATGAATTTACACATAAATATGGAAAAGTAGTGACTAACATTGAATTACATTTTTCTTGCTATTTAACCTTTATGAATTATGTTTTAATGAGTTGAGCAATTAATCGGTTAATCGAATAATTCTTCAGGGGTTTATTTGAGTAATTGGAAATTACTTGTTTTCGAATAAACGTTTAATCGAATATCTTGAAAGTCCGAAAAAATGTGATATCCTACTTTTTACCATTTCGACCCTATAAGTTTGGTAAAATATTTTATCCTCAAACTTTAAATTGCGAAAAACAAAATTATGTTGAGCGTCTACACATTCAAAGGACTGTATATAGCGAATTTTATGATCGCAGCTGCAGCCGTTTGCGTTTGTTCGGTACCATTTCTATCCACTTTCACCCTAAAGTACAAATTTCAAAAATTCATTTATGTTGCGCGTCAGAGGAATTTCATGATTGTCGTACAACTTCGGCTGTTTGGTTGGTACCATTTTTATCACTCCTTAGCCCCAAAAAAGTACGAATTTCAAAAAATCAATCAATTATACGTGTCTACGAAATTAAAGGGATGCACACACCGCTGCTGTTCTATCATTTGCACTATTTAAATCCCTTTTCCTCATTTCACCGCCTACAACTGCGACTTACTTTCAGGTGAATATACGGCAGAAATTTTCAAAAAAATTAGGGTGTAAATATTAGGGTGTATTTTTAGTCCATGTTAGGGAACAAATTTCCTTTTAGGCCGATTTCGCCCCTATTGCAATTCCAATCGATCTGGAACCTGATTTGGTTCGGAAGGTAGCTTGCTTTCCAGAGGGCGTAACTAGATCGTCTTTGAATTTTACCACGACCCCGAATATCTATACTTTATGGGTTCCCCGATGAATATCTCAAGGTGTTGCAAATGAAAGTGACAAAATGAATCCAATTCGGAAAATATTGAGAGATTATTCAAAATTAGAGAGCATTCCAGTCGGTTGTCACATTAAAATGCGTGGTTCCACGACTCTTTTCCAATTTAAGGGGGGACATCTAAACCACTGTTCCTGCTGCCAATTGTAATATGCAAAATTCTGCTCAAACGAAAAATATGAATTTTCCACAACCAATCGGTTCTACATCAAACCAACCAGGTTTGGCTGCCCTCCATATGTGTCCAGCGAACGTCAAAGTAATGTCCTTCAATAATGGCGAAGGCAAGCAAAGCCAGTTAGTGGCGCATAGGAGTCTGTATATTTCCCTGTAGTTTTCTTTTTTTGCTCGTCCACCCGGACTGACTATTGAATTACCTTTTGATTTGTGACCAGGGGGAATACTGGAATACTTAGAGAATGCATTTCGTTTGTTTGTGTTGTGTTGTTTGTTTGTTGGCCCAGATGAGATCTTATCAGAGCCAGAGTATCGTTATCCAACGCCAATCACAGAAGAACCAAAAACGAAAATTAAATCTTCCTCTTTATGAGGATGACAATGATGCCGATGCCCTCCAACAACTGTGACGAGGCGTACACCCTTCTTATGGCCGGAATCAGCATGTTCCTTGGTTTGTTTGTTAATGTGACATATGGAAAATATGTATGTTTTGAAAGGCAATGCACCGCGCAAAGGCAACTTAATTTAATATCCATCATATGGTGTGAGTACCAACCGAGCCGACGCTCTATCGATGCTATCTTTTTGCACTCGCTGCCAATGTAACACCACCATTGTCACTTTGGATTTTCCACCAAGAGTGGCTGGCACAAGGACTCACTCGCTCGCCCACCAAAACAAACACTTTGCATTGGCAAAAACACAACAACAACAAAACAAAACAGTAGCTGAAGTGAAATAAAAATTGAAACATCTGTGTCTGGCAGTAGTTCGTATTACTTCAGCGCCCATTATCGTCATCGTCATCTTCATCATCTCTATTAAGGCTGTTGTCATCCTCGACAGCAAACAATGCTCCGCACACAGGGATCAGTAGTCAATCAAATCGCAATTGTGCGGGGTTTACAACACACAAATGCGAATAGCTTTGAAATCAGAAAAGAGCCTCTGGCACTGGCACTGGCACTGGGCTCTGTGTCATCATGAAATGGAAACCCCTCACTTGGGCACAACACAAAAAGGTGAACTGCTCGGCTGGCTGAGATCTAGGGCTGTGTCGTCTTTCACGGCCAACTGTCGTTGACTATCGAGTTGTTGGCCGTTCCTTTCCCCCCCCACACACTCCGTGCTCTAGGATGAAATGATGCGCATTCGCAAAGTCAGCCACCACCACCACCGCCACCAACCCTCCTCGTGGCCGCTTCCTTGTGATCCCGTCGACTTGCCTTCGATGCGGTACTTAATGGCCTCGGGGGAATTTTCGTCATTTGTGTGCGGGCAGCGGCTTAGCGTTTTTCGCTCGGCTGCTCTCCTGCTGGTAAATTAACACGATAAGTACTTGATGGCCTTCAAATGTGGCGGAAGTAATTCCTGTGTCTCGACAATAAAACTATTACCCCATTAACCAGTCTTCTGATTTGTGTCTGCCTTCTGGGCGAGAAGGCAGGGGTGTGAGGGAAGTATGTTTTGTCTGTTAACTGAAAGTTAATGTGGCCTTTATTGTTGCTGTTGCTATTCATAGATATAAATTTATTAGTTCTATGTAATTCTTGGATTGGCGAAAAGTCGTGAAGGAAGTCAGAGTGGATAAGTGAATTGTATTAATATTATTTGGTATAATACCCTACAGGAAGAGGTCATCAAGTTTATTGTCATCACAAAATTGACAAGTGCATTACCACGTATAATATGTAATAATGACTACACATTACTAGGTAATGACAACACATTACCCTCGCGATTACTTATAATTAATAAATAATGATATGGTTGGTTTACGTAGCTCTCAAGGGAGCGCCAAGGAGTGCCTTAGGACACAATTTGAAATGTCTATTATATACAGCCTGAAAGATTCGTAATATTTCATAAGATCTGCAATATCAATTTCCGATATCTCTCTTAAGGTCCTGTGCCTTGGGTTTTTTGGAGCTGGGCAGTCGCATAAGAAGTGCTCAACAGCCTCTTCTTCCACTTCGCTGAGACAGCTATGGCAGTCATCGTTGGATGGGATTGCAGCTTCATTCGTCGCGCAAGCTTTCCAATTGGCCAATAGCCCGTCGTCAGCACCCCAATCACTCTTGCTACGTTGTTTCTAATTTGGCTTAGAAGATCTCTGGAACGTCTTTTCTTTTATTGAGGCCAGGATTTTCTGGATTCTTGACAAGTGTCTGAAGTTTTTCCACTACAAATTATCTCGGTCTAGAGGTAGTGCATGCGGAGCCACCTTTAATAAACCCTATCGGCGTGGGTACTTACAGTAGACCTCATCATCGCCAAGTCGTCTGAGAGTTTGTTCCCATAAAAGGCCCTGACTCCAGGGATTCGCATAAGAGGGTCTTCACACAGACAGTTCAGTCTGAACAGCTCCTCAATTCGCTACTAATGTAGATCGTATGCGGTCTAAGAGACAAATGGGCAGTTTGGCTGTCTTCAAAGACCCGTTGTGCCTAAAGAGTATAGTTTACTGCATGCTTCCTTAATTGTGAAGACGTCCCCCTGACAGATGCTGCAGCTTTCTTGAAGTCGAGATGAAAATGCTAGGCCAGCTTCTTCTGACCAGACACCGGAACCAATTCCACAATCCATTTTGGAGCCATTCGTGTTTACCTCAGTCTCGTATTCGAAAATTGGGTTTCCACTTCCCCACTCCATCCTTGAATGACTCCAATGACTTTGCGATTGTCGTCTTAGGATTTAATCAGGAAACTGATGAAATCTCAATCTTTACCTACGGCTCAAAAATGGAGAAGGACATGGGGTCTGGTCTATAATCCGAATACCTAGATCTAAGAATCTCCTCCAGACTCCTCGATGAATGCACGGTATTCCAGGCAGGAATATGCGTGATTAATATGGCGCAAGACAGATACCTCCGACTAAATTCAAAATCTATGTCAACAGCCGGGCTCTTAAGGCCTTAGTCTAGAGAACTATATCATCACGTTACACCATGGACGCTCTTTTCTTAACCCAAATTCCGGCGCATGACATCACGCTCCGCTGTGTATCAGTATATAGCAATAGCCAACGAATTTGCAGGCGAGTGTGCCAGGTTAGGCTCCAGTGCACTATTAAAAACCGCAACCCTAGACATGCGCATTCCGTTCGCGGAAGTGGCAAATTACGCCGACGAACTGGCGAGGCAGAAACCTGAACGAGGTGGAAATCAGTAAGAAAATGCAGGATAGCTCGACGTCTTTGGCCGGCGATTGATGTGACAAGCACCAAAAGGCTTCTTCCCACGACAAACGTACGCTCTGTGTTCTTAGAGGACACTGCGTGATAGGCTGCATGGCCGTACGCTGAAACTTCTGTAGAAGATATTTGGATGAGGAAACAGTACTGCACCAGATTTATTATTGTGAGGGACTGTAAGAGTATAGTCTCGCCTACTTAGGGTGCAAGCTCTGCGATGGCCTTTGGATGAGGAAAATGAGGAAACAGTACTGCACCTGATTTATTATTGTGAGAGACTGTAAGAGTATAGTCTCGCCTACTTAGGGTGCAAGCTCTGCGATGACCTTAGCGACTAAGCTGGAGCATCTGCTAAACACCTCGTCCGATTTATTATAAATAATTGATTTTGATGCAGGAAAAACCAACGGAACCGTGCACTCATCGTATGGCACCTGACCCTTCCTACATTTCTTCCGCTTTAGGAAACACAATGGGGCGAATTCAGTCAGCCCCGAGTGAACTCGTCGGTTGTGTTC
Organism: Polietes domitor; assembly: GCA_947397865.1. Taxonomy (NCBI): domain Eukaryota; kingdom Metazoa; phylum Arthropoda; class Insecta; order Diptera; family Muscidae; genus Polietes; species Polietes domitor. The sequence continues at coordinate 92,970,131 of OX377619.1, read as the reverse complement.
ACAGTTGGCAGTCGTTCTCCACAACATAAGCTATCATCTTAGGAGTACTGTTGTCGAATGGTAGTCTTAGTATGGCTGCGAGTATGTCGTTGATCCAATGACAATCCAGTTTAATAATATTTCCTAATAAAAGTTTTCGCTGATAAGTATGACTGAACAAAAGCACCAGCCGCTGACTTTCGCCTAATGTTATACCGATCCATATATAAGAAGTGGCAATTAGACTTATTTTTTTTTTCACTAAACCAACACTCAGGAGATGTCCACCTTCTTTCCCTCTGGACCAAAAAAGGCTACCCTATACCTGTAGTGTTAACAAAGTCAATGTTATGATAACACTAGTCAACAGTCAAAATGTACTCGGGATGCGATAATTTTTTCTGTGTAGATAACCTTGACATGAGCTCGAAAAACGCAATAAAAAATTTTTTTTTCGTTTGGTTTTTTTTTTATTATTTTTTTTTAAATTTTAAAATTTTTTTTTTGGTTAATTTGTTTCGTCCGGCATAACTCGGGAACCACTAGCCCGATTTAATTGAATTAAATTTTAAAAAATTTAAAATTACAATTCCCTTAATCTGTTCATATATTGTTTTCCTATACAAGCAACAGTTTCCAAGTTAAAAATGAATATATAAAGGAAAAAACTTATTTTTTGCCTAAAGATTTATTTTTTTTTTTTTAAAAATCCATAAAAAATCCAAAATGAAAAAAAATGTCAAATCTTATTACTTTTACGTAAAGTCACATAACCTATGAGCAAAATGAGACAAAGATCATGAAAATCGATGCACGCGTTTCGCTTTTATTCGCAATTGAGTAAAGGTATGAATTTCAAAAATTTAAAAAATTTTTTTTTGGTTAATTTGTTTCGCCCGGCATAACTCGGGAACCACTAGCCCGATTTAATTGAATTAAATTTTAAAAAATTTAAAATTACAATTCCCTTAATCTGTTCATATATTGTTTTCCTATACAAGCAACAGTTTCCAAGTTAAAAATGAATATAAAGAGTGATTTTTTTGAGGTTAGGATTTTCATGCATTAGTATTTGACAGATTACGTGGGATTTCAGACATGGTGTCAAAGAGAAAGATGCTCAGTATGCTTTGACATTTCATCATGAATAGACTTACTAACGAGCAACGCTTGCAAATCATTGAATTTTATTATCAAAATGCGTGCTCTGTTAAGAAAGTTCAGAAAGAAAGAAATTGTGTTCAGCGACGAAGCTCATTTTTGGCTCAATGGGTACGTAAATAGGCAGAATTGTCGATTTTGGAGTGAATATCAGCCAGAAACATTGCAAGAGCTACCAATGCATCCAGAAAAAGTCACAGTTTGGTGCGGTTTATGGGCTGGTGGCATCATTGGACCGTACTTCTTCAAAGATGATGCGAATCGTAACGTAACTGTGAATGGTGAGCGCTACCGTGAGATGATATCCAACTTTTTTTTGCCCAAAATGGAAGAACTGAACTTGGTTGACATGTGGTTTCAAGAAGATGGCGCTACATGCCACACAGCTCGCGATTCTATGGCCATTTTGAGGGAAAACTTCGGAGAACAATTCATCTCAAGAAATGGACCGGTAAGTTGGCCACCAAGATCATGCGATTTGACGCCTTTAGACTATTTTTTGTGGGGCTACGTCAAGTCTAAAGTCTACAGAAATAAGCCAGCAACTATTCCAGCTTTAGAAGACAACATTTCCGAAGAAATTCGGGCTATTCCGGCCGAAATGCTCGAAAAAGTTGCCCAAAATTGGACTTTCCGAATGGACCACCTAAGACGCAGCCGCGGTCAACATTTAAATGAAATTATCTTCAAAAAGTAAATGTCATGGACCAATCTAACGTTTCAAATAAAGAACCGATGAGATTTTGCAAATTTTATGCGTTTTTTAAAAAAAAAAGTTATCAAGCTCTTAAAAAATCACCCAATATAAAGGAAAAAACTTATTTTTTGCCTAAAGATTTAATATTTTTTTTTTTAATCCATAAAAAATCCAAAATGAAAAAAAATGTCAAATCTTATTACTTTTACGTAAAGTCACATAACCTATGAGCAAAATGAGACAAAGATCATGAAAGTCGATGCACGCGTTTCGCTTTTATTCGCAATTGAGTAAAGGTATGAATTTCAAAAATTTGCTCGACATATGCACAACTTTGTCTATGGTAAGGTTTTTTCTTTTTTTTTGATTCTCAGAATTAACAAAACGGAATAAACAAAGGGTTATTTAATTTTTATGATTGCGTAAGCAAAGTAATAAACGCTAATAAATGTGCGTGAACAATTAAAAGGAAAAAAGGAAAGGGGACTTTTTTAATTATTTGGGTTTTCCGTTGGCTACCTGTATGATTTTTTTACAGAAATGCAACCCACATTTAAGGGTGGTCATTATTCGGAAAATTTAAGACTCACACATGGTGAAACAGGTATGTAGCCACCGTAAAAAAATATACACCCATTTATAAGTACCTGTCAGTAAAATACTAAACAATACACAGTATAAATAGGTCTTCATTGATCGATTTTACTCATTCAACAAGTGTCGACGAACGCGATAGTTAAAATGAGCAAACGTTCGCGAGGATTTGAATGCAATACCAATCCAAGTAATTTTTGTTACATGTGCGCCATGCTCGTCACTCACATCGCCCAGGTTGTCCGGAAAGAAGTCCAAGTGCGAGTGTAGAAAATGTATCTTAAGCGACATATTTGCTCTATTTTTTTATAATTTTGGAGTAGTTGTTCGACGATCTCTCTGTAATTTGAGCTTTTGTTGTTTCCAAGAAATCCGGAAACAATTTGCCGAAATGAGTTCCAAGCTGCAGCTTCATTTGGTGATAAAATGTGCTCAAACTGTTGGTCTTGCAACAACTTTTTAATTTGCGGACCGTCGAAAACGCCTTCCTTAATCTTTGCCGATGAAAGGTGAGGAAAAATGGTTTTTAAATAGGCGAACGCTTCGCCATCTTTGTTGATAGCTTTCACGAAGTTTTTTATGAGTCCGAGCTTTATGTGAAGAGGTGGGAGAAAAACATTTTCCTTTTTTATGAGTGGTGTATATTTCACGTTGTCGCTGCCGGGGATGAAGTTAACTCTTTCTGTCCAACTCCTCCTGGTGTAATGATGTTGACGATCGCGGCTGTCCCAAAGGCAGAGAAAACAACAGTACTTTGTGAATCCACCTTGTAATCCACAAAGGATACCGATAACCTTAAGGTCGGCACAAACTTTCCAATCGTGCCTCTCATAGTTAAGGCACTTTAGTAGATTGTCCATGACTTCGTATGTTTCCTTGGTGTCAACGGCATGAGCAATTGGAATCGAAGGTTTCTTGTTGCCGTTGTGCAGTAAAATTGCTTTAAGGCTCTGCTTGTTGCTGTCGATGAAAAGACGCCACTCTCCTGGATCGTAAGAGTACCTTTTTTTTCCTTTTAATTGTTCACGCACATTTATTAGCGTTTATTACTTTGCTTACGCAATCATAAAAATTAAATAACCCTTTGTTTATTCCGTTTTGTTAATTCTGAGAATCAAAAAAAAAAAGAAAAAACCTTACCATAGACAAAGTTGTGCATATGTCGAGCAAATTTTTGAAATTCATACCTTTACTCAATTGCGAATAAAAGCGAAACGCGTGCATCGACTTTCATGATCTTTGTCTCATTTTGCTCATAGGTTATGTGACTTTACGTAAAAGTAATAAGATTTGACATTTTTTTTCATTTTGGATTTTTTATGGATTTTTAAAAAAAAAAAATTAAATCTTTAGGCAAAAAATAAGTTTTTTCCTTTATATATTCATTTTTAACTTGGAAACTGTTGCTTGTATAGGAAAACAATATATGAACAGATTAAGGGAATTGTAATTTTAAATTTTTTAAAATTTAATTCAATTAAATCGGGCTAGTGGTTCCCGAGTTATGCCGGACGAAACAAATTAACCAAAAAAAAATTTTTTAAATTTTTGAAATTCATGCCTTTACTCAATTGCGAATAAAAGCGAAACGCGTGCATCGATTTTCATGATCTTTGTCTCATTTTGCTCATAGGTTATGTGACTTTACGTAAAAGTAATAAGATTTGACATTTTTTTTTCATTTTGGATTTTTTATGGATTTAAAAAAAAAAAAATTAAATCTTTAGGCAAAAAATAAGTTTTTTCCTTTATATATTCATTTTTAACTTGGAAACTGTTGCTTGTATAGGAAAACAATATATGAACAGATTAAGGGAATTGTAATTTTAAATTTTTTAAAATTTAATTCAATTAAATCGGGCTACTGGTTCCCGAGTTATGCCGGACGAAACAAATTAACCAAAAAAAAAATTTTAAAATTTAAAAAAAAAATAATAAAAAAAAAACCAAACGAAAAAAAAAATTTTTATTGCGTTTTTCGAGCTCATGTCAAGGTTATCTACACAGAAAAAATTATCGCATCCGGAGTACATGAAATTTTTTTCAATTTGTTGAGTAGTGTAATTAGAGAAGTTGTGACCTTGAATTCGACAGCACGAGACCACCATGTATGTCTTCTGAAGATGACATGCAATTTGGACATTCCCCGCCAACTGTATAGCTAAGCTCGACAAATTTATTAGGAACGACCCTTCCAGTTCTACTGGTACTTGCTTCTGTGGGTACACAAATGACGACAATTTAAGCTATAGCTCAGGCAGAAGGAACTGATTCTGGTCGCGAAGATGGTCTGCCCAAAGTATTTTATGAATAAAGGGTGTTTTTTATTGGGGTATAGAACTTTAAGTTGGCATCACTTTTTTAACTGGCGGCCATTTTGTCAGCTGTCAAGTGATTAATATTTAGTTTGGTTTGCCATTTCATCATGAACATGAACATGATGGACATAATCGTCCATCAGAGCAATTAATTCGGTTAACCATGGATCGTTTTCGCACTACGTTTACTCTATGTGATAATACGCATCCGCAGAGACGTCGAACAGTGCGCACCAAAGAAACAATTGCCGCTGTAGAGCAAAGTGTTGAAGAGGACCCGCATGAATCGATTCGCCACCGTGCACAGCAATTGGAGCTGCACAGCAATTGGAGAAAGTGGTTGAAAATTGGACCTGTAGAATTGGCTATATTCGAGCCAGCCGCGGCGGCCACATGCCCGAAATCATATTTAAACATTAATGGCATAAAATTATCCTTCCAATAATTAAACATTAAAACGATTTTCTTGTGTTTTATTTCAATTCGAAGTTCTATACCTCAATAAAAAACACCCTATAGTTCGACTTACATTCTTTCACTTGAAAGATTTAATTTGTCTACACGTTAATTGTCAGTGTGGACAGGACACATGTCCAACTATTATCCATGAAGTCTAATGACTTTTGAGGTAGCTGTGAGGATGAGAAGGATATTGATTGCACCTTCTTTGTCTCTGTTTGTTTTGCTTGCTACAATCGTCGGCAAAATCAAATGGTTCGTGAATCACACTGGCTGTTTCAGATGAGAGACGTGAAGGCCCGTGACATTACAATTGACCACTCTTCTGGTCTAAGTGACTGGTCTGACTGCCACCACAACCCAGACGTTGTGGACTACTGTGGCCCCAACTCTAGTTCCATTACCTAGTAATGTGACATTTTCTTTTGATACTACCTTGCCATCAAACAATCGCATCAAAAAGTCTTCTCTACATTACCTTTTTGCTTAAAGTAATGCAGAAACAATGCAGTTGGAATGCTTAAGCAGACTGTAGTTAATTTTGATGTACGACTTCCTGCATTACTCACTACATCAAGGTAAGGCAGAGAAGAATTGATAGCCCACCTCCAATGGCATGAAAACTAATCCAGAAGGAAGGAACGACTGTCATAAAATTAGCATCCTTGAAGAATCGGCTTAGAACTGAATCCATCCACTCCATGAGATGTGATCCGCCACCTTTATATTTATGAGCCGATCGTGATCAGGAACATAGCCGCCAGAATGCTATCCAAACAGAACAAATCATTGTCCATCAGCCGTAGCTAGCCAGGAGGAGACTATGAAACGACCATTGCTGCAGGCAGCAGTAGTACCAGAAGATTGTTGCGCATGCGTAACATTTAAATGCACAAATTGCTGCCTTCTGCCATGAAGCTTCCGTTGGTCTGGGGTAATCTCGCAGCAAATGTTTTTGCTGTTGTTTTAATGGTCGTTCATCAGAAAGTCAAAAACAAAACATGTTTCGAGATTAGACAAATTCTGCAGCACCAAACCAAGCAAAGCCTGGCAAGTGGAGCCAAATAAATCCATCTGCAGTTAATGGACGGCTGGCTGACTGACTGACTATTCCTCTTTAGAGCTTAGAGCTGGCCAGCAAAAAAAAAACATTCCATGCGAGTGCAAGCACCAATCAAACGAGTTTCTTCCAGATGTTGCCATTAAAGAAAATCGTGGCACACAATCAGCATCGCCGACACCAACACGAAAAGCAACAAATGATCATCGGCGATTTAGGAAATTAAAAAGCCAACAACAACAACAACTTGTAACAAGTCTGCAACCACTGTCTGCAGAGGCAGGGCAATATCTCCAAGGCGTGTCATGTACTCATCTTGTATAAAATATCTTAATGTCCGAGCAGCTGGACGTTGGACGTGGATAAGAGACAGGGGCAGGGTGCACGGTTCCTGGCGCCAATGTTTAGGGAAGGGGCAGGGGAGAGGAAAAGAAAAACAGCTTTATCTCAAATACGCTTAATGCTTACACAATTAGGTCTAAGTACAGCAAAAATGCTCCATCGAACTGCGTAATGGAACGATGAGTAGAGTGGAAGAGGATATCAAGGAAAATATCATCGAAACATTAGGCCTGTTCGATTGGCTTACTAGCTTAATTTTTGTATGGAATTTACTCGCTTAACAAGAAAGTAGCTTACTACTCTCTAAGCTGTGTTGCCAGATTTTTCCTGTTAATCTATTTACGAAAATGTGTAGCAACGTTGCCAACTTATCAAGTATCTTAACTGTAAGCTAGTAAACCCAATCGAACAGGCCTATTACTTTGGCGGAATCATGGGAAAACGGTGTTAGTTCACAACAATAATTTATAACAATTCATCATAATTTAAGTAAAATTTAAAAACTTTTCGTCCTCCCATACACGCGTTCTCTGAGAGTGAGTGTATATACAGTGGTGGGCACGAATTTAGCACAGTCACCACATGTAACATTATAAAGCAAATATTTCAACTTAAACTTTATGTTTTTTGACCGGTATTTTTTCTAAAATATTACGTACGATAAGATGACCATTTAATGTTGTTTTTGTTCGGTTCTTATGCTGCATTTTAGTTTTATACAATCTAAAGTACAAATAATACGAAAAGTGATTGGACAGTAATTTAGCACAATTTAAAAAAAAAAACTTTAATAAACCCGGAAAAAAACTGAACTAACCAATACATTTTATTATAAACTTAATATTTGGTTGGATAATCACTATTTTGATTTTAATAGCTGTACATCTTCTGGGCATACTCTACACTAGAGACATAAAAGACTCCATTGGAGTAGCATATCAGGAATTTTGAGTTTCATTCAAGAAATCGGGCACATTTTTGGGTTTTATTGCTATAATATGTTGTTAAAGCCCATTCCATAGATTCTCAATAGGATTGAGATCCGGTGACTGTGCTGGACCATTTTTAAAAATCTATTCTGTTCAGCTCCAAACAGCTCTTCGGGCACATTTTTGGGTTTTATTGCTATAATATGTTGTTAAAGTCCATTCCATAGATTCTCAATAGGATTGAGATCCGGTGACTGTTCTGCACCATTTTTAAAAATCTATTCTGTTCAGCTCCAAACAGCTCTTCACTGGCGTTAAGTGTGTTTTGGTTGGTTGTCGTGCATAAAACGCCACTTAATTGGCATGTTTTTATCTGAATATGTTATCACAGTACCAACAAGTAGATTTTTGTAAATATAATGATCCATTAGCGCATCGATTTTGTGTATCGGACCAACGCCGTGACCAGAAAACGCAGTATACACCATCAGATTTTCGCCAACAAGATTTACCGTCTCAGATTTGTACTTTGGGTTGTGCTGCATATTTGGAGGGCACAATTCGTATTGTTTCCTATTAGATCCGCACCGACAAATGTTCGAGTCGCCAATCCAGACGATATTTTCCCAAAAATCTTGGTTTTTTCTAAAAGTTCCTGAGCAGATTAAATTTAACACTGTATGCCATATTTTGATACGTCTGGCTTATGTTGAAAAATGCATCCAAGTAAATTGTTTTCATTGGTTCTTCTTCTTATGGTTCTTGAGGAAATGCTAATGTCAATTTTTGCCGAAATATCTCTCTGAAGCACAGTTGAGCTTTTAAATGGATCTGCTACGCAGGTTCTATAAATTAAAAAAATCCGATTTATTGGTTGTTTTTCTCGGCGTAGGACATTGTGCGACATTTTTGAAGCTCCCATAAGTGCGAATATGGCTTAATGTATTGCACACAATCTATCTGGATCAATTTATAATGTTTGCAATATCCCCAGCGGTACTTCCACTGTCGTTCAATTGCATAATAACCTGACGCTGCGCCTCAATGCACTATTTTCCTTTAGCAATGCCTAATTATAAATTTTGTTAAATAATAACTTCAATTTGAGTAAAAATTACCCATACATACCAATTAATAAATTTAAACGCAAAAAGAAACAGAAAAAACAACTTTTATGCAAATGTGCTAAATTTGTGTCCAGCCCTGATTACGAATTACTTGCAAAAACATGAGAGTACGAGAAAAAGGCACAAAAGAATACGAAAAAAATTATTGGGCTTACTGATCACACCATAAGCAACACTAAAAAACAAATATTTTGCGCAGAGTTCATTATCCGAACAAATTATTTGCTATTATAAACAACACATGTGAAGTGTGCTAAACTCGTAGCCACCACTGTATAAGTTGGACTGAAACTTATTTAGATGTTATTTATATGGGCAGGAACTGCCATTTGTTCCAGTACAACTGAAGAAAACCAAGGATGACAGTGATGGCGTTACCATCAACACCAATGACACAGTGATATATTTTTATTCTGAGATGTAGGTGACTCTGTTTTGTAAATCATATGATCGATCTTCAACAGACGTATATAGAAAAAAGATACCTAAAAAATATACTCTCTAGTTGCATGTCTTGCTAGTTGTCAGAGTTAGGATCTACAGAGAAATGTTTTGTCGCGAGATGCATTCTGAAATTGCGTCCAAATTCTAAATTCTAACTTTTCTTCTTTTGTTAGAGATCAAAATTCAATAAAACCAATAAAAAGGTGTTAAATTCAGCCGGGCCGAATCTTTACTCCCTTTACAACATATATATAAAATTAATTCTTCAGAAAGACCAAGTACGAATTTCGAAATTCTATTATCTTTCGGGTGGGTTCACAATGGATAATTTTACGATTCTAGCTACTGTCAAAAACCGGCACTCTTCAGGAAACCGGGTTTCGGTTTGTTCAAACTAAACAAGATCGGCGATTTAAGTGAATTTTCATTTAAAATGTGAAAATGAAATTAGATAGATATAAATAAGTATGTTTATAGAATTTGAATTTTTATGGAACATTTTATATTATTTTGATACTTTTTTGAAATTATTGAACACAAAACATTAAACCATAAAAATCGCCGATCTTGTTTATTTAAACTACCACATTATTGTGGATATTACACAAACGAAGCTATTTGATATTCTGCTTGGTTTTTCCAACGTCACAAATCAATATTTTGGTAAAATCTCAACCCTGCGGTATCAAGAGGTCAGTTCAGTTTATATTAGCAGCTAGTAAACAAATCGTTACTCTCACACTTTCTTGTAGAATATATCCACAAAATGCAAATGCTTTGTAATTTAAAAAACCGGTTAACCAAAACCGGTTTCCCACGTTTGTTGAAAATGCTAGTTTATCTCCTTTTGCTCCGCTTTCCCTAAAATTACAAATTTCCTAAAAAATCCTTTATGTTGCGCGTCTACACAATCAGAGCACTTCTAAATATTGGTGCTAGGCACCAATTTTATTTAAGTACGAGTATCGAAAGTTTGCATTATATCTCAAATCTACGCAATCTGAGGAAACATACATCGATTTTCAGTATTATAGCTGCAGCTGTTTAATTGGTACCAGTTTTATGCCTTTTCTCACCCATAAAAGTAATTTTTACTTAATTTTACACGCACTCGGAAAAGTTATGTCACAGATTAAGTAAATATGTACTAAAACTGAGGAATTTTGAACTTCGTATGGAGCTAAGGCAATATTTCTCACATCAAGTACAAACTTTTCCTTGGAAATAGGACATGTTTGGAACTTTTCATTCCAGTTCAACTTTCCTTAAAGCAAATACAATTTACTCAAACTGAGGAGAATTTTTCTTCAAATCAAGTAAATCTTTAGTTAATCCGAGGAAAATTTTTAAGAATATTTACTCAAATCAACTCAAAATGAGGAAAATATTCCGATTTTTTCCTCAATCCAAGTAAATTGTTACTCAAACTAAGTAAATTTGGAGTCATGCCAAGTAATTTTATACTCAATCCTTAAACCAAGTAAATTTGTATTCAGCCTGACTAAAATTTTCCTTAAACCAAGTAAATTTGTATTCCGCCTGACTACGACGACTTTGCTTGATAATTGAAATAAATTATTTCGCTTCAGAGTAAGCAACACTCTTATGAGAAATGTAAACATGGAATAGTTCTCAAATGTTTCATCTTACGTATCATAAAGAGTTATTTCACCATGATTGCTGCGGAGGCTAGATAAGCGCCTTCGTAGTGCTTGTTTAGAGTAATATTTGAAGTACTTATGAAGGAAGTCTTTGCTAACGAACGAGAATTGCCTCTTAGACTACTATTCATGTATTTTTCTAAACACACTGAAGTATTTTTTATAAGTTCATTTATACTTGAATGTATGAGGAACATGGCATAAATTTAAGTACATATATTTACTTTATTTGAAGTAATAAACATATTTTTAAGTAAAAATTTCCTAAATGGATTTTTTATATACTTAATTGTCAGAAGTTTTTACTAGATCCGAAGAAATTAAATTTGCTACCCTATTTTGATTATATGTACTATTTCTTCTGGCTTTGAGATAAGGAAACTGTACTTATATCTAGTTAATTTTCCTTCTCGCAAGGAAATTTTAAATAAACTGGAGTAAAATTGTTAAACTAAATTGGAGTATGGAATTTACTCAGATTTAAGAACTTAGTATACCCCCATCCTGAGTGTGATATTCCATTTTCAAATCACAGAGGATTCCAATCTAACCGCATAGAAGATATAACTGTTATATTTGGAGTCATTACAAAAATCGTCCATATTTCATAAACTTAACTAAGTAGTTAGTTAGTTAACCTAAATCAGTGCAGACTGCCGCTGCGGACAATTTTGATTGCACACTCAGAAATATAGCATTCCTAAATCTGGGTAGAATCCATACTCCAATTTAGTGCAACAATTTTACTCGCGTTTAGTAAACATGGGACAGTTAATTAATTATGATTTAAGTTTCTCATTTCAAAGTCAAAGTAAATAATTCATTTACTAGAAATAGGGTAGTAAATCATTGGATCTGATAAAAAATTCCTACAATTGAGTAAAATCATACGTGTGCAGAAGAAAATGTCCAAGGTTGTAAGTAAGAAAAATATTGAGATTTTTTTTTTGTATGGAAAAAATTTTATTTAGGAAATTATGTTTTTTCATAAAATTAAGTTAATGTGTACAGTGACATTTATAGCGAGTTCTTCATACATTTAAATATTAATGCGTTTATAAAAAATTGTTTAGAAAATTCTTGAATATTAATATAAGAAGCAATTCTCGTTCGTTTGCAAAGACGTATTTCTTAAATATTTCAAGTATTATTCTAAACAACCACTGCGAAGGCGTCTATCTTGCTTTCGCAGCAATCATGGAGTAATAGCTCATCTCTTTATGGCAGAGGTATCATGAGAACTATTTCATGTTGTCAGTTCATGTATTAGTTTTGCATACTCTGAAGCAAAATCATTCGTTTGAATTAGTTTAGTTAAATTGAACTTATTTTAAGTTCCTTGTCCTGAGAAAAAAATCAGCAAAAATGTCCTCAGTTTAAGTAAATACTTTATTTGAGTAAAAATGTACTTAGTTTTACGAAAATTTTACTTAGATTTAGTAAAAATTTCTTGGTTTGAGTAAAATTTACTTAGTTTAAGCAAAATTTTACTTAAATTTGGTAAAAATTTACTTGGTTTTAGGAAAAACTCACTGCAATTTTCTTGAGTTTGAGTAAATATTTACTTGATTTGAGGAAAATTGAACTAGAATCGAGTTCAAGGAAAAGTTTTAATTTGATATGAGGAAATATTGCTTTAGCGCTATACAAAGTTCAATTTTTCCTAAATTTTAGTTCATTTTAACTCATTATAGGGTTCACTTTTTTTCTGAGTGCCTCTTTTCCTATGGTAGCATCCGGATTTGTGTAATCAAAATTGTTCGCAGCGCCAGGATTATTAGTTAGATAAATTTGAATTTGGATCATTTGATTCGGAGGTACCAGAAGGTAATGAAATTGAATGATGTCGTCTCATTAGGGTTCAACTAGGCCTTCAAAAAAAGCAACCAAGGTCAATCAATCTAAGATAGTCCTTAAAATGTTTTTGGAAAATTCCAAACCTTAAATAACATCAAACTACACCTGTGTAGTATTGACGAGCCACCCTCCATTCTCAAAATCCCATTCAACGATGTTTGCTTTGATGTTTTCTGAAAACTTTATTTTTCAAACACAACATTTCGCTTGATTAGTTCTGTCATTTCAGATTTGTTGAGACAAACGGGAGCAGCAACAAAAAAAACGGCAGCAGCAGCATTTCCAAAAAACAAATTGGATCACTTCGAGGGAAAAAACGCTGCGGTAGGTGGTAGTTGGTGACAGAATTCATATGTTCGATATTTATTTAAATTTCTCCTCCTCCACCCTCTTCTCCACCACACATCTCACAGAAATAACTGAAACGACGACAACAAGGAGGAAATATGCATCCATGTCTCCAGCCAGCTTTGTCATCAGGCGAAACGTAAATATTCAAATGAAAAAAAACTGACTGACTGACAATGTGTACGACGTCAAAATGTCTCATTATTCATCAAAATTCACACACACACACGCACGCCGAACTCCGAACACGGAGAACCTCCTAAATGTTGAGCTGTGGATGAGGAAAAACTTGGCAAAGACTTGTTTCTGTTCTGCTGCCAGCCAGCCAGCCTGCCAGGCAGACGGAGGGCTAGGTTGGCTAGCTGGCTGGCTGCCTGCCTGACAGTAAGTCAGTCAAATTGAAAATGAATAGGTTGCAATAGTGGCGAATGCCAGCATTTAACTAAAGAAAACAACAACAAACAACCAAACATTCAAATTCAAATCGAATGTGGAAATTGTACAACCCCTTCCCACTCACCCTTCTTTCCACCGCGCCTTGTCACACTTTCATTACCAAGAAGAAAGCACTGGATGGAACTTTTTTGTAGAAGGTAGAAGACGACTCTTTTGCCTGCTATACACATTTGAAGGACAGAAATCCCACCCCATTCATTTAACTTTTAAGTTTAAGTTTGATTAGATATATATTATATATTAGATTACTTTGCATTTTGATGATGCTAGGAATATCGGAAGATCTCTTTATTATTCGCGTTACCGCAGTCAGGGAAGTGTACACACCGAATTTCATTATTATAGCTGCAGCCGTTTGTTAGGTACCATTTTTATCCCCATTCGACCCATTTTCCGGCTAAAAGTACAAATTTCGAAAATATCCTTTTTATTTCGCATCGCAGTCAGATGAAAGTATCATGATTTCAACTTCACCGATTTGATAGTTACCATTTTCATCCCTCTATTCCTATTGTTACCTCCCTACCGGAGGTAACAATCTTGTCGCGATGTAGGGGCTTAAGTGCAGTCGTACTAATTGGGGTGGTAGTCCGATTGTCCGTCTGCATGACCAAAGGTTACCTCTTTCCTTCCTATGCAACTGGAATAGCCGTAATTCCTTAGCTATACCAGTAAGACGGAAGGTATAATAAAAACCTTCCCTCAGTTCGATCCTCTGGAGAAGACCGTATAAACCCACGAGGGTACCCCTATAGCCGGTGTTTGTTCCTGCGTGCACACCGGCTGTATTTGAATCTATCTGGTCCTAGTCACCTAGGACCTACTTACATAGTTCAAATACGCAAAATAAAAGCATACAATGGGATAAATAATGGGATGAACAGTAATAACGAAAAAAAAGTCGGAGGTGGTAATATACACCCCAACGTCGGAAGGAGAAAAGGCGGCGACTTCCGACGGGCACGGTGGAGACGTCGGGTCTCCTCTACGTGTCGCCAGCGGCCTTACTGGATTAGGAAAATTGACTTCGGAATGCCCACGGATCACTCTCGACAACGAACGTAACACGACTTCCATTGAGGGAACGGACGACTCTAGCTCTCGAACAGGTAGCAGGTGCCATTTTGGAGCAGCAGTCTGAACTCCAGCACCAACTAGAGGCTGAACGGGAGTCCTCTCTGGGATCGCTCAGTGATCTCAGCGACATAGGAGGTTTTGACCAGCTCTGGATACTCTCGGAGGAGCTTGATGTCACGCTGACACAATCTCCAAGAGACTTCCAGGAAAGGTCGGAGCCTTCTGGTGGAGTCGCTGAGACTGGTGAGACCCAACAGATGACTCTCGTTCTACCTGAGGTCAATGAGTCGGCACGAGCCGACCCGCCACGGACAGAAGCAGCGGCCACTCTGCTAAGACAAGACGCCATGGACCTAGGATCAGATGGAAAGGATCTTAGCGTAACCACCGGAGGTTCCTCTAAAGAGCCTAAAGCTCTACTACGGATGGAACCTAAAGATGGTGAAACTAAGACCAACACAGATGATGCGAAGTCCACGGGCAAGTCCGAGCAGAGCAAAGCTGCAGAGCAGAAGGCCAAAAGCGGCTTAAGGCGCTCCTGCGGTATTCGGGATAGTGTGGCTGATGAGCCGTCCACCTCAACTCGTCGTCTTGCCCAACAATTGAACCTCTCACGCTCACGCTCGTCGTTGATGAACAGACTTGCATTTACACGCTTACAAGGTGCAATTGGCTTAACCCTTCCAAACGTCGTCAATGGTCAGAATGGTGGCAAGAAATGGCAACAATTTTCGAAGAAAATCATCTTCAGTGATGTGGCACATTTTCACCTCAGTGGATTCGTCAATAAGCAGAATTGCCGCATTTGGGCGAATGACAATCCAGGAGTGTTGGTCGAAAAACCAATGCACCCACAAAGAATGACTGATTGGTGCGGTTTATGGGCTGGCGGCATCATCGGGCCGTATTTTTTCCAAAATGAGGCCGGTCAGGCAGTTACTGTGAATGGTCTTCGCTATCGTGAGATGATAACGAACTTTTTATTTCCCGAATTGGAAGATATGGATGTGGACAATATGTGGTTTCAACAGGACGCTGCCACTTGCCACACAGCTAACGAAACAATGGCTCTTTTGCGCGACAAATTCAATGGCCGTGTTATCTCACGTGGTGGCGATGTCAATTTGCCGCCAAGATCATGTGATTTGACACCGTTGGACTTCTTTCTTTGGGGTTATTTGAGAGAAAGGGTGTACGTCGATAAACCAGCAACAATTCAAGAGCTAATGGATGAGATAATTCGGCACATTAACGGCATAAAACTTCAATTATGCCTCAGCGTCATCGAAAATTTGGCCATTTCGCGGCATTTAGCCGATATTTTGTTCCATACATAATTGAACCATAACCATACCAATATTATCATAATAAAAAGAAATGACAATTACTTCCTAAATAATTTGTGTTTTATTCAAAATCAACGTCGGCCGTTAAAGTTTAACCACCCTTTAAATTTCAAATTTCAGGTTTCTACCTGTTATCGTATCATTGGTACCATTGTTGTCCCTTTTTGTCCCATTTCGCCCGCTAAAACTTGTACTTACTTACGCTACAAGAGGAATGTACGCAACAAATTTCAAGTGCATATAAAGCAGAAATTTAGAAAAAAAATGCTTACATATTGTAAATATTAGGGAGTACTTTCAGTCCTTGTTAGGGAACAATTTTCCCTCTAGGCCAATTTCGCCCACTTTCATTCCAAACCGATCTGCAACCATAAGACACATTTAGGGAAAATTTGAACCGCCTAGATCATTTCGTTAAGCCGCTATTGTGCTTTCAACAGACAGACGGACATGGCTAGATCGTCTTAGAATTTCACCACGACACAGAATATATATATACTTTATGGGGTCTCCGACGAATATTTCAAGGTGTTGCAAACGGAATGACAATGTGAATACACCCCCATCCTTAGGTGAAGGGTATAATAAATCTATATATGTATATAAAAGAGTTGCGTTACTGGCTGATGGACTGACTGACTTATCATTGACCAGCCCCCAGACCAAACGGCTGAAGCCAGGGTCATGAAATGGAATGAAATGAAAGGAAGGAAAGAAACAAAAAAGTATAAAAATGGTACCAATTTAATTAATGCAGTTATATTCGTGAAAATCTGCATCAACATTTCACTGACAACGTAGTAAATTGATTTTTCTAAATTTGTGTAAGGGGTGAGTGGGACAAAAAGGGATAAAAATGGTACCAACTGAAGTATTACAGCTAGAATCGTGAAATTCGGTATGTAAATTCCTCTGACCATGTTTAAGCGTATTAAAATTGGATTTTTCAAAATTTGTACTTTAAAGGATTGCGAGGGACAAAAAGGGATAAAAATGGTACTTATTTAAGAATTGCAGATATAGTCGAGAATTTTGGTGTATAAATTCCCTTGACAACGCAGAAGCGCAATCTAAATGAGTTTTTCGAAAAATGGTACCAACTTTAATATTACAGCTAAAATCGTGAGGAACAATCAAACTGGATATTTCGAAATTTTTTCTTATAAGGTGTGAGCGGGAAAAAGGGATAAAAATGGTACCAAATAAATTATTATAGCTAGAATCGTGAAATTTGGTATGTAAATTTTCCACTCACCATATAGAAGCGCAATATAAATGCATTTTTGTACTTTGAAGGGGTGAACGGCACAAAAAGGGATACAAAAATGGTACCAACTAAAGTATTGAAGCACATTCCTTTTCAAATTACTATTTTAGATTTATCAATATCCAAAGAAAATCAAATAAATACTATCCAAAAGCAGAGACGGATAAAACTAATAAAATAACTGGTTTCTAGTTGTATAAAAACAAACATTTGTCCATTTAGTCGAAGAGAGCGAAGCCCATATCGTCACACCAAACCATACTGTTTGTATATTTATATTTAGGTGAAGGGTTTCTTCTTGCGAAAGAAATTTCGTTATTGGCAATGGGAAGGAGGAAACCCACACTCAACAATACACACTTTTGGTCATACACATGCTTGGTATCCTGTGTGGGGATAACTCATCAGTGGAACTTCAGTCAAATCGCCCACTTTGGACTTCGCTGAGCTAACCATTGCCGAGTTACGGACCCCAGTTCATTGAAAATGGAATGTGAATGATGGTGAATTGGTGCCTTGTGCCACAGCGACACCACTGTAGGGTGCCACCAGCAGTAACCTGCACGCATTGCGTACAACCATCCATGACGCGTATGACTGACTTGTGCCACCATTTCTAGATTTCTTTCCTCCGACACAGGCAGTGGTGGTAGACGAAGTAGCAGCGAACAGAGAACTCATTGGGTGGTATGTGTAAGTAAGTGCTTGAAAGGCGTAAATGAACGACAGCGACAACGACGACGACGTCTTCCAAAGAAAACACAAACATTTTTGTAGAAACAACACTGGCGGCGGCGGTGGCGGCATTAACGAAACGGCAAAAACAACAACAGCGGCCACCATAAAAAACACACAAATAATAATACGACAAGTGGAAGACAAGAACCGGAGCAGCGACACAGGCTGGGGAAGAGTGAAGAAAGTCCTAAGACGCACTGGAATATACGACGACAGTCATCGTCATGACACATGACGAAAGCGCTTTTACTCCTTGACAGGATTTCTGATTTGCAACATCCTCCGTGTGCAAATGTGTGTGTGTGTGTGTGTAGAGCGGGTGGAATGTGGAAAACCGCAAATTAGAAGTACATAATCCACCTTCCTCCCCCTTTCTCCTCCTCCTCTTTCTCCTTCGAACAATTTCAGTCAATGCGCTTTCATTTCAACGGCAACGGATTTGGTTCGAGGTTCCAACTAATTCCATGACATTCACATGTGTCTGGTATTCCAGTCAGTCAGTCAGCCAGCCAGCCAGCCAGCATCAGCATATGTGGAGATTTGTTGTTGGCCGCTCTTTACCTACCGCATTTAGAGAAGAGACATGTTCCGGAGGATTATTTTCCCCACTATTTCCAGATAACATTTTCCCCTCGTCAAAACGCACACGTCAAGTCACGTCACGATACGGCGAAAAATCAACAAGAATTTTTCAGAACAAAAGTATTGGGTTACATGGACCAACACCGGCTGCCCGACCGACCGTCCGTCCCTCCGTCCATGCGTCCGCCGTATGTAACGAAGGAAGAGTATTGAATGCATTTGTTTGCTTTAGTTTTTTGTTGTTTGAATTGTTTGGGAAATATAAAACGCCACAGATGCAGCGACTGCTTCAGAGCCATCCTAAAGAACTAGTATATATTGCAACAGACATGCCAACTATTACAAAATCTACAAAATATGGATGTCTGACTCCTTCTGTTATCCTTTGTATTTCTTAGACTTTGACTTTTTCCATGACTTTTGGAATTCGCATTCCTAAATTTGAGTAAAATCCATACTCCAATTTAGTTTCACAGTTTTACTCCCGTTTAGTAAAAATTTCCTTAAAAGTAAGAAAATTAACAAAGTATGATTAAAATTTCCTTATTTCAAAGTCATAGCAAATAGTATTTTTTTTTTAAACTAATAAAATATTCTTACAATTGAGTAAACTCATACTTGTGTGGCAGAAAATTTCCAAGGTTTTAAGTAAGAAAAATCCATTAATGAAATTTTACCTACAAATATGTCTTTTCTTAATGTGTACTGACATTTATTCCGAGTTCTTCATACATGCCCTTTCATGTCCAATGTTGCTTATAGGCAACATTGCGAGTTAGTTCTATAAAATCTTTTTTTATTTGTGCTTACATATGTAACAAGGAATATTCAAAAGAGAAGCAACAAATTCGGTAACTTGGGTCTGCGTAGGAAGGTGAAAACAAAAGTAAAGTCTCAAATTCCAATTGTTTGAGTTTCTTGTAGAAATTCTTCTCATTTTTATTGGATTTCTTCGAGTACAAGAAAAACTGTGTTTGTTATTCAAAGTGATATATAACAAAGATTTTTAAAATGAAAAAAAAATTAAAAATATTTTTTGTATAACCGATATCTGCAGTATAATGATTTTAAGAAACATCCTGTTACTCGTGTCCTGTATGAAGTAGAACCCCAAGACTCTGAAGAAATCATATTTAGACCCATAGCTCATCAAAAAGCATAGCAAGTTTTAAATATTTATTAAAAAGAATGAACTCAGAATGAAAAATCACTTGAAATTGTTTAGAAAATTCTTGAATATTAATCTAAGAAGCAATTATCGTTCGTTTGCAAAGACGTATTTCTTAAATACTTCAAGTATTATTCTAAACAACCGCTGCAAAGGCGCCTATCTTGCCTTCGCAGCAATCATGGATTAATAGCTCAACCCCTTTACGGCAGAGGTATCATGAAACTTTTGCGAAATATTTCATGTAGTCAGTTTTTATTAGTTTTGCATACTCAGAAGCAAAATCATTTGTTTGAATAATGTTTAGTTAAATTGAATTGACAAATTTACTTGGTTTGAGTAAAAATTTACTTAGTTTTTGGAAAATTGTACTTAAATTTAGTAAAAATGTACTTCGTTTGAGAGAAAATTTACTTAGATTTAGCATAATTTCTGCAAGATTTTACTTAGATTTAGTAAAAATGTACTTTGTTTGAGGAAAACTTACTGCAATTTTCCCCAGCTTGAGTAAAAAATTACTTGGTTTGAGGAAAATTGAACTAGAATTAAGTTCAAAGAATGTACTACTTTCAAGGAAAAGTATGAAATTGATATGAGGAAATATAGCTTTAGTGCTATACGAAGTTAAAATTTCCTAAATTTTAGTTCATTTTAACTCATATAGGGTTCACTTTTTTCCGAGTGCAGGATTAATATCGGAAATTCCCGGTGAATATAAAAATATGAGGATAATTGCACTGTGCAACAAACGGTGGACTATGTATAACATTTTCAGAGCTCGAAAGCAAGCACACAAAAAATAAGAAAGAAATTTCATATAAAGGGTGATTTTTTAACTAACTCTTTTTTGGAAAATATTCTACTTACCAAGGGCTAAATAATTGTCTTGGGAATATCCGATTCATGTATTCTAGTTTTCGAGATATCGGACAATCAAAATTCTATATATATATACCCGATATCTTAATAACTATATATCTCCGATCTCAAACGGAATTTGGACAAACTCTTTTTTGGAAAATGTTCTACTTACCAAGGGCTAAATAATTGCCTTTGGAATACCCGATTCATGTATTATAGTTCTCGAGGTATCGGACAATCAAAGTTCGCTATATATATACCCGATATCAGAAAAACCTATATATCTCCGACCTCAAACGGAATTTGGACTAACTCTTTTTTGGAAAATATTCTACTTACCAAGGGCTAAATAATTGCCTTTGGAATACCCGATTCATGTATTCTAGTTTTCGAGATATCGGACAATCAAAATTCGCTATATATATACCCGATATCTGAAAAACCTATATATTTCCGACCTCAAACGGAATTTGGACCAACTCTTTTTTGGAAAATATTCTACTTACTAAGGGCTAAATAATTGCCTTTGGAATACCCGATGCATGTATTCTAGTTTTCGAGATGTCGGCTCTTCAATGTCACATCAATACATGGGCAAAAATGGCCTATTTTATATAGTTTTTGGGCTTTTGACTGATTCGATACATTCAAATAATTGGAACGGAAAATACTGTTAAAAATAAGTACATAATTCCTTTTATTTTATTATTTTTAGTGCTTTTATTTAAAAAAATATTTTTTTTTAAATACGTTCCACATGCGAAATTGGTTTTTTTAGTTCGGTGGAATATTTTGTTTATCAGCGTTTCTCATCTGTCATATGTGAACGCATCATATGAACCCTGATTTAAGTCAAAGACAAATATACGCTGCGAAAGTTCTGACGAGATGGGGTAGCGCCCATCGAAATTGTGCAGTCAACTTTTAGCTGTAACAATAAAGGTATCACTTGCCTTTTTGCTAATTTTGGGTTCTGCCGAAGACTTCAGACCATGCCGACGAATGGTTTATTTCACTAAATCCAATAACTTTTTTAATGAATATAACAATACAATTCACTAAACATTTCAGAAAAATCAACGACAGCTGTAATCGAATCAGCAACTTTTATAATTGAATATTTTCGAAAAAAAATCAATCACTGCTTTAATTCAATATATCATTTTTTAACTATTTTTTTTCAATAACTCTAGCTACAATTTTAGTAATTGGTTTTACAATTTTCGTCATAACAGGAAAACTAATGAAAAAAGTTATCAAATATACAATTTTCGTGATTTAAACTGATTTCTATTTTTTTCTGTGTATGTTTAGTTGTTTAATTTAATTTTTTGATTTTGAGTTGTTACCCCTTTTGTGGTACAGTAGCGATATGCGTTATATATACACCAGAAAACCTCACTACAACGCTATGATCTATCTGAGACCATTATTACATCATATCAGGGCTGTTTTCTTACTTTAAGACTAGATAACTAAGCTAAATGTAAAGTTAAAATTTCACTCAAAATAAAAACTAATTTTTGAAATTGTCGCCAACAGCTATATCAATGTGTGTCTAAAAACAAATTTTGAAAAAATTGTTTTATGTTAAAAATATTGGACTTGGTGTAAGTCAAATGTATGGCTATCGAGGCTAAGTCCAAAAAAGTCAACACAAAATATTTTTTTAAATTTGTTTGATACAAATATTTATTGTAGTTGGCGACTAACTCTTTATTTTATTATTTGTTATCGCAGCTTGTTATCCCGGCTGAAAGGAAAACAGCCTTATTATTTTGCTTGTATTTTTATTCCAGCAGATGCAAATTTCTTTTATTTTTCGTAAAGAAGATATGTGCCATTTAGTATAAAAGTGGTCTAAGTCATACTTTATGCAATGGTTTATGTTTGAGTCAATTGAAATATATTTTCCCACCGAAGCACAAATTTTTTTCTTAGAATATCCTACTACTACATAGAACTTTTATAAAACAAGTAAGTAAGCTTCAGTCGGCTAAACCGACTTATATATAACCTCACTCTCAGAGAGGGTATAATAGGGCAGGATAATTTGTGTGGAAGCTACTAGGAGGTTCGTATCACATGGTCCCAGCTTCCACATTTATAAAACAATTGTAAAAACATGATCAAATATCAGGTCATAGTGGATCCCAGGCACCAGTATAGAAGTTATTCAGGATTTAATATTACCTAGGATAGGGAGAATTGTGTGGGGTGATTCAAAGTGATTATAAAAACATTTTTAAAAATCAAAATTGATTTTGACTACCCGTATGGATGTTACATCGGTTTTGTTGTAACTAAAGATTATGCCTCTTTGTGTGGAAGGTACCAGAAGGGGTGTGACAATATCGCCCATATTCCATGCGAATGTAACCAATATAAAAGCGTTGCTAAATATCAAATTTCACAGTATTCCGAGCATAAATATAGAAGTTATAATAGCTTTAATTGTACGTAGTTTTGCGGTATTTGTGTGGGAGGTACTGGAAGGGGCGTAGCAAAAGCCGTTATATTTAGTACATTTCAAGTGATTATAAAACCATGATCAAATACCAAAATATAGCTGATTCTGATTATTCGTGTGGAAGTTATATGGGTTTTTTTAATTTAACACTGGAATATGGGCTATTTGTGTGGGAGGTGCCAGAAGGGGCGTGGCAATATCGCCCATCTTCGAACTTAAACTAAGTTTGGAAAAAATATTACGATGTGCAAAGTTTAAATCGATTCCTTAACTCCTTTCGAGAGTTATCGTGTACACCAGCCAGACGGACGGACGCATGGCTCAAACACCTTAAAAAGTCGTGAAACGGATTTGGTCCAAACATACTTGGGGTCTTAAGTCACTCCTTCGATGCGTTACACCTGTTTTCTCTTCCAAATGATATATACCCTCCTACTCTGTAGAGTGAGGGTATAAAAATCGACAACGTTGGTACCTCTAAGGAACCACTACATTCAGCGGTTACACTGACTTAATCCACTTTCATTCTTCTCAAAATAGAAAAAAAATAAACAAAAAATTGTTTATTTTAATTCCAAATAGTAATATTTCCTTACCAAAAATGAATGAAAACACAAAATATTTAAAAAATAAAATATATTTGCAGGTTGTTCGTCTAGAAACTTTTTATTGAAATTATTATTTACTTTTCAAATAATTTCATTTTATGTGTTATTCAAATTATCTGAATCACTTATTGATTACATCAGCACACATCAATGTCAGTGGATGTAGTGTGACTTAGACCACTTTCAAACCAACGCGAAAGACAATTTTGGTGGGCAAAAAATGTGAAATGTCAACTATAGAGTTAAAATTTTAGTTGTTTAATTTAATTTTTAATGGCAAAACATCGATTAGAAAATATTTTGTATTTTTCACATCCATAAACATATTTTTTGGAATAAAATAATTCCACAGTTCATAAATCCCAAAACGATGATTTTTTTTTTGAAAATTGAGTAAAAGAAACTAATTTTATTTATTATAAGCATCACATCAGTATCACTATCAGCGGAGGATTGAGACAACAAAAATGTACTGGGCCGGAATTCTCTATCTAATAAATGTGAAAAGTATTTTAGCCGAATGGGACAATAAACAAAAGGTTTTGGTTGAAAATACTGAACAAATCTAAATTTTACGAATTAATATTGGAAACCACGAATATTTTCGTACAACGCACGACAGTTTTTGTGTATTTCAGCAGCGGAAGGAAGCAGCCCCAACAGAATTAACCTGCTGCGAATGGGCCATTTAAATATGTATAACCATTGATGTTGTTGTTGTTGTATTTGTCGTGGCTACTTTTTTTTTAAGGAAAAATTGAATTTTATAGTTTGGCTTTTGTAAACAAAACAAAGCATCTTTTGTTTGGGCCACAAATGAATGGCAACGCAAGAAAAAAAAAACAAAGTTGTCCGCTTGTTTTTAGACATATTCGCGGGGGGCGTGGAGGGGATCCGCTTTCCATTGATTTTGGAGTCATCGTTGCTGTTGTTGCCATCGTTATTTTATGTAGATTCTATCCAAGTCTGTGGCGGCAGAAGTTTCGTTTATTTTATTAGTTGCCATTCCTCCTTGGAATGACAGTAGTGGGAGGTAGAGGGGTGGACTGAGGGTGGTTCCTTGGTTAAGTTCATTCAAAAGTATGACATTTCTAAACTTGACTGGATTTGTTGTGGCTATTGGTCGCTCGGGTCGGGTCGTTTGCGTTAGTAACATTTTAAAGGACCTTTATGGTTGACGTTTGTTTTCGTTGTTCTGCTTCTGCTTCTGCTTCTGTTTCTCCTCTTCTCTTCGTCCACAATTTGAAATTTATTTGCATTTCAATGAATGCTATTGAAAATTTTATTTAAATTTGTGTCCCTAAAATTGTCAAACAATGACAACAAAAAGGAAATGGGCCATAGTCAGATGGAACAACCGAAATAAACAAACAAATCAAAGAGAGTAGCTGCAGGCTAGGAAGATGAGCTACGTGACGACTCTGGGAAGCCACAACTGGATCATCGATGTTAGTATGGCCACATCATCGTTGACTATTAATCCTTGTGTAGGGTATTTTCGGTATTTTTGATTAGTTTTGTTTTTCGTATCCACTCGGCCTCCTGCACTTCCTCCACCTCCAGACAATGGAATAGTAGAGTTACTCAGTTTTGTTTGTGAATTCGGATGATTGTGTCTGGGCAGATGTAACTTTTCGACTGACGGTGCATTTTTAGTCCGTGTTTGTCTTGCGATGGGTTTGATGCTTTTAAAACTGAAGTTGTATCATTTGTTCTGTGGAAAACATTAAAAGCGAAAGACGTTTGGATGTAGAATGTGTAGGAGATTCTACATCCATCTTTCGCTTTCAAAATTATCTTATAAATTAGACATGTTCGGGGTGTTTCCATGTAAAAGGTGTTTCAAAATTTACTCTAAAATTAAATGTCGAACAATTTTGTGTGTGACAGCGGAAGGTTCGTTCAAGTTATAAAGAATAGAGTGTTTGTTACACAGATTTGATTTGAACTACACTGAAATAATTTTCCTTCATAATATTTATGAAGGGATCTCATAAAAGTTTTTTCATAAATTTAGCGAATTTTTTCTTAATATGTATGAAAAATTCATAAACAGTTCAAATTTCATAAAACAAAATTGTTAAATTAGTGAAACTTAGTTTCATAAGATCAAAGAATGATTTCATAGTATTAAGGAAACAATTCTGAAATGTTATGAAATATGTCACAACCAGTATGTCAGTTGGAAATAAATTTGCATTCTATAAAATATAGATGTAAAAAGGTCTTGAGCCAGTTCAAATCAAATATTGATTACAGACCAAAATAAAACAAACAAAAAAAATAAAATATTAAAGATTTTTCGAACAAATATGTTTCTTCAGCGATAATTTTGATAGGGATATTTTGAAATACATAATAACATTGAAAGTCGGACAATCTGATATCTTTTAGAAATTAGCCCAAAGTTGACTAGTTTTCGTATTTTTCGATTTTAAAGAAAAGTATTTTTTTTGTTTTTTTTTTAAAGCGCAAAAAATATTTTTTTTTGTATTACAAATTTTGAAAATTGAAAAAACGTAATTTCTTTTTCGACATTTTTTGAACTGTTTCTTTCACATTTTAGTGGATTTTTCAATCGAATTTGTTTTATTAGATTTTGTGGTTTCATGGGTTTATTATGGCGCCCTTTTTGAATATAAATTATGACTTTCTTCCTCTGAAAGCCATTGAAGAATAAAATACATACTTAGAAAGCTTGAAGGGTACCCCGTTTGCGCGGGGTAACTTCTGCACCTCTGTACCTCACTTTCGTGGACTTCGAAAAAGGCCTTCGATACTGTAAACCCAACAGCAATAGGGAGTGGACTAAAATGCAGGGGCATACCTCAGAAGGTAATAACTCTCCTCCAGGCTCCATATGGCAAACAAATAAATATTAAGATCGCAGTTAGACAAGGATGACCTCGACCCCCCCCCCCTGTTTTTCAATATAGCCATCGACAATGTGATGGAACGTGTCTTATACGAACGCAGAGGTACAAACGGGGGTCTAGATGATCGCCTAGAGGACTTAGACTATGCAGCCGATATCTCTCTGTTAGCACATAACCACTCACCTAAATTGGAAGTACTTCCGTAGGAAGCACATTTTAATCGCTTCTCAAAATCCAAATGTGCTTATTTCACGCTTTTGAGGAATTTCTTTTAAACAACTTCCAAAAAGGTCGATAATATGTTCATATTCCGTAACAATTTACGATTAGCATTTCCACAAGTGAATGGAAACGAATTTTTAGTATGGGGTCATAGTGGTAAGGTCCACGCTTTGCTCCCAGAAGGTCTCGAGTTCGATTCGTGGCTCGGGTAAAACTTTTTCTTTTAGCTATTACTTTTATAAAATATTTAATTTTGTATAATTTTAATAATTTGAAAAATTTTGATTAAAAAATACCAATTTATTGCTTTATTAATTAATTAATTATTCTTACTAATTAATATCAGTAAAATTAAGTAATATTAATTTTTTAATACTATTTTAATTATATATTTATTTGTATTATACATTAGTTCATATTAAATAAATATTAAGTTTCCTATTGTCAGTTCTTCAGACCAAAATGGTTTGCTATAGTTATTCACCGCTCACAACAGATGCTAGCTGAGATGGTTAGAGTGCCGAAGGTCCGCTGTTCTATCCACTGGCGTAGGACGGGTGGTCCTGGGATAATTTTAGACCCCCCATCCCTACCAGAATTTTAAGTTAGTATAATACAATTTGTACTATTAGTCTGCGTTGCACAAAAATCTTATTTTTTAAGTACTTAATTTGTTCAGTTTTGGAAAGAGTAAAAATCATTGTCAACACAAAAAGAAAAACTATGAGTTTTCAAATTTAACGTGAAACAAATGTTGGATTTAATTAAATAAGGGTTACAGTCGCTGCCAAGTTATTTTTGCATTGTTGTTTTTACCAAAATTTTATTAAAAATTAAATAGCCAAACGTCTTGCTGTGTGTGAATAAAAAAATACTAAATATTTGTATCAAAACAAATTTTCAAAAAAAAAATTGTGTTGATTTTTTTGGACTTGGACTGAATGAAATTTTAACATTTTGTTTAGATTTTTGTTATCACAGCTTTGTTATACAGCCCTATTAACCATGCGGCTATATTTTTTTACTTTTAAACAAAAAAAAATGGAGGGGGCTATAGCCCCCCAGAAGAATATCCCTCCTACGTGGTTCTATCCACGGTAGCGGCGGATTTTTTAAAACAGAAATGGAAACTCGTGAAAAGGTGGTTCCGTTGCAACACTTTAAAATAACTTTGAAGTCTTTCACAATAAAGGACATCCCCTCCCACATCCCAATTTTCTCTACTTCCGAATCACAAGATGATCATATTTGTCACTTCTTCGGGTGCTATTTTTTGCTGGGCAGATATGCAGCTAAAACTGAAAGAGTTGGCAATTGAAGCAGCTAAGTATCGTCTCCGAAATCTAAGAACATGAGGATGAACACCACAAACACACAACCACTTACTATTCGTCAACAACACCTCGATGATGTTGATTCTTTTTGCTACCTCGGCAGCAGTATCACAAAATTCGGTGGATCACACGAAGATGTCTTTGACATCATTCGGCCACTGAACTAAACACAGTTTGGAGATCTAATCACATCTCCACGCGACATCTTCAATAGCTGCGTAAAAGTCGTGCTACAATATGGCTGTGAAGCTTGGAACAGCCCTATACGTGACCTGAACGCTTTATAAACTTTAGCGTATCGTTGCCTACGCGAAATATTCTGGCCAAACAAAATTAGCAGCCAACAGCTATGGGCTAAGACGTGTCATACACCAGTAATGATGGAAATAAAACGTCAAAAATGGCGCTGGATTGGTCATGCGTTGCACAGACCTCCAAATGATACAATCAAGAATGCCATCAACTGGAACCCACAGGGCAGCCGAAGAAGGGAACGCCCCGGTCAAACAGAAGTACAAGCAGTCGAATGCAACAAGTCGAGGAACGAACTGAAGACTCTGGCATCAAATAAAAACGAGTGGGGAAAATTCGTTGAGGTCCTAGGTTCCTTGAAGAAACCACAGGTTTCTGCCAAATTGTGCAGAAACATTTCTATAGTGTTTCAAATAGATAATATCAGTGAAATTTGAGGAATGACACGCGTATCTATAAAAATACACAATTTATCCGGTAGATGGTGGTGTCCTTTGACGAATGTGCACCAAATTTAGGGTTTTCTTTTTCTAGAAATCATGTACATACACCTCTCTATATGCAATGTTACACAAACTTCGTTATTAATTTTGTATAAATAATTTATTAGGTCACACTGAAAGAAAATTCGTTAAATTTTATTAAAAAGTCGCCAAATGTATGAAACATGACTCATAAAGCACAAATTAATGAAAAGTTTCATAGAATTTCGGAAACATTTCTTAGAAACTGTGAAATGCATTTAATGAACTTTTTTCATACAAGTACTTTATGTTTCGTAATAGAATTTATGAACATTTTCATAGATTTTATAAAGGAACTTCATTAATTTTATGAAAAAGTAAATATTAATAATTTATACTGAAGTTTCCAATAGAAACAAAAATAGTGGAAAATAGCTCTGATAGGGGGAATTGGTTCACTGTTGAGAACCTTTGCATTGAATAAAACTTTGGTCTAATTCAGGGTACATACTTATGTCAGAGTAAACACTGAAGAAATGAGAATTGCTAGTATTCAACCGAATAATGTCTACACACTAAAAATATAGTTGTATGTTATGAAACGTTTCATAAAAACCACAAAATCCTTCATTATATTTATGATTTTTGTTTGTTCGGCTGTAGGTTTTATTTGAAAAAACAGATGCTGTTGTTTTTGATAATTTATTTGTTCCCAATATTTCGATTGAAATCTTCAATCATCTTTCGGGGGTGTCTATACTCAAATAAGAATTACACATTTACATTAAAAATTTTCTCAAAAAGTTAAACAAATTTATGGATAATTACAGTTATATATATATAATATTATCTGCAGTCCGAGCGCTTTTGCGTGCTTTCGTCTACTGATGACAGTTTTGATCGTCTGTATTTGTAACGATAGATTTTGGCGCATTTACAGTGGTGGTCACGAGTTTAGCACACTTCACAGGTGTTGTTTATAATAGCAAATAATTTATTCTGATAATGAACTCTGCGCAAAATATTTGTTTTTTATTGTTGCTTATGGTGTGATCAGTATGCCCCATATCTTTTTTCGTATTCTTTTGTGCCCTTTTCTCGTACTCTCATGTATTTGCAAGTAATTCGCAATGTGGGCTGGACACAAATTTAGCACATTTGATAAAAGTTGTTATTTTATGTTTCCTTTTTCGTTTAAATTAATTTATTGGTATGTTTCGGTAATTTTTACTCAAATGGAAGTTATTATTTAACAAAATTTATAATTAGGCATTGCTAAAGGAAAATAGTGCATTGAGGCGCAGCGTCAGGTTATTATGCAATTGAACGACAGTGGAAGTACCGCTGGGGATATTACAAACATTATAAATTGATCCAGACAGATTGTGTGCAATATATTAAGCCATATTGGCACTTATGGGAGCTTCAAAAATGTCGCACAATGTCCTACGCCGAGAAAAACAAGCAATAAATCGGATTTTTTTAATTTATAGAACCTGTGTAGCTGATCCATTTAAAAACTCAACTGTGATTCAGAGATATATTTCGGCAAAAATTGACATTAGCATTTCCTCAAGAACCATAAGAAGAAGAACCAATGAAAACAATTTACTTGGATGCATTTTTCAACATAAGCCAGACGTATCAAAATATGGCTTACAGTGTCAAATTTAATCTGCTCAGGATCATTTAGAAAAATCCAAGATTTTTGGGAAAATATCGCCTGGATTGGCGAATCGAACATTTGTCGGTGCGGATCTAATAGGAAACAGTACGAATTGTGCCCTCCAAACATGCAGCACAACCGAAAGTACAAATCTGAGACGGTAAAGCTTATTGGCGAAAATCTGATAGTGTGTACTGCGTTTTCTGTACACGGTGTTGGTCCAATACACAAAATCTATGCACTGACGGATCAGTATATTTACAAAAATCTACTTGTTGGTACTGTGATACATATTCAGATAAAAACATGCCAATTAAGTGGCGTTTTGTGCACGACAACCAACCAAAACACACTTAACGCCAGTGAAGAGCTGTTTGCAGCTGAACAGAATAGATTTTTAAAAATGGTCCAGCACAGTCACCGGATCTCAATCCTATTGAGAATCTATGGAATGGACTTTAACAACATATTATAGCAATAAAACCCAAAAATTTGGCTGATTTCTTGAATGAAACTCTAATTTCCTGATATGCTATTCCAATGGAACGTTTTACGTCTCTAGTGGAGAGTATGTCCAGTAGATGTACAGCTATTACTGAAAATAGTTGTTATATATATTAAGTTTATAATAAAATGTATTGAGGTTTTCAGTTTTATCCGGTTTGATTAAAGTTTTTTTAATTTGTGTCAGTTTTGTAGTTAAGTCTTTTGTGGGTAGGAACGTCAATAATATGTAACATCTCAAGAGTGTATCTTCTATTACAATTTCTCTCCTCTGTCAGTATCTCTACATTGTCAAAATTTGGTGTATGGCCTGTGATGGTACAGTGGGCTGCAAGAGCGGTCTTCTGCTCTAATGGTCTGTTAATAGCATTATGGTCAGATTTGTGAGATGATATTCTAGTCTTTAATTTTGTCTTAGTAGCAGCAACATATACCATCTGGCATACGTTGTTTTTGTCCCCAATTTCATTTGATTTTGTAGACCACATTAGATTTTTCCCCATTTTCTAATTTTGTCTTCGTCCTACTAAATAAGTGGTTAACAGTATTGTCAGTCTTAAATGCTAAGTTATTTTGATCTTTGTCATACAGATTTGAATGTTTAAGTCTTTCTGAGAAACCTGGAGTACATGTCATAGATTTCTATATTTTCTGCGTCCTGTCAACCTCGTCTATTGTTATCTTTTTATTCCTACGTCTTATTACTTCCTCTATAGATTTTCTTGGAAAGTCATTTTTCTTTAATATTTTTCTGATTGGTACTTTTTGGTCCTGTTCTCTCTCCATGGTGAATTGTATTTGTCTATTGAATGAATTTAATATTTGCAATGTTTCTTCCACGTTATTTTTCTTTAGGATTGCAAATATGTCGTCTACGTATTTCGTCAAGATTCGGGGTTTTGTAGTCATCTTCTCTATTGAATGGTCAAGCTGGTGACCCCATCAGCATTCCTCTACGTTGCTCGTAATAATTCATAATCTTTAATATTAATATATTTCATACTCTTTAAGATTTTTTTTATTTAAACGATTAAATTTTTCTTCGGTCTTATGAAACTAAGTTTCACTAATTTAACAATTTTATTTTATGAAATATGATATGAAGCCAGGACAATATCCCAGTTCAAATCAAATATGAAATGTTTATGAAAAAATTGTATGAAATATTTCATTTATTATTATATTTATTTATGAATTTTTCATACATATTAAGAAAAATTCACTAAATTTATGAAATCGTTTCATAAATATTACGAAGGAAAATTCTTTCTACTTTTCTTTGGGTGTTTATTTATCTTTCTCGACGATAATAAAATATAATTTTCACAAGCAGTTTCATTTTGGACGCTAATGGGTTAATGAGTGCAGCAAACTTCTCTTGTACCATTGGCTCACTCATAATGACAATTTGCGTTAATATAATGAACACACCTGTATATTTTATGATTTCTTTTTCAACAGAAAAATATCCTGATACAGACGAATTCTTCTTAAAAGAGGTAAAAAGTTGTTGATGAGAGCATGTACTTCCCCCCCCCACGGAATTTTTTGTTACTACAAAAATTTTATTCACAAATGAGGCAAAAAGGCCTACCCAGGAATGGTCTGAATTGGGGTAACGGGCAAACCAAAACTATACTCATTTAATGAGAAATGAACATTCTTAAATCAAATCCCTATAATGTAATCCTTATTTTTTCACTTCAGTTGGTAATTTTCGTATTCAAAAATTTTCAGCGAAAACCTCGAAGAAATTTCACCACCAAAAAACGCTTTAAAAGTGAACACCATTTAAAGCTGTCAAAAAAAGATTGTCGCACAAATCCAAAACTTGGAAAAACGATGCAAGAAATAACAACAGGAAAAACAATAAACCAAAGCGCCAACACGGGAGGCAGTGGCGGCGGCGGTAATGACACAACATACCGACGAAATGACGAACAGACTCGTAGACTGACGGACGGACGGACGGACTTGCACATATCTACCTACAGATGAGAGTGAACAAAAATCCAAAAAGTAGAACATACATACGTCAGTACGAGGAGGAGGTGGTGGTGGCGGCGGCGGCTCCCCAGCAGAGCAGTAATAGTTCGCAACAGTACAAAGCGCAAAATAAACCAACAATAATAAGGATGAAACAACAAATGCCAAAACAAAACAAAGGAGAAAACAACAATAACAAAATTCTTCACACAGTGTTGACACACCAGCAGACAATGGAAGCCAAACAACAGTCGAACGAACAAACGACACAGAAGCGAAAAAACAACAACAAAACTTTTCTAATTTCAACTCTGGCCTGAGCAAAGGGTGTGGGTGGGATGCAAAGGGAGACCCTATAAAAAAAGAAGGCTCCGATCCACGCACACAGAGGCAGCCACACACGCACGCACACACATAGAACGCGATTACAATTTTTATGGAAACACCAAAGACCACCAACAACAGCAACAGCAACAACAATGCAAGCGGCATTACAGTTTTGCGGTGGAAGAAAAATAAAAATGAATGAAAAGTTGTTGTGCAGCAGCATGTGATGATATTCAGAGCCGCGATTAATATTCTGTGGCAACAAACACTCGCGCACACACACACACACACTCACTCACTCTCCTTACAATCATGTGGCCATAGGGTAGAAACAAACACTAACCTTCTCTTTCTTTCTCAAACACAGCGCGCCCAAGCGGGCACCACGCCTAAATGAACAGAACAGAGCTGCTGCTGCTGTCGTGGTTTCACAGCCGGGGGTTGGCATGAGTTTCGAAGATGCCCTGTAGTTGGCTCTTTCACACACCGATATTCGAAATTCCCCTTAAACACCACTTCCCCACCAATTCATAACTGTGGTAACTGTGAGAGTCTCCCCTCTCTCTCTCACGCTGTCTCTGTGTGAGTCTCTCCATTTCATGGGTGCTCTTCAGAGTTGTTTGTGATGACTCTCTGAAATTGCTTTTGTTTTGTTTTGTGTTCGCGGACTTACCTTATTAAATCCGGTAGGCGTTCCAAGACATTGGGGTGGGTGTGCTTTTTCGTATAGGATGGCGACAGAGCCACCGTGCATGCCAGCATTAACTCGGTGGATAGCTCGACGGGATGATGTGGTGATTTCTCCTCGGGAAGCTTTAAAGACAAACAAACAAGCAGAAAAACAGCAGCATTAAAAACAACAATCATCAAACAGGCGTACATACACATGTATGTATGTATTTGGATGGAGCACAAGAGAATGGAGGAGAGTGAAAACACTGGATACCACCCGAAAGGATTTAAGGACAATTGCTATTACATATATTCTATGTTGTGCTTTTTCCTGTGATTTCGTGTTTCATCATGTCTTGCAACAACAACAACAGAACAATGGACAAATTAAAGCAAAACAATCTTCATCACATCCTCCTATCCTTGCTGTGCTGTTGTCGTCCAACAGTGGTGACAACAGGAAAGGAAAACACACAAATGTTTGCATTTTAGAATCGTTAATTATTTTACAAGTGTGTGTGTGTGTGTGTGCAGTTGGGCATATAACCATGCACTTGTGTAAACTCTCTCCTACGCCAACGAGCGAAAGGATAGCTGCCGTGTCGAGCTCCGATATATGTACATACATATGCGGAGAAATAATCATGCGTCTGTCATGTTTATCCTCCCGTGCTTTTTCCGTTTTTAGTTTATCGTAATCGTGCACATTCTCGTTTTTGTTGTTGTATTTATTAACATTTGACTTGACAAATGTTCATTCATTCACATTCGCCCGCTCTGCACATTCACATTCTGTTCTACTTTATTGAAAACAACTGTTGCACGCACACACACTACATGGTGGAAGCGCGATGCCCTTGCCAAGTGTTGCCAGATTTACTTTTGAAAATTCCTCAAGTGCTAAGGCCGATTAATTTACATGTAATTGTCGATAAATAAATTGACAGTATATCCAAAACAAACACAACAACAACGACTGTACAACATTTGAACAAGATGTACCTTTTCGCTCTTTGAAAAATGAGAGAGAATTCAAACTGAAGAACAGAAGCTTAATTGAATTTTGTAAAATTACACATTTTCTTGGAAATTTCTTAGCACAAAGTCAGTCACAAAAACAAGAACAAACATCCATTCGCCAAAACCCGATTTAAATCATGAAAAATGCATTTTCTTTTTGACACTTCTTCCCATATTCTTCCCTTTCTTTAGAATATCTGTGTTCAGCCTTGAAGTCCTGCAATGGAGCTTACACGAATATTTCATTTGAAAATTGGAGAGGTATGCCCACATGGAAAATAAGTAGTTGAGATTGATGTAGTCAAAGTAAAAGTGAATAAAACATACTCATACTCAACATTCCGCGAGCTCCAGTGTCAGTGACAATGGCCCTGTTCGATTTTCGACTTGATATGGTGGCGGCTTTCTTAGCCATTGCTTAAATCAGAACAAAATATCTGGCAGCATCAGAGTACCCGCGAATGGTTTGGTTTGAATTCACTACACCATTTCCAAGTGTAATTCAGAAAAGATCAATTAAAATTCCAATTGAAATTCGAAATACATCAATTGATTTTCAGAAACTCCATTTGAAATTCAGAAAATATAATTTGAAATTCAGATCACATCCATCGAGATTCAGAACCTACCATAACACTGTAGAGCAAAGCGATGTTTTTTCGAAAATAACAAGATTCTGACAACCGATTCTGATAGAGGGGATATAAAAGAATATACTTGTATCGGCGTTTTGAAAGTGGCCATTTTTCACATTGTTATGAAGAATCGACATAGGAAACTTTGTGATCCTTATACTTTAAAGGCCATATTCTCATAGTCCGGTTAGAATTTATCGTAACGATATACTCCCGGTTACCACAATTTCACAATTTTTCTCAATATCTGGTTAAACGCTAACCGGCACTCGTCCGCCGGTTAGGCGTTTATCGAATCGAAAACTCGAACAGGTGGTGGTACTTTGCTGTTGCTGTAATTCTTCAATTGTTTGCGTCCAAGTTGTTGTTTCGGACTATTTATTTCCTAACAAACACTTGTGCTCCTCATCAGCTTATGAAGTAAGTGTTTCATGCAAAGCATGTTTCCATCCTTGCTTTTTTGAATAATTTTCCATGTATTTTATTTTTTTCTCTTCGATACAAACAACAATAAAATGAACAGCTGAGTTAGCTCAGTATTGACTGTGGGTCATTTGTGGGTCATTTCAACCTTCCAGCTCCTCAATATAAGGATCTTTTTGGTTCCTTTTATGCAAAAGGGTAAAATACACCCCTGAAACAGGGTCAACATTTTCTACAAAAATATTTGGCATAAAACTCCAAAAGTCTATAAATACACCAAAACTAAACATAGCAGCCGATATATTTTTTATATAAAACCCGAGTAATTTATTCAATAAAATTACCTCGATATACGAAAACTTTCAAAACTCCCATACACGTATATTCTTTCAGAATTCGTTTTCAGAACCTTATGTTCTGTTCCAGAGTACCCTACAAACATTTGGATATATCACCAAGAAGATATTGCGGCAATATCTTCCATTTATCATTTTGAAGAAATTCATCAAAATAATATTTTTCATATCACCCTTTTATAATAATGAATAAATATTGGCGATATTGACAAAAAAAAAATTGATTTTGTTGTCATATTTCGTATTAATGCTTCGAAAACAATAAATGAAAATGTATGTTTTATTTGAAATCCGTGTTTCTTTTCACATTTGATTGGCGCATTGCAAAATGAAAGAAAAGCTGCAAGTTGAAGTTCTAAATGAAATCCAACTGGTAAGTTGATTATTGATACTTTTCTTTTTGGTATAACATTTTATCAGACATTCACATTTTTTTTTTGCATTTCATAGAGGCAATGTTTTCAAAACGAATTGGAGGAGTAGCATGCAGTTTTGATAAGACACGCTCTCAAAAAGCATTTAACTGACCGCATGGTCAACAAATTTACTTGGATGGGATCCAAGGAGAAGTCATCGACTCAAAATTATAACATTTCTGCATTTAAAGGTATATAAGCGGAATTTTGAATAAAATATCTTGTATTATATGCATTTAATTTGTTTTATTTTCAGGTATATGCATTGGTTCTTTTCCCAAGTTCAAAGACGTCCAATTGCTTAACCAGAAACATTTTTAACATGCAAAAGATCGAAATAATAAAAATAATAAGGGGAAAACAGCAGTGGTATAATATAAGCTTGCTATCTGCATTATTTTTCTCTGATGTCCATCTATTTATTTTGTAACTCTTAGTGGTTTTATGTTTACTTAACATTTATGATGTTTTTTTTTCTTATTCACCACTATATGTAATTATTAATTTTGAAATATGAAAAAGATGAAAATATCTAAAATTGTGTTTTGTCTTCTAGGTGGTTATCTGGCGATATCCCGTTTTTATCTTCCAGGTGATATTATAGCGATATCATCCAGACTTCTTCTGGAAATATCGCCGATTTATCATCCGGATGTATTGCTTTCGTATTGCCTTGGCGTATCGCCCTGGCCGCACAAACTTTTCCAATTGAGGTAACTTCCGCAATACGAATATGATTGTTGCCGCAATATTATTTTTCTTCTAGACGATACGATTTCGTATTACTTTGTTTGCTGGGTATAATCAAATGAAATTCAGAAGATCCATTTAAAATTGCACAAAGATTTGGAATATATACAAAATAATTTAGGCCATGAAATGATATTGTAATTCTGGTTTGGGTCACTTATGTCCTCGTACGGATGTCCTAAAAAAACATGCATATCGCTGTATTGCTTCTGATTATTGTAACTTGTAAACATAGCTTTATTGTAACCAGATATTCTAAAGAAAGAGAGATGTGATATGACGAACAATGAAGAACATAACATTAGTTCGCGGGGAAGAAATATCAAAAATCAAACTGACATCGCAGTTTTCTTGATTTAAAAAAGATGTTGACGAACGAGTATTTATTTTTTGTGACTTTGCAAAGAAAACGTGTAATTTTACTAAATTCAAAATATCCTATCGTCTTGACTAAAGTTCTATCCATCCTTGAGTTTGAATTCGCTCTAATTTCTCATCTCGTTTAAATTAACAGTCAACTACACCATTTCTCGCTTTACAATTTTAATGATACAAAAAATAATTCTCAGTAATGCTGCATTGAAAAAATCCATTTTGAATGGATTTTTGCTTTCAAACCCCTTACCAAAAATCAAAAACCAGGAAAAAGTGGCTTTTGGGATTAAAAGCACCAGTATTGCGAAAATACAATCTAGCGCTTAACAGCATGCATCACCACAATAATTTATTTTTATTGCATGCCTCCGACTAAGACTCCTGTTATTCCCTAAAATAATACAACTTGGATTTAATACAAAAAATGGTATGATAAAGAAATTAAAGGAATCAATAACGGAATGATGTTCTCTTCTTTATAAATAAATATAAGGACTAACAATTCTACTGGTCCATATATCCACAAAAACGGACTAAACAGTTTGGTAGTTTTTGTGGATGATACGATGCCTTGTGAATCTCTGGTGGATTATCTTCACTCCAAATGCGACAATTTTGCTTATTGGCATTTCAATTTAGCCAAAAATGAGCCTCATCAATCAACAACATTTTAAACTTGAAATCTAATTAAGATAGATTTCGCCTGTAGCATGAAAGGATTGAGAGTAATTGATAATAACATTGCCAGATCTGGGTAATTTGTTAACGTTTAATCGTTATCGAGCGCAATAATGATACACCTAAAAACACACAATATGTGTATGTATGTAGTATGTACATTAGGATGGGTCACGAAAATAAATTGAAATTAAGATTGGATTTTATGATGATCTGTTAAATATTTCGTGCCTGGGTCAAGACGTCTGTGAGCTAAACGCTCCTAAAAATCATGTTTTTCCCGTATAATTTTTTTCATGTTGCATTTTTGTCCAAATTTTTTTCTGAATTGATAGACCCTTGGAAACACTTTAAACATAAAATGGTATTCTTGTCTTAGAATAGCTCATTGGACGTTTATATTTCTTGGAAACATTTCGTAAAAGGTGTTACAAATAAATAAATAGAAGGACTCAATACCTTTCGAGTGATGCCAAAATGATGAATATCGGATAAAAATGACGTCACTTGTGAAATAATTTAATACAGAAGATGGTTTTTAGAGCCAAAATTTTCAAACTAATTTTACAAAATGAACTCTGCAGCGTCAATTTCTTTCCGATGTTCATCATTTAGGCATCATTCGAAAGGTATTGAATGCAGCTATTTATTTTTGATAAAATACTACCACCCAATACGAAAAAGTTTTCAAGCGTCTAATAATACGACAAGAATAAAAATGTATTTATTATTAAACCGTGGGACAATTTTAAATATAATAATTTATTGGTAACAATTGAAAGAGATGATTGTCTGTTGAAAATAATTTTAATTTCAGGTTTTTATCTGAATTAGGTTAGCATTAACAGGCATTTCAAGTTTTCTCCCTTAAAAAGTAAAACATGAATAAACCAAGGGGGGAACTTGAAATGACTAATCATTTCAATTGTTATGATAAACTAACTCTGATAGAAGCATGGCATTTAAAGTATTTTAAACAGATAATCTTCGATTTCTTTATACGAAAATAAATTATTATTATCTTTTGGAAATTAAAAGTCCTGTTAAAAGGGGGAAAGATCGCCAAATGAAAAACTGAAACTGAAACATACGATCTCTGGTTTCATGTGTATATGGACCAAAAAGTACTGTCGCACTGTGTTATTATAAGTATTCGAACTTTTATTAGATATTTTTCTGAAAATGTATTTATGAATCAAGCTCAATGTCTGAGCTTTTTCTTGTAATTTTGTTTTTATTTATTCAATATTTCGTCCCTCGCACTCAGGCGGCTTGATCCAGTGACAAAATATTTTGCAGATCATCGTTAAACAGTCCAATCTTCATTCCTGAGCGTGACCGCAGCATTTTTTCCGTGATTCTGACAACTGTACATTTCGTTAGCTAATATAAAAAAGTCATAACTCATTTTAAAAAAAAAAACTTGTTAAATTCATCTCTAAATTTTATTATTTTTTAATTTCATTTCACATTTGTAGTTATAAGACTTTAATATAATTGTCTGAATTCCACTGTAAGTTGTATTCTAATACAATTTTGTGTATTGTACTAGATTTAACCACCATTATAGTGAAGTAATCTGGCATTCAGCTGCCACTCCTTAACAGAAAGCGAGGTAGACCCATCGTTTATTATACGGATCGACATAGAATCACTTTTTGAATCGATTTAGCCATGTCCGTCTGTCTGTCTGTAATCACGATACTGGTCGTAATTATTGTCCGATTGTCACGAAACTTGACACAAATGATTTTTGCACATCGAGAACGGACGCTATTTTATTTGAAGCAAATCGGTTCAGATTTAGATATAGCTCCCATTAAAATTTTGCTTCCGATTTTACTCTTTCCGCTCTAGAAACCACATATTTGAATAGATTTTCTTCTAATTCGGCACATCAGCTAATATTACAAATAGATACCTCCATGGCGAAAGTGGTTCACATCGGTTCAGATTTATACACAGCTCCCATATAAATGACTCCCCCGATTTAATTCTTTCCGCTCTAGAAACCACATATTTAACAGATTTCCATCAATCATTTGGGAAAGCGTCTTATATTTCGACTAGAAAACCTAAGCTAAAAATGGGCTAGATCGGTTCAGATTTATATGTAGCTCCCATTCAAAGTTTGTATGAAATATGTAGTATATTCTTCTCTTATAGCTCAAATCTTCAAATGTAAAGACATTTTTATACTCTACACCACAGGGTATAATGACTAGGTGTAGGGTATCATATAGTCGGCCACGCCCGACTTTAACCTTCCTTACTTGTTTTTTACTTGAATTTAGTGCGTATATACCACAAATCAAGTAAAGTATATTTTATTTACTCATTTAAACTATCAATGTATTTAATTTTAGTAAATGTTTGCTAATATATTTTTAATGTGTATAAA
The DNA here is from genome assembly GCA_947397865.1 of Polietes domitor. NCBI lineage: Eukaryota > Metazoa > Arthropoda > Insecta > Diptera > Muscidae > Polietes > Polietes domitor. The sequence goes on along the minus strand of OX377619.1, from coordinate 92,929,225 downwards.
ACAGAAAATTTAGGCCTCCAAAAAGGTTGCAAATTGCGTCTTTAATCGCACAACGGTAACCCTGTATGAAAATATTGAACCGATATATTAATAATATTATAATAGTCGGTAGCCATCGATTAAAAATAAAATAATTTTTATCAAAAATTTTGAAAATCGTAAAAACTAAAAATTAGCCGTGACACAGACAATTTTCATTTAATTGAGGAAACAAATGAAATCACTGCTAATGATTTGTATTAACATATATTTTAAAATAAGAAATTTATGACGTTTTCTTTTCATTTTATGTTACATGGGAGGTAGGCGTGGTTGTGGGCGGATTTACACAAAAACATATTTTTGATCTAATTTGACAATATAAGGGAGGGACGTGTGCAAAATGTCAATGTCCTAGCTCTTTTCCTTCTAATTTTTGTCGCAGCTTGTGTGAAAATATTCCACTGTGCGACGTCTCCGCAGAAACGTCAGAATTTCTTCACATTTGACATCAGATGTCGGTCAGAAGTCGGTACAAAGTGTCGAATTTTGTTCAGAAATCGGTACTACGCGTCGTCAAACACATCAGATTTCCCTCAGCTCCGTGGGTCAGATATATTTTTGTAACGATTTCGGATCCGATTTCTGAACGTTTGGTGCCTTTCACGTCTAATAGTTTAAATTAGTTGGTTGCTGTTGTTCTGGTTCTTCTTCTTCTTCCTCCATATTTGACATGAAATAGTTTTGCTTGAAGTGAGTGAGTGTGAGTGTGCGAGTTGCTTTTGTGGAGAATTTAATTTAGAAATAATTGTTTTGCCGCTGAACAAATTAACGCACAATAAAAGTGTCACCGATGGCGCCAACGTACTTACGCAACATTTTACACACTCGACTCGCACACACACATACAGAGACACACATACAAAATCCGGAGGAGAGTGCCAAAGTTAAAAGCCAAAAACTGAAGGAAAACACACAGCGAAACTACACCACTTTTGTTGTCGTATCTCGGAAATAAAACGTTTGGAGTGTTGCAAAGAAATAAGTATCATGAAGCGGCAAGCGGCAGCAACAACAACAACAACTTGTAGTACTAACAACATTGTCAACCATAAAATACGGAAAACGGAAAACACCAACAAAGATGTACGAGTGATATGGTCAGTGGCAGTTGCAGTCAGCCTTCGTCCAGACAGACAGAAGATTTCTTCCAACCAAGAAACCCTAACAAGCATCCTCCCTCCCTCCAACCATTCACCCCAACGCAAATGACTCGAAAGCAGTAAACATGAAATAGATTCTTTTCTTGCTGGTGATACTACCGGGCTAAAGTTCCAACCCAAAGTTCTCCCTGAGATGTCGCATATCTGTCAGTGTCACATTATCCAAATTGCTAGGCGCATGGACCTGGAAATGGATCGATTTATGCACGCTGATCTGGACGCCTCTGAACCTCTCTTCAGATCCTGGAGGTCCTAAGATGGAGGCTATAAGATGGTCACTGCGATAACACCCAAGCAGATACAGCGTATACAACATCAAGTTGTGCCTACTTACGGAAAGTACCTTTGGCTCCTCATGTCACGTTACAGCATCAAAATAGAGATTCCTTCCGCGTCCATCGATAAATTGTGGTATTGCCTCCTCGACTCGGAGACTATGTATAGGACGCATGGTCCTCCTTTTCGCCTTAGCACTCAATAAACTACGATTAAGAAACCTCACCAAAAAAGGACATCGATGTGATCATGACTTTTGGTGGGATTCGAAAGTGATTTAACCAGTGCCCACAGTTTACCACCTCCGAAACTTAAGTTGCACTGCTTCAGATATTCTAACCATTTTTTCCGCTTGTATTCCCTGACTAACCTGTTAATTTCAAGACACAGTTTCCTGATTCTAGTATCTCTAGGATTTACCCGCTCATCTGCGATTACCGCGCCACTACCCGGAAGTTTGGTCGTTCGTTGGACCAGCGGGGGTGTGACGAGCTAGTCTGCTACCCTTACATCGAATGGAATGGGCGAACACTGAAACGGCATTTGGTGAAATCTCTGAACATGTTATTGGTCAAACAAGCCCAGAAATAGAAACGGTCGTAGACAATTTCGCCCAAAGATTGCTTATGAGCCAGTAAAGCCATGTGAGGGACCTTTATAAATCAAGAACAAATTTGCTGCTTTTAATTAGAGGTCTTTATGTTTCTATTACAAGGCTAACTAGCTTAATTTTTGTATGGAAATTAATCGCTTAACAAGAAAGTAGCTTACTACTCGAGTAAGATGGTGCCAGATTTGTATCTGTGATTTATTTTAATAAAACCAATGGATAAAAATGTTGCCACCTTATCGAGTCTCTTAATTTTAAGCTAGTAAGTCCAATCGGACAGGCCTACAATTACTTCTTGAGTGATTACCTTTTTAGGTATGCATCAAAAACTTTTCCGAAAGGCCATGTGTAACATTTACTGATGTATTTTGACTTTCTAAACTCGAAAATGATATTAAAAAAATTATGAATTATTTTTTACTAAAATTAAAATTTTCACTGACGGTAACTTTACTATTTGTATTCTCATTTTGGAAATATAATACCCGCTTATATGTTCAATTAAAGGTACTTATGAAGGCTACAAACTTTCACCTAGAAACAGTGGTTTAGGAAAAGTCTCTAAAGAACTGAGAAAGAAAGGATTTTTCTATTTTTTTAATAGTGGTAGCACGAAGAAACCCATAAAAAATAGAAAAAAAAGAATGGATTTTAATACTATGATATAATACCTTCTAACGAGGAAATAGTGCTATATCTAGATCTAGATCTACGGATAAATGTATGAGTTATTGTCCTTTTTGTAGACGCAAAAGAATTAAAATAAAAAACAATGATTTTTAATTTTTTGCTAAGTGCGAAAAACTTTTTTACAAATTAGATATTTTGCTTTAATTTATAATTGCTGCGAATTTCAATTCCAGTGGCTTAGGAACAGTCTCCAAAGAATTGCGAAATTGATTTTTCTTTTCTTTCCAAAAAAATACATAATGGTAGCACAGAGAAACCTTAATTGTAATTTAAATTAATTTATAATTTCATTTTCAAAATCCGTATATCACTTAGAGTTAGCTTGACTTTAAAGTGGCGCTTTAATCCATCATAGCCAATTTGTCCGCTATTTCTTTTTGTTTGTTCGTTTAATGGAACACCACGGGTTCAAAATGGGTTTAATCTGTGCAGCTGCCTTTATTGTTGTTGACTTGTTGAGAATAAATGGTTCATAAATTTGATAATTATCAGTGTTGCCATATTAAAATGACAAATAATTGGAAAATCTCAATCTGTGTTTAAACTTGGAGAAGGAGAAGTCATCGACTCAAAATTATAACATTTCTGCATTTAAAGGTATATAAGCGGAATTTTGAATAAAATATCTTGTATTATATGCATTTAATTTGTTTTATTTTCAGGTATATGCATTGGTTCTTTTCCCAAGTTCAAAGACGTCCAATTGCTTAACCAGAAACATTTTTAACATGCAAAAGATCGAAATAATAAAAATAATAAGGGGAAAACAGCAGTGGTATAATATAAGCTTGCTATCTGCATTATTTTTCTCTGATGTCCATCTATTTATTTTGTAACTCTTAGTGGTTTTATGTTTACTTAACATTTATGATGTTTTTTTTTCTTATTCACCACTATATGTAATTATTAATTTTGAAATATGAAAAAGATGAAAATATCTAAAATTGTGTTTTGTCTTCTAGGTGGTTATCTGGCGATATCCCGTTTTTATCTTCCAGGTGATATTATAGCGATATCATCCAGACTTCTTCTGGAAATATCGCCGATTTATCATCCGGATGTATTGCTTTCGTATTGCCTTGGCGTATCGCCCTGGCCGCACAAACTTTTCCAATTGAGGTAACTTCCGCAATACGAATATGATTGTTGCCGCAATATTATTTTTCTTCTAGACGATACGATTTCGTATTACTTTGTTTGCTGGGTATAATCAAATGAAATTCAGAAGATCCATTTAAAATTGCACAAAGATTTGGAATATATACAAAATAATTTAGGCCATGAAATGATATTGTAATTCTGGTTTGGGTCACTTATGTCCTCGTACGGATGTCCTAAAAAAACATGCATATCGCTGTATTGCTTCTGATTATTGTAACTTGTAAACATAGCTTTATTGTAACCAGATATTCTAAAGAAAGAGAGATGTGATATGACGAACAATGAAGAACATAACATTAGTTCGCGGGGAAGAAATATCAAAAATCAAACTGACATCGCAGTTTTCTTGATTTAAAAAAGATGTTGACGAACGAGTATTTATTTTTTGTGACTTTGCAAAGAAAACGTGTAATTTTACTAAATTCAAAATATCCTATCGTCTTGACTAAAGTTCTATCCATCCTTGAGTTTGAATTCGCTCTAATTTCTCATCTCGTTTAAATTAACAGTCAACTACACCATTTCTCGCTTTACAATTTTAATGATACAAAAAATAATTCTCAGTAATGCTGCATTGAAAAAATCCATTTTGAATGGATTTTTGCTTTCAAACCCCTTACCAAAAATCAAAAACCAGGAAAAAGTGGCTTTTGGGATTAAAAGCACCAGTATTGCGAAAATACAATCTAGCGCTTAACAGCATGCATCACCACAATAATTTATTTTTATTGCATGCCTCCGACTAAGACTCCTGTTATTCCCTAAAATAATACAACTTGGATTTAATACAAAAAATGGTATGATAAAGAAATTAAAGGAATCAATAACGGAATGATGTTCTCTTCTTTATAAATAAATATAAGGACTAACAATTCTACTGGTCCATATATCCACAAAAACGGACTAAACAGTTTGGTAGTTTTTGTGGATGATACGATGCCTTGTGAATCTCTGGTGGATTATCTTCACTCCAAATGCGACAATTTTGCTTATTGGCATTTCAATTTAGCCAAAAATGAGCCTCATCAATCAACAACATTTTAAACTTGAAATCTAATTAAGATAGATTTCGCCTGTAGCATGAAAGGATTGAGAGTAATTGATAATAACATTGCCAGATCTGGGTAATTTGTTAACGTTTAATCGTTATCGAGCGCAATAATGATACACCTAAAAACACACAATATGTGTATGTATGTAGTATGTACATTAGGATGGGTCACGAAAATAAATTGAAATTAAGATTGGATTTTATGATGATCTGTTAAATATTTCGTGCCTGGGTCAAGACGTCTGTGAGCTAAACGCTCCTAAAAATCATGTTTTTCCCGTATAATTTTTTTCATGTTGCATTTTTGTCCAAATTTTTTTCTGAATTGATAGACCCTTGGAAACACTTTAAACATAAAATGGTATTCTTGTCTTAGAATAGCTCATTGGACGTTTATATTTCTTGGAAACATTTCGTAAAAGGTGTTACAAATAAATAAATAGAAGGACTCAATACCTTTCGAGTGATGCCAAAATGATGAATATCGGATAAAAATGACGTCACTTGTGAAATAATTTAATACAGAAGATGGTTTTTAGAGCCAAAATTTTCAAACTAATTTTACAAAATGAACTCTGCAGCGTCAATTTCTTTCCGATGTTCATCATTTAGGCATCATTCGAAAGGTATTGAATGCAGCTATTTATTTTTGATAAAATACTACCACCCAATACGAAAAAGTTTTCAAGCGTCTAATAATACGACAAGAATAAAAATGTATTTATTATTAAACCGTGGGACAATTTTAAATATAATAATTTATTGGTAACAATTGAAAGAGATGATTGTCTGTTGAAAATAATTTTAATTTCAGGTTTTTATCTGAATTAGGTTAGCATTAACAGGCATTTCAAGTTTTCTCCCTTAAAAAGTAAAACATGAATAAACCAAGGGGGGAACTTGAAATGACTAATCATTTCAATTGTTATGATAAACTAACTCTGATAGAAGCATGGCATTTAAAGTATTTTAAACAGATAATCTTCGATTTCTTTATACGAAAATAAATTATTATTATCTTTTGGAAATTAAAAGTCCTGTTAAAAGGGGGAAAGATCGCCAAATGAAAAACTGAAACTGAAACATACGATCTCTGGTTTCATGTGTATATGGACCAAAAAGTACTGTCGCACTGTGTTATTATAAGTATTCGAACTTTTATTAGATATTTTTCTGAAAATGTATTTATGAATCAAGCTCAATGTCTGAGCTTTTTCTTGTAATTTTGTTTTTATTTATTCAATATTTCGTCCCTCGCACTCAGGCGGCTTGATCCAGTGACAAAATATTTTGCAGATCATCGTTAAACAGTCCAATCTTCATTCCTGAGCGTGACCGCAGCATTTTTTCCGTGATTCTGACAACTGTACATTTCGTTAGCTAATATAAAAAAGTCATAACTCATTTTAAAAAAAAAAACTTGTTAAATTCATCTCTAAATTTTATTATTTTTTAATTTCATTTCACATTTGTAGTTATAAGACTTTAATATAATTGTCTGAATTCCACTGTAAGTTGTATTCTAATACAATTTTGTGTATTGTACTAGATTTAACCACCATTATAGTGAAGTAATCTGGCATTCAGCTGCCACTCCTTAACAGAAAGCGAGGTAGACCCATCGTTTATTATACGGATCGACATAGAATCACTTTTTGAATCGATTTAGCCATGTCCGTCTGTCTGTCTGTAATCACGATACTGGTCGTAATTATTGTCCGATTGTCACGAAACTTGACACAAATGATTTTTGCACATCGAGAACGGACGCTATTTTATTTGAAGCAAATCGGTTCAGATTTAGATATAGCTCCCATTAAAATTTTGCTTCCGATTTTACTCTTTCCGCTCTAGAAACCACATATTTGAATAGATTTTCTTCTAATTCGGCACATCAGCTAATATTACAAATAGATACCTCCATGGCGAAAGTGGTTCACATCGGTTCAGATTTATACACAGCTCCCATATAAATGACTCCCCCGATTTAATTCTTTCCGCTCTAGAAACCACATATTTAACAGATTTCCATCAATCATTTGGGAAAGCGTCTTATATTTCGACTAGAAAACCTAAGCTAAAAATGGGCTAGATCGGTTCAGATTTATATGTAGCTCCCATTCAAAGTTTGTATGAAATATGTAGTATATTCTTCTCTTATAGCTCAAATCTTCAAATGTAAAGACATTTTTATACTCTACACCACAGGGTATAATGACTAGGTGTAGGGTATCATATAGTCGGCCACGCCCGACTTTAACCTTCCTTACTTGTTTTTTACTTGAATTTAGTGCGTATATACCACAAATCAAGTAAAGTATATTTTATTTACTCATTTAAACTATCAATGTATTTAATTTTAGTAAATGTTTGCTAATATATTTTTAATGTGTATAAAACAGAAAATTTAGGCCTCCAAAAAGGTTGCAAATTGCGTCTTTAATCGCACAACGGTAACCCTGTATGAAAATATTGAACCGATATATTAATAATATTATAATAGTCGGTAGCCATCGATTAAAAATAAAATAATTTTTATCAAAAATTTTGAAAATCGTAAAAACTAAAAATTAGCCGTGACACAGACAATTTTCATTTAATTGAGGAAACAAATGAAATCACTGCTAATGATTTGTATTAACATATATTTTAAAATAAGAAATTTATGACGTTTTCTTTTCATTTTATGTTACATGGGAGGTAGGCGTGGTTGTGGGCGGATTTACACAAAAACATATTTTTGATCTAATTTGACAATATAAGGGAGGGACGTGTGCAAAATGTCAATGTCCTAGCTCTTTTCCTTCTAATTTTTGTCGCAGCTTGTGTGAAAATATTCCACTGTGCGACGTCTCCGCAGAAACGTCAGAATTTCTTCACATTTGACATCAGATGTCGGTCAGAAGTCGGTACAAAGTGTCGAATTTTGTTCAGAAATCGGTACTACGCGTCGTCAAACACATCAGATTTCCCTCAGCTCCGTGGGTCAGATATATTTTTGTAACGATTTCGGATCCGATTTCTGAACGTTTGGTGCCTTTCACGTCTAATAGTTTAAATTAGTTGGTTGCTGTTGTTCTGGTTCTTCTTCTTCTTCCTCCATATTTGACATGAAATAGTTTTGCTTGAAGTGAGTGAGTGTGAGTGTGCGAGTTGCTTTTGTGGAGAATTTAATTTAGAAATAATTGTTTTGCCGCTGAACAAATTAACGCACAATAAAAGTGTCACCGATGGCGCCAACGTACTTACGCAACATTTTACACACTCGACTCGCACACACACATACAGAGACACACATACAAAATCCGGAGGAGAGTGCCAAAGTTAAAAGCCAAAAACTGAAGGAAAACACACAGCGAAACTACACCACTTTTGTTGTCGTATCTCGGAAATAAAACGTTTGGAGTGTTGCAAAGAAATAAGTATCATGAAGCGGCAAGCGGCAGCAACAACAACAACAACTTGTAGTACTAACAACATTGTCAACCATAAAATACGGAAAACGGAAAACACCAACAAAGATGTACGAGTGATATGGTCAGTGGCAGTTGCAGTCAGCCTTCGTCCAGACAGACAGAAGATTTCTTCCAACCAAGAAACCCTAACAAGCATCCTCCCTCCCTCCAACCATTCACCCCAACGCAAATGACTCGAAAGCAGTAAACATGAAATAGATTCTTTTCTTGCTGGTGATACTACCGGGCTAAAGTTCCAACCCAAAGTTCTCCCTGAGATGTCGCATATCTGTCAGTGTCACATTATCCAAATTGCTAGGCGCATGGACCTGGAAATGGATCGATTTATGCACGCTGATCTGGACGCCTCTGAACCTCTCTTCAGATCCTGGAGGTCCTAAGATGGAGGCTATAAGATGGTCACTGCGATAACACCCAAGCAGATACAGCGTATACAACATCAAGTTGTGCCTACTTACGGAAAGTACCTTTGGCTCCTCATGTCACGTTACAGCATCAAAATAGAGATTCCTTCCGCGTCCATCGATAAATTGTGGTATTGCCTCCTCGACTCGGAGACTATGTATAGGACGCATGGTCCTCCTTTTCGCCTTAGCACTCAATAAACTACGATTAAGAAACCTCACCAAAAAAGGACATCGATGTGATCATGACTTTTGGTGGGATTCGAAAGTGATTTAACCAGTGCCCACAGTTTACCACCTCCGAAACTTAAGTTGCACTGCTTCAGATATTCTAACCATTTTTTCCGCTTGTATTCCCTGACTAACCTGTTAATTTCAAGACACAGTTTCCTGATTCTAGTATCTCTAGGATTTACCCGCTCATCTGCGATTACCGCGCCACTACCCGGAAGTTTGGTCGTTCGTTGGACCAGCGGGGGTGTGACGAGCTAGTCTGCTACCCTTACATCGAATGGAATGGGCGAACACTGAAACGGCATTTGGTGAAATCTCTGAACATGTTATTGGTCAAACAAGCCCAGAAATAGAAACGGTCGTAGACAATTTCGCCCAAAGATTGCTTATGAGCCAGTAAAGCCATGTGAGGGACCTTTATAAATCAAGAACAAATTTGCTGCTTTTAATTAGAGGTCTTTATGTTTCTATTACAAGGCTAACTAGCTTAATTTTTGTATGGAAATTAATCGCTTAACAAGAAAGTAGCTTACTACTCGAGTAAGATGGTGCCAGATTTGTATCTGTGATTTATTTTAATAAAACCAATGGATAAAAATGTTGCCACCTTATCGAGTCTCTTAATTTTAAGCTAGTAAGTCCAATCGGACAGGCCTACAATTACTTCTTGAGTGATTACCTTTTTAGGTATGCATCAAAAACTTTTCCGAAAGGCCATGTGTAACATTTACTGATGTATTTTGACTTTCTAAACTCGAAAATGATATTAAAAAAATTATGAATTATTTTTTACTAAAATTAAAATTTTCACTGACGGTAACTTTACTATTTGTATTCTCATTTTGGAAATATAATACCCGCTTATATGTTCAATTAAAGGTACTTATGAAGGCTACAAACTTTCACCTAGAAACAGTGGTTTAGGAAAAGTCTCTAAAGAACTGAGAAAGAAAGGATTTTTCTATTTTTTTAATAGTGGTAGCACGAAGAAACCCATAAAAAATAGAAAAAAAAGAATGGATTTTAATACTATGATATAATACCTTCTAACGAGGAAATAGTGCTATATCTAGATCTAGATCTACGGATAAATGTATGAGTTATTGTCCTTTTTGTAGACGCAAAAGAATTAAAATAAAAAACAATGATTTTTAATTTTTTGCTAAGTGCGAAAAACTTTTTTACAAATTAGATATTTTGCTTTAATTTATAATTGCTGCGAATTTCAATTCCAGTGGCTTAGGAACAGTCTCCAAAGAATTGCGAAATTGATTTTTCTTTTCTTTCCAAAAAAATACATAATGGTAGCACAGAGAAACCTTAATTGTAATTTAAATTAATTTATAATTTCATTTTCAAAATCCGTATATCACTTAGAGTTAGCTTGACTTTAAAGTGGCGCTTTAATCCATCATAGCCAATTTGTCCGCTATTTCTTTTTGTTTGTTCGTTTAATGGAACACCACGGGTTCAAAATGGGTTTAATCTGTGCAGCTGCCTTTATTGTTGTTGACTTGTTGAGAATAAATGGTTCATAAATTTGATAATTATCAGTGTTGCCATATTAAAATGACAAATAATTGGAAAATCTCAATCTGTGTTTAAACTTGGTTTTATTTAAAAAATATTAAGGAGAAATTGAAGTTTAACTCAAATTTGGGTTTCTGGACAATGAAGTGTCCAAGGTGGAAGAAATGAGAAAGGAAAACCCACTCTCCAATCCAATTACAAGATATTATTAATCAATCTGGATGACTAAAAATATGAGTGGATATATAATAGGTGCAACACTGTGTCAAATTTGAACTAAGAAATATAAAATATGTGGGTGCTAGGCGGTAAGAAATCAAATCGAAGGGACCATTTCTATTGGGATTATAACAAAACATTGATCGATCCACTTTGACTATATAATAATAATAGCATGCAAGTATTTCATATAAAAATGATTGTAGCCAAGTAAAAGTCCTAGCTTCACGTGTGAATTCCAGCATTTACTTTTCAGGGCCTACACTGTAAAGCGTTCTCAAAAAACATAATACCTTACTCAATAGACTTGGCAATTGAGTAATTATTCACAAGAGAAATTGGAGAAATTAGTCAAATTTAAGGTCTACTGAATGTTGAAAATTAAGAGAACACTTTAAGGCACCAAAAATAGAAAAAAAAACATTTCACTGTTCTCATTCTAATTTCGCCGCAAATCTTAGTACTAGAAAGCATGGAAGACAGCGCCTTCTAGCGGGGAGTAGCACAGTGCCACCAAAAACATAGAGTAAATTCTCTTTGTATCCGCAAAAGAGCAACCAGGTTAACTTCACCAACTCTCTCACTACAATTTCGAAGTGTCCGTCTCACCAACTGATATTCGCCTATTTGGCACAAGAGGGCAGCAACATATGGAAAGTTACAGTCGATTCGCTCAATCGAAATTTTGTAAAAAAGACAAACTTTTAGATAAATTTATTTATGATTAAAATAAGAAAGTAAGTGCTACTTTTCTCACTGAGTAAGATTTCAGAGGAGACATCTATTGCTTCCAGACACCTTAAAATTTTACTGAGAGAGTTGATGAATTCTATTTATGGAGCTGCTGCACCATTTTTTACAACATTTGGTGGCCACAGAGACAAATCTGGCAACACTGCCCTCACCCAATGTAGACTTGTAAATACAATCACAATGTACATGTGTGAGTGCTCTTGGTGAGTAGACGAGGAATTTATTACCTTTGCCGAATAGTTCTGAAAGTGACTGTTCGTGCGTGCGTGCGTGCGACCGATTGTGTGTGTGAGGACACTTTGTTGTTTTTGTTTAAAGTTTTTGGAGTGAGTGTCGTTGTTGTTGTCGCCGTGTTGTAGTTGCAGACACTTAAGTGCCAATGAAATCGTTGAAAGATGTGTCCCCAAAAACAAAAGTTCACAATAAATTAAATTCTCTCACTCTCTCTCGCTCTCCTCGGAGACGAATGAAATTTGAGCGTTGCCGTTTTGCGCTGCTGTTCATCGGAGTCTCTATGAAATTTGTTTATTTCAAAAGTTATTAAATTCTTTGGAAATTGGATTGGATTGAATTGAATAGAGTTTTAGGTGTTCTTTTGTGTTTTCAGTTTTTGTTTATAGTTCGTCCGTCCGCCCGCCACATGCTGTCCTGTCCGTTTGTATTTATTGGAGGAAATTCCAACTTTTCGGCATTTATTCGAGCGCTTTTAAAAGTGATTTCGGTTTGTTTATTTTTCAATTTGACTTGATAGGCTTGAAATGTTTGCGTTTCATTTAATTGTTCTGTGTCTTCAGCTTCCTTCGGCGCCTCTTTGCGTTGCTTGGCTTGGCTTGAGTATCGTGGTGTGTGGTGTGGCGATGATTATGGTGACATTGGCACAGACCAGTGTGTGTTTTTTCGTTTATCAAGTGGCGCCTCCATTGACATAAATGACATTTGGGGGCAATAAATTAAACGCTACCACAACGCGTACCCACTCCACTCACTCGCTCGCTCACTCACTCAGTCGTGCAGTCCGGTATCCTATACCAGCAGTAAACGCCACTTGTTAAAGTGATGAATCAGTGTCTTTGGATTGTTAGCAGAGTGTTTGTAATTTCATTTAAACGAAAGTTGAGGTTTATTTGGGCTAACAAAAACCCTACTCGGGCTTCATTGCCTCGACTGATCTTGGAAGGACACAAAAGTTACTTTGTATCCAAATGTCTTGCCAAATATCCTGTCAAATAAGCCCTATAAACGTATCGACTGATTGGAACATGTGTATTCTGCAATGCATACTTTTAGGGTTATCCTTTCACCCAAATGTGTGGAACAATACAATTTAAATCGTCAATAAGAAACACAATTATGCCACGAGATCTTTTTGCTAGCAAAAATATTGCTCCTAAAGGTATGCTGTACAAATAATTTTTCATTTGGGGTTGGCTTCTGCATTTTGTTGCAATTAAATAGATGTTTGTAACTATAACAGCTATTGTCGTTTTGCAATGATTAACTGAGACCAACAGTGTATCAATATTTGTATTTGCCATGTCATCGATCGGCCACGCGAATATAGTTTTAAACTGATTGCCATCAGTTATCATACGAGCTGCCATCTATACCCTGGGAACAAATTTATTATATATTACAATCATATATATCAGAGTTACAAGCCGAACCATAATTATCGGCGGCGGCGGCTTTCGGCTTATTTGCCGGCTCGTTCTGTTATTCGATTACCCCTATATATTTGACAATTTTTGGAAAACGGAAGGAACAACTTACTTTTGTTTTTTCCCAAGTAGTTCAATATTCGTTAATATTAGCCAATGTTCCAATAATTTAATATTGTTATTAGGGTATCCTATTATTCGGACTTTTATGTTATTTGAAAACAAAAAATTTCCAATTAATCGAATGATGAAGTAGAGAGTTATTCGATTAACCGAACAATTGTCCACTTAAATAAAATATAATTAATAATAGTTATATAGACAAGACACGCCAGTTTACGGGTAGTTCCACTATATATTGAACGTTTATTACGTATCTGATTTTATTTAAAAATTGTATTATGAAATTCGAAATTCATTAGAAGTTGGCAAAAATCTTAATAAAGAGTGATTTTTTTGAGGTTAGGATTTTCATGCATTAGTATTTGACAGATCACGTGGGATTTCAGACATGGTGTCAAAGAGAAAGATGCTCAGTATGCTTTGACATTTCATCATGAATAGACTTACTAACGAGCAACGCTTGCAAATCATTGAATTTTATTATCAAAATGCGTGCTCTGTTAAGAAAGTTCAGAAAGAAAGAAATTGTGTTCAGCAACGAAGCTCATTTTTGGCTCAATGGGTACGTAAATAGGCAGAATTGTCGATTTTGGAGTGAATATCAGCCAGAAGCATTGCAAGAGCTACCAATGCATCCAGAAAAAGTCACAGTTTGGTGCGGTTTATGGGCTGGTGGCATCATTGGACCGTACTTCTTCAAAGATGATGCGAATCGTAACGTAACTGTGAATGGTGAGCGCTACCGTGAGATGATATCCAACTTTTTTTTGCCCAAAATGGAAGAACTGAACTTGGTTGACATGTGGTTTCAACAAGATGGCGCTACATGCCACACAGCTCGCGATTCTATGGCCATTTTGAGGGAAAACTTCGGAGAACAATTCATCTCAAGAAATGGACCGGTAAGTTGGCCACCAAGATCATGCGATTTGACGCCTTTAGACTATTTTTTGTGGGGCTACGTCAAGTCTAAAGTCTACAGAAATAAGCCAGCAACTATTCCAGCTTTGGAAGACAACATTTCCGAAGAAATTCGGGCTATTCCGGCCGAAATGCTCGAAAAAGTTGCCCAAAATTGGACTTTCCGAATGGACCACCTAAGACGCAGCCGCGGTCAACATTTAAATGAAATTATCTTCAAAAAGTAAATGTCATGGACCAATCTAACGTTTCAAATAAAGAACCGATGAGATTTTGCAAATTTTATGCGTTTTTTTTTTTTAAAAAAAGTTATCAAGCTCTTAAAAAATCACCCTTTATCTTATCAAAATAAAGAACCTTCCCTTAAATGAGCACAATATCAGAAGTTATCCATTGATATTTTTCGAATATGGATCATATGATTTATAACAAAACTGACTTTATTATCGCGGTGTTAACCTCAAATTTTCTATGAATTTACTATTCTATGAAATTACTATTCTTTAAATTTTTAATAATTCCGAAGCTATTGGCCAGTTTTTGCTATTTTTAAATGATGTCGGATAAATCGTTATTTTAATATCTGTGGAGCATACAAATCAAAATCGAAAAAATTGTGGTTTTATATTTGGTGTTTCATAGTTTTTTACCCAAATGGAGCAAACTGGCTATTCAAAATCAATTTATCATACAAAGCATACGACGATTTCATTAGTTTTTAAGGCAAAAATCGATTATTTGGGACAATTTATTCGAATTATTCGTTATTCGAAAATCATGATTTTTTATTATTCGAACAAATATTTGACAAAAATTATTCGATTAATCGCGGTTGGACACCCTAATTGTTATCCCATTCAATAATTTTTTTGGGAGTGGGAATCCATTCCCAAAATTTATAATATGGATGAATTTAATAAATATTTTTGTAATTACAGCTTTTCATGTGATTCTTGAATATCATAATCCTTCCAAAGAATAATAATACTCTACCTACTTTGACACACTAAAGAAGCACAATAGAGGAGCTGTTGTTCATTGTTATCTATAGGAACACATGGCCACATGTACTGGAATTGACTTATATAAATGCGACTTTCAAATCAAAATACAATCATTCAATTTTCTATAGCCGTCATCATATAGTGGGATATCAAATTCAAAGAAAGATCAATATAATTTCTTTTGTAATTTTAAGTGGGTTGTCTGTTTTGCTAGTAAGATTTGACTGAGTTAGAACTCCGTCAAATCTCGGCGGCGTGGTTGAAGTCGATATGAGTCAATGAAATCGGCGGCGCGTTGAAGTCGATTTGAGCCGATGAAAACGTCGGCTTGTATCTCTGATATATATTATTACAATCATATTGATCACAAAATCAAGTATTTGGAGGACAACATTTTCCATCTGTATGACAAACACATACCATTGAAATATAAAACAGTCTGGCACCGCCAACAGCCATAGTTCAACGAAAATATTAAGTCTCATTTCTAGGAGGAATTATACCCATAACACTGTCCGACAGTCCAGATGATATACATCTTATATGTATATTGATCGTATGTATTCTTGATCGTTATAAAATTCTAAGACGATCTAGCCAGCAGGCTAGCATCTAAACGAAAGGAGCTAGGACGTCCAACTGGGCGAAATTTGGCCAAAGGGAAAATTTTTTCCCTCGCAAGGACTGAAAATTCCCATAATATATCTGCTTCTATTTGTTTGATATTTGGTTTGCGCATTCTCCGCATAGCAAAAACGTGCACAATGAGTTGATTTTTATTTGTGGAGGGGCAACGAGTGTAATGGGGCAACGAGGGGTTAAAAATGGTACCTATCCAACGACAACAGCTAGAAACACGACATTCGGTGTGTGCATTCCTTTAATTGAGCGGATACATAATATAAAAGTGTGTTTACCAAATTCGTACTATTAAGGGGTAAAATGGGAATGGAGGGATAAAAATGGTACCAACCAAACGGCTGTACCTAGAATAATGAAATTCGGTGTATACATTCCTCTGATTGTGTAGACACGTAAAATAAAAGAGATTTTCGAAAGTCGTACTTTTAAAGGAGTAAAATGGGAAAAGGGGATAAAAATTATACCAACCTAATGACAGCAGCTAGCTAGAGTCATGGAATTCGGAGTATACATTCCTCTGACTACATAGAATCGCAAAATTAAAATGATTTTTCTAAATTCGTACTTTTTACTTTTAGGGCAAAAATGGGTAGAATCATTGAATTAGGTTATCTTGCACTGTGTACATGAGGTAATGAATTTTCAAAATTCTAACTTTTGGAATTAAAATAGGATGGAAATACAACCACCTTTAGTGTTTAAGCTTATTTGAAGATTACTGTCTTATATTTACTTTTTGAATTGACTTGAAAAAGTCTGCGGACACTAATTTTTTTTTTGTAAAATTTCAACTTTATAAGCTTGGAAATCTTTCTATATTCAAGTTTTTTTAGAATCTTTTTAATTTCCACCAATAAAAAGTTATCAAGAATTTGATTTCATTCCATAAAAATAAGGCACAAGAAAAATTCTGCGTGCAGCAATTAAAATATCTTATAAATAGTATACAAATTTGGTGGTTTGTTTTTTAGTAACTTGTCGGGTAGCCTCTTTTCTTTCTTTTCAGCACCTCAAGTAGCCTTTTGGGTGTGGAATCCACCAACTTAGTGGTCTCCTCAGCAGTTATATTATCCCATTCTTCCGTTAGTACGTCGTTCAGCATTGCTTTTAATGTAATGCCTTCATGTTGGCGGAGACGCCTTTTCAAGGAGTGCCAGACGTGCTCTATGGGGTTCAAATCCGGTGATTGAGGGGGTTTATGTAGCCTTTTGGTGTTGTACAATAGCCAGGACTTGACAAAGTAGGCTGTGTGTTTGAGGTCATTATCATGTTGATATAAAAATCCACTTCCAAGACCCAATTTCGCAGCGATCTGTTTCACATTTCTTTCGAGAATGTTCAAATAATCGACAGCATTTATTGCTGATTCAACAAATTCCATTTGACCCACGTCACTATCTGACATACAGCCCCACACCATTACTCCACCACCACCGTGTCTTACGGTATGTGCTAAGTTCTCTTTATTTATAGGAGTACACTTTTTTCTCCTTTATTTATAGGAGTAGGAGTACACTTTTTTCTCCACACAAGTTTACGTCCTCGGATCCCAAAAATATACTGCTTAGTCTCATCTGAGCAGAGGACATGTTTACAAAATTCTGGAGGGTAATTTATGTATTTTTTGCGAATTCAATTCTCTTCCTTCTACTAACGATTGAAATGAATGGCTTTTTCCGTGCCACGCATCCATGAAATCGAGCCCGTTTCAAAATTTTCCTGATCATACCAACGTATAGACTCTTCTTATACTTTTGGGCGAGCATTTCCTTTATATCAGACGGTTTTGTGCTGCTTCTTTCCTTTATAGTTCGAACTACGGTCCTTTCCTCTCTTTCAGTAAGACTTCTCGGGAGGCCAGAACGGGATTTTGATTCAAATGTTCCAGTTTCTCGAAAATTGTTGATAACCCGCTGAATAGATAATGGCTTCGCTACACCATAACTCCTATTTCAGGCAAGGATTTGCCTGCTCTCCATAAGTGTACAATAATTTTCCTTTCACTTGCATTTATTTCTTTTCTTTCAGGAGGCATGTTGCAAACGTTAAACAAGACACTCAACTATGATTAAGCTCAGTATAGTCGAAGGTGAAACATGTGATTGGAGTGAAAAAACTCAAGAAGAATTGTGTGATTCCCCGTTTTAAAGTATTTATACGCAGACTTTTTCTTGCACCTCATTTTTCGGTAATGACACAAAGTTATCGATAACTTGAATTAAAAAGTCGAATATAACTTCCCTAGTATTTTTTATTTTTAATGGTCCGAAATGCAGAATGGTATCAATTAAAAATATTATAAAAAACGTGAATATAAAAGCAAGTAAGGAGAGGCTAAAGTCGGGCGGGGCCGGTTATATAATACCCTACACCACTCCCTGTGTATATACCTCGCTTTGATTACTTAACCCACACTCAGAAAAATAGCATTACTAAATTTGAATAAAAGTAAATATTTACTTGATTTAAGTAAAAATGTCAGCAAAAATATACATAGTTTAAGGAAAATTCTACTTAAATTTAGTAAAAATGTACTTGGTTTGAGGAAAAAAATTACTTAGATTTAGGAAAATTTCAGAAAAATTTTACCCAGATTTAGTATAAATGTACTTGATTTAGGGAAAAACTTACTTAATTTTCCTCAGTTTGAGTAAATATTCAAAGCATGCACTACTTTAAGAAAAGTTGGAACTTTATGTGAGGAAATATTGCTTTCGCGCTAAACGAAGCTCAAATTTACTAGATATTACTACATTTTAACTCACTATAGGGTTCACTTTTTTCTGAGTCCAGGTATTTCATGGGATCAATACTATAAAACCATCTTTAATCAAATTTAACGAATATGGTAATTGATCCAATTTTCCGGCAGATATTCCGAGTAAAGTAAATATAACATGATCTGGAAAATTGGTCAAGATCCAATGACAAATACAGATTATACAGCGGACGGACATTTGATGGGGACCTATAACAACACTTGGGGCCTGTGCCAAAACATGGTTCTATATATCTTAATCTGCAAAATTTGATCAAGATCCGATGTATGATGTAGTTTCTAGAGCTGTAATAGAGTAGAATGGGGGCCCTTTGTAAAGTGGGCCCATATAGATCACGTTCAAAGTAGGTATTCTTAGTTGAAATATAACATGATCTCCAAAATTGTATCGAGATCCAATGCACGATGTGGGTTCTAGAGCTGTAATAGAGTAGAATAGGTGCCCAAATTGTGTGGAGGTTATACCAAAATATGGACCAGATATTTGACTTTCATAGAATGTATTCTTAGTTGAAATATAATAATTCTGCAAAATTTGATAAACTTCCGATGTGAAATCTGGGTCTTAGAGGGGTAATAATAAAAATGGGGGCCCATTTATAAGGGCGCTACATTAAAAAGTGGGCCCTTATAGATCACTTTCAAAGTATGTATTCTTTATTGAAATATAACATGATCTGCCGAATTTTATCAAAATCCAATGTATGATGTGGGTTCCAGAGCGATAATATTGTAAACTGGGGGCCCATTTATATGGGGGCTATACCAACAAATTGACCACTATAGCTGGCTTTCAAAATAGGTGTTTCTAATCAAAATGTAACATTGTGTGGGAAATTTGATCAAGATCCAATGTAAAATATGCATTTTAGAGCAGTAATATTGTAAATCGGAGGTACAATTATATGGGGGCTATATCAAAACATAGACCTATGTGGTCCACTTTCCTGTGAGCTGTTACTAGCTCAAATATAACACGATCCTGAACATTTTCCCATGATTCCATGAAAAATGTGTATTCTAGAGCGGTAATAGTATAAATTATAGGGATATTTGTATGGAGGCTATATCAAAATCTGAACCGATTTCTCCAATCGTCCTTGGCCAAAAAAAGTAACTTTCGCCAAATTTCATGTAAATCGGACAACAATTGCGACCTGCAGAGTGCGAACAAGCTTAGATGGACAGCAGACGGACGGACAGACAGACATCGTTAAATCGATTCAGCTGGTGATTCTAAGTCGATCCGTATACTTAAAGGTTCGAGGTTAGCTCGATTATTTCTTGGTGTTACATTTGGCGGAAAACTAACTTATAATACCCTAGTCCACGAAGTGGTGTAGGGTATAATAATTCCAAGCTTAAAAAGTTGAAATTTTACTAAAAAATATTAGTGTACGCAGACTTTTTCTAGGTAGTATATATAGTATGAAACGTATTGCCTTATAAGCGTGGTTTATAATAATAAAAAATAATTATTTATAAAATTAATTTGTCGATATTTATACCCTCACTCTACAGAGTAGGAGGGTATATATCATTTGGGACAGAAAAAAGCTGTAACGCATTGAAGGAGTGACTTAAGACCCTAAGTATGTTTGGACCAAATCCGTTTCACGACTTCTCTTCCGTCTGTTTGACTGGCTGGTGTACACAATAACTCTCGAATCGATTCAAACTTTGCACATGGTAATATTCTTCCCAAACTTAGTTTAAGTTCGAAGATGGGCGAAATTGCCACCCCCCTTCTGGTACCTCCCACACAAATAGCCCATATTCCAATGTTAAATTAAAATCCATATAACTTCCACACGGATGTTCGGAATCACCTATATTTTGGTATTTGATAATGTATTTATAATCACTTTAAGTGTACTAAATATGTCGGGATTCGCCACGCCCCTTCCAGTACCTCCCACACAAATCACGCAAAACTACATAAAAATAAAGCTGTTATAACCGATATACGGATGATCGGAATACTGTAAATTGATATTTGACAATGCTTTGATAGAAGTTACATTTGCATGAAATATGGGTGATATTGGCACTTGGCACACCCCTTCTGGTACCTCCCACACAAAGTCAAATATCAAATTGCAAATGATTTGGACTACCCGTATGGATGTTAGGTAGTCCAAATCATTTGATATTTGAAAATGTTTTTATAATTACTTTAAACCTAAAAAATATTTTCGCTTTAGCCACTCCCCTTCTTGTACCCGCACACACAATTGTCTCTATCCTAGGAAATATTAAATGCTTCATAGCTTCTATTCTGGCGCTTGGAGTCCACTATGACTTGATATTTGATCGTGTTTTTACAATTGTTTTATAAATGTGGACGCTGGGACCATGTGATACGAACCTACTAGTACCTTCACACAAATTATACTGCCCTACATTAAATTAAATTCCTTATAACTTCCGCATATAAGTTCTCTGAGAGTGAGTGTATATATGTATAAGCAGGTTTAGCCGACTGAAGCTTACTTACTTGTTTTATTTGTTTTGGTTTGGCTATATTAAAAGAAATTAACATTGTCCTGTAATGTTACTGCACTTCTACAAAAATCGACAGCCTCTGTGCAATCCATGGTGGAGGGTATATAAAGTTCGGCCTGGCCGAACTTAACGCCATTTCAGTTTTGTCACAAAATTGAACCCGAGGTCTTCCGAAAGTAGTAGTAAATTCTTTCAACCAATATCCGTTATGCCGACGAAATCTCGTTAGCTTCCTTTGACATATTTTCCATTTTAAAAAATTTCTTATACTTCCCTTTAACTGGGCTATATTTTCGTTCTGAAAACTGTCAGTCCATAAACATAACCATAATCAAAACGCTTTTGTTCGGTGCGATGTTTGATCCATACGGTAAAAAATTCGACATTTAGCATAATGAGTGTATCGGAAAAAAGTGATATTGTCACCGAAGGGCAAACATGTGCAAAACCAGATATTAATTAATATGTTCACAACACATCAAGCTTTAATTCTTTGTTTAGCTTTACTGTTCCAAACCGTCCGTAAATTTAAATAGCCGGCACGAGACTACTTCAAATATTTAACATTTTTAACAACTAGAATTCTACACACACCTTTGTATTACACAATTTTAATACCTACCTTGTTCACTATCTTCCATATTAATACTTGAAATTAAATGTCCGCCAAAATTGAGAAAACGATTACTTAAAAATTAGACAGAACGCAGGCCCTGTGAACACTTGCAACTAAACTATAAAAATACTTATTTAACAGCTTGCTGATTTTAAGGTATATTTTTTATATTTTTCCAATAAAACCAAAACCATTTTCTGTTACTCTGATGAATTCTTTATCAAATTTTGCCATCAAATATGTAGAGGAAAAAAGTGTAAAATTTGACTTTTGGCCAGTGAAATGAGTCATTTGTCTTACAGTGCAATGACATGAATGCTTGACACTTGTCCCATCAACTTTTCTTTTTATTATTTCACAATATCAATTAGTATAATCTCAATTTCAATTTGTTTTTTCTCATTTTCAATTTTTCATTTCTCAATATCAAACTGTGTATATTCTCAATTTTAGTTCTCATTTCTGTATTTCAATTTGCATTTTCTCAATTTCTCAAAATTTCAAATCGAAAGAAACATGTTCTGAAGGTGAATTGCCAATCGTATAAAAAGGGTTCAAATCGTCTGTAATCTCCCAACGAGTCAAGATTAAAAAATTCAACTCGAATGTAAAATTACACTGAGCTACTAAAAAGAATGAACTGGGGAAACTCTTGTAGGAATTGAAATTTCTCCGACACCTCCAAAATCTTGACTTTCGGGTAAAAAAGATTTTTTTCATTTTGTATACTTAAAAGCCTATAACTTAGTTGGTTGTCAAGCGATTTTGAAATTTGCCGAACCCCCCCCCCCCCCCCCCAAAATCTTGAGCTACGGGTAAAAATCCGGTTTTTCGAACCTTTGCACACTTTTAAGCCTGTAACGTAGTTGTTTAGCAACAGATTTTTAATTTCTCTTGAAGGGAAGAAAGCTGGAGCTTTCTATCGATATATAGCTTGTGCTTTTGAAACTTGTTTTTCATTAAAAATTACAGCAAAAGAGATTACCTTTGTCCCACCTTGCATATAGATATATAAATGAATTTTTGATGTCAATGAATAATGTATTGCTTCTTAATGTTTTTAATCAATTAATACTCCTGTTCGATTGGGCTTACTAGCTTAATTTTTGTATGGAAATTAATTACTCGCTTAACAAGAAAGTAGTTTACTACTCTCTTAGCTGTGTTGCCAGCTTTTTCCTGTTAATCCATTTACGAAAAACCAATGTGTAGCAACGTTGCCAACTTATCAAGTATCTTAATTGTAAGCTAGTAAGCCCAATCGAACAGGCCTAATGATGATTTTTTCGCGGATTTTGAAGCTTATCTAATGGTGAATTAAAATTATAGAATAAAGCTTTTTGTTTGAATACTGTACATTCGGATGGTCCAGAAATGAAGATTGGATTGTTTAATGCTGATCTGCAAAATAATTCGTCACCGGGTCAAGCCATCTGTGAGCTAAACGCTCCTGAAACACCTCTAAAAATCATGTTTTCCCGTGAACATTTTTTATGTTGTATTTTTGTCCAAATAAATAGCCCCTTGTGAGGCTAAAAATATAATAAAAATAATAATAAAATAATAAAAATTTTATTCTTGTCTTAGAATAACTCATTGGTCGTATTATTGGACGTTTATATTGTTTTTTTGTGGTTTATCAAGGTGACGGCTAAAAACTGATATTTCTTGGAAATATTTTGTAAGAGGTGCTATGAAAAATAAATAGAAGGAATGAATACCTTTCGAATGATGCCTAACTAATGAATATCGGATGAAAAATGACGTCACTGACTCCATGTTTGCAAAATAATTTAATACAGGAGATGGATTTACGGAGCAAAAATGTCAATTTAATTTCGATGTTCATCATTTAGGCATCATTCGAAAGGTATTGACTGCCGCTATTTATTTTTTATAAAACACTAACACTAAGTACGAAAAATTTGTCAGATGCCACTATGAAAAACACAAAAAATTACTATTAAGGTCCAATAATTGGACCAATAAGTTACTCTAAGACAAGAATCAAAATTTATATTTAAAGTGCTTTCAGAAAAAAATACAAAAATGCAGCACAAAAAAAATTAACGGGAAAACATGATTTTTTGGGGTATTTTCAGGAGCGTTTAGCTCACAGACGGCTTGATCTGGGAACGAAATATTTGGCAAATCATCATTAAACAATCCCAGCTTTATTTTAGTGGGGTGACTGGAAATTGTTTTTCCATGGTATGTATGGACCGCGACTCAGCCTACTGTACAAAGATTAGTGGGCGTTTGGTATTTCACCAATGCGACTGTATTTTTTATAGCGTCTACCGTTGGAGTCCCTAGTTTTATAAAATTGATGTCTCTCTTTTTTTAATATAAACTCTTCTTTGGCATTTTTCACATCCACCATCCAATTAAAATAGACACACGCAATTCTGTGTCCTACAATTGCAATGCGCGAGTGGATGCGGCAAGTCGTCGACTCAATTGCAAGTCCTTCAAACCTATCCTAACTTAATTCAATTTAATTCTTATTATTTACAAGACTTCTAACTCGATTGCACAAGGGCCACGCGTAACACAGCAAAGCGGCAAAATATTATTCTTTGAATTGATAGACACAATACAACAAAGTTCGTTTTTTTTTTGTAGTTACGCCTCGTGTCTGACTCACCTGCAAGCTTTGGAAGAGAGCATCAAATAGACCAACTACAGAATTTCCCAACAAGGCATGACGTGCGATTTGAGGACACAGAGTACACGCGTTGCGATAGAGTTGCACAGCAATGACCACAGCTCTGAAAGTAAACGAATGTCGCCGATCAACAATAAGGACACAGTTGCAAATGTATTTGCTTCGACATACTTTTTGGAAACTTCGGAATCCTCCTGCATACCCGGAATAATAACATTGGTCGAAATAGTGCCTAGACCGTCCATTAGAAGGAAACATTGGAAGTCGAATACTTGAGCCTTGGCCATGATGCGCAGTAGATGGCCAAGTGCCCGTTCGAGACCTTGAGAACCACCCCCTTTGTTAACCAAATTTAGATATTTGGGAACCTGAGATTCGCGTTTCATATGAAGCGGTACAGGTTGTAACTCCTTAAGATATTCATCGGCTCTGTTAAAAGTGAAAAGTGAAAGGTTGATGTGAAAGTGAACGACTTCAAGTGTGCATGGGTACTTACGCTTGAGACATTCTTTGCTTAAGTTTTTTCATTTTCTTTTTATAGCCTCGGGTGTGTTCCCTGCTGCCGACATCTGATACTGTCGATGAGAGGTCTCCGTCTTCCAGTTGCTTTTCGTCGAGGTCCGATCTCAGTATGCCATTCTCTTCGACATTCCTGGAGGGTATTGTCAATTCCAGAGCCCTCTGGCGTATGTGCTCGATGTTTTCCTCGTGCCGGCGGGCAGATTCTTTTTGCTTTTGCAGAATCTTCCTCTGAAGCTCTTCTGTGGTCTGTTGTTGTTGCACTTGCAGTGCCAGCAGGCGTTCCTCACGATCCCTGGCCTTTTCACGGGCCAAGGCTTGACGTTGTTTCTCCTTCTGCTCCTGCATTTTGCCTATGCGTTGTTCGCGCTCCAACCGCGATTCGTTCATCTTTTCCAACTTACGTTGGCGCGCCTGCTCCAATTCCTGACGACGTCTTTCGACGGCCGCCTCTTTAGCTGCCTTCTCTTCGAGCCGTTTCTGTCTTTCCTGTTCGAGGTCTTGCAAACGGCCTTCGGTTTCTTTGGAGGACTCGAGCAGATCGAGTCGTTTATTTTGTGCTTCTATATTTTTTATGAAGTTGATTTCCTTCAGCTTCTTCTCTTCGTCGTGGGCCTTCTCGATGATATGCCTGAGGTACTGTTCACGGTTTTCAGCTGCCCTTTGCAGGCGTCCCTCCATTTTCACGCGTTTATCCTCGATTAGCTGCCTTTTGGCTGCCTTGACATCTTCGACACGTGCCAGTAGCTGTTGTATTTTGATGGCTTTATCCTTTTTCAGAAGTTCACGTTTCTGCTGGGCCCTGGCCTGTTTGGCTTGGTACTTCTTGAGGGTCTCTTGCAGAGATCGTCGTCGAGAGGGCGACGACAGCTTTTGATGTAGCTCTTGGGCACGACCTGGATGTCTTGAAACGTACGCTTGCAGAGTAGCCAAAGCTTCTTCCCGCTCGCCCCAGGACATTTCTGAAAGCAAGGCTTGATAACGTGTCTCCAAACTGAGGTTGGAGTCGTCCTCATGTTCGTTGATGGGCACAAAGACTACTGACGAAGTGTCCAGGTTGAAGTCGTCTCGATCTTCTTCATCGTCGCGATCTGTGCCCAGTATGCCCACCTCACAATCGGTTTCGTCGGTCTCGGTGTCCACATCGATCTCCGTACTCTCCAGCTCTCTGATTTGCCTTTCGAGGGATTCCTGTTCCTCCACCAGCAGTCGTTGATGTTCATCGCATTCGTCGTTCTCATCACAACTGGACAATGTACCCGGCCCAACCTGTGAGTTGGTCAGCGAAATTTCCACTCTATTGGATATGCTTTTGTACAGATCGCCAATGGTTTTGGAGAAATCACGATTGGTTTGAATCTTGATGTCGATTTTATTGTGATCGCCGGAATTCATGTCACTTGACAGCATGTCCGTGGGCGACAGTGACGACGAGTTGTGGACCTCGACTATAGTCTCCGCCGAAGAATTGATATCGGAACAGTCTCCGGAGCCCAGGTGGTAATGGTTTAAGATCTCCGACGACTTGGTCGTGCCATTCAGAACGTTGTTCTGTTTCCTCTGGGCCAGTTTCTCACTGCGCATGTATTCCTTGTGTAGCGAAGTCATTTTGAGTCCAGTCAAATCCGACTTTTGCCTTTTTATATTGTTCTGACGAGTGATCGTGTTCGACACATTTTTCGCCGGCGCAAGAATTGTTGTTTCCTTTTGGGCTTGTGCTGCCGCAGCAGCATTGCTATTGTTGGCATTCTTCTTTTGGGCGGGCAATGAATTCACTTTGGCTTTGGCATTTTTAATTTCTGGCCTTATGGAATGTGGTGATGATTTAGCATTTGCTGCATTTTTCTCCGCTATCTTGTTGGACTTGGCTGCTTTCGCGTGTTTGCTGCCACCGTTACCGCCTTCATTTTGTGAAGCTTTCGCTGTCTCCTGCGTAGTCTTTGGCGGCGTATCCACTTCGTCGTCACTTTGCTTCTCATCGAGCAGCGCCAGCGTTGGTAGGCTGGCGTAGCCAGTGGGCTGATTGAAGCGTGACGACCAATGCATGCTAGAACGACGACGGTTCTTAACTGTTAGCCAACCGTCATTATTGTCATTGCTGGGTAATTGTTTGGGTTCGGATTTCCTTTCTTCTGCGCCGTGAAGATGTTGATTAATACTGCTGCGAGACGAAGAAATTTTCTCATTGCTTGCCTTTAGGGTGGACGTGGAGCTGCCGATGTCATCCTTTGAGGACCTATGGGTCGAGTGATTGCCAAAGGCAGACGACGACTTTGCGGTGTTTGGCGTATTTCTCTTTGAGAGATTGGAACCCTGTTTCTGTTGTTGTCCACCGTTGCTGTTGTTCATTTCAATCATGGTGCGCGAGCGAGCCGACAGTCTGCTGGCCACATTCGACGGTGGTCCATAAACATCCGCCGTCGTTTTGTTGGTAGTGGTTGTGGTTCGCGGCGGCAGGGGAGTTTTATTATTTCTCGCTGTTGTCCTTCCCGTCGTCACCATTGCTGGTCGGGCCGACGTCACCGAAGCGGTGGTGGCCGAACGTCTTAAGGCGGTATTTGGAGGTGCTTTCGCAGGCAATGAATTGGCGGATTTCCCAACAGTAGCCCTTAGTGTCGAAGCTTTAGTGTTCACAATGGACTGCTGCT
The DNA here is from genome assembly GCA_947397865.1 of Polietes domitor. Classification (NCBI taxonomy): domain Eukaryota; kingdom Metazoa; phylum Arthropoda; class Insecta; order Diptera; family Muscidae; genus Polietes; species Polietes domitor. The sequence continues at coordinate 92,901,536 of OX377619.1, read as the reverse complement.
TAAGCGAATGCTGGCTGATGGTAGTGGGTGCAGAGGACGACGGAGCCGCAGGCCTATTCAAAACACTCGAATACTTCAGGGGACTGCTTAGCGCTGTTGTGTTCTGTGCGGGTATGGGCTTTTTCGAAGCCTCACCCGTGGCATTGTTGGCTTTGGCGGGCTTATCTTCTGAAACATCCACCTTTTTCAGCAGGGTTTCTGGAGGTGTTGGATCCTTTTGGGTATTTGAAGCCAAAAACTCATTTTCCATACTGTCGAGTTTTTGGATGGTCATTTCCACAGCCGAGGGTTCTTGTTGTTTTAGTTCTTGCATCGATTGCTGCTCTTCGGCTTCTTTGAGGCGTTGTTCTTCCTCGGCCTGTCGCTGTTTGTGCAGCAGTTGCTGACGCTTCATTTCTTCATCGGCCTCTCTTTCTTCCTGTTCTCTTTGCATTTTTTCTCTTATGCCGGCCAATGTCAAGTGATCATCTTCCAAATCGGTTTGAGCATATTGATGACTTCGATTTTCCAAAATCATGGGTGGCGTTTCCTCCTCCACAGCTTGCTGAGGGGGCGGCGCCTGCGGCTCTTCGAAGTCTTTGGGTATTTCATTTATGAGACGTTTCGAGGAGGCAAACAACTCTCGCACATTCACACGAACGCCCTTGCGGGGTGACAGGCCTTCCAAGCAGGGCGAACTTTTGCCAGAGTTGTATGGGTAGGGACAGGGACTCGATTTGCCCGACACTGTTGGGCTGGATAGACTTTTAGCTCTTACTCGAGGCACCGGATTACTTTTACGAATTTCCCAAGCCAATGAGTTTGGCCGCTGTTGCAAAGGTCTCGATTCGTAATCCCACGAAACCTTAAACCATTCTCCCAGCGCCTTGAAATCACGTACATAGTTCTCCAGCACCAAAATGGCTTCTTGGCACGAAGAGATGTTCTCATAACACTCCACAGTCTGGTAGATTTCATTGACAGCCCTTTGAAGATTTCCGAAAAGTAAAGCCCAGTAACGTGCCTGCAATTCCGATTTCTTGTCACGGCCGGTAGATGCGGACCGTACGCGAGGACCGGTCGATTGTTTGTTTGCATGTCGCGATGGAGAATGTGATTTTTTCGGTGTCTGCAGTGAGAATGGCAGTAATGCATTTGGTGACTTGGGAGGTTTACGGTGTGACATCGATTCTGGAATACGAAAAATAAATATACATGTGTTGTGATAAGGAAATGTTTTTTTTTGTATTTTATACGGGACATGAACCACTATTCCAATCCAAATATATCAATGAAAACAAAGTATTTATCAATCTGGTCAATATAAATGTCATACTACTGAATCGTGTTCCAATATAGGCCTAACAAGCGATGTAAATAGTTGCTTCGTCACATTGGGATCTGAGAATTATTTAGCCCATGAACCATACTAGTAAAATGCATTAGAATACAATGAAACAACTACATAGCTCTAACTCAGTTCCAATAATATTATATGTGACAAATTTTGGATGTGATGTCGATCTAAAGAAATGTCGCAACAGTATTCAAAATTATCTAAATCATGAATGAGAACTCCCGATGAAGCCAGAATTGGCCTAGAATAATAATACCCGAATTTGGCAGTCTACGAACGATTATTAAGATGCAAAGATATGCATTTCAAAAGGTTACAGGTAAAACCAAAACGATGGTTTCAAGTTAATAGTATCGATGTTATGGATTGGCCCGCGCAGTCACCGGATCTCAATCAAGTCGAAAATTTGCGGCATGAAGCAATTGTTTCATTCGAAAAATGCAACAAAAAATAATTAATTAATTAAAACAAATTTTTTTCATTTTCTTAGCACTGCTTAGCACTTGACTGATCTCATTTCTGAAATAAGTCCGAATCAAAAATCGTTGTTGTTAGATTGTCAGATTAAGAATGCACGGTCGGTCAGCACCATCTTTCAGTTGCTATATTTTTGTCGACGTGTTTATATCTCATCACTGCTATTTATTTGACCGCAGTTGTAATGTTTGAGCTAACCTAAAACTACTCTGTACGACGGTCCAAAAACTTTTGGAAGTGGAACTATTTTTCTTGTAGGTATTGTCTTTTTTTTTTTTTTTTTTTTACGAACGGTCCCAACGCCTCTCACACCCGCCCCTTCCGACCGAGAGGGCCACGTCCCCATAACGTAGGGACAGCGTACACACCATAGTCCGAACCATGGCGGCTAAGCAGTAGAGGGTGGACACCGGCTACAGATCAAATATCAACAGCCGGCATAACAAAAATATTAAACAAAATATTAGTATCACATGCAAATATAAGTTATTCCTAAAGTTAGTAACTAAATATATTAAAGTATAGTAAACATGTCACAACAAACTAAACATCCAAGCAGGAGAAAATCCTCGTCTTTATTATATCGACTCCTAATCCGAAATCTATGATGTGACACAATGAATTGAAATCAATACACATTCTGCGAATGGGCTCTGCGGAAGCGTAATTCGTACGCTGAAAGTCAATATGGATGAATTGATAGTATCTAGAAGGTCTAAATGGCACGTTAAACTTAATCCTAGAAATAATATAGTCAGAAGAGAAATCACCATTTATAACCTTATAAACCATCACGGTGTTCAACATAACACGTCTGCTTTTCAAGGAAGGCAAGTCGATCAGCTTCAATCTACTAGTATAAGGGGGAAGAATAAAATCACAATTCCAATGCAAATGTCTTAATGAAAATATTAAAAATTGTTTCTGAACTGACTCAATCCTGTCAATATAGATACCATACTGAGGATCCCACACTACGGAACCATATTCCAGAATAGGTCTGACAAGTGATGTAAATAGCTGTTTCGTTACGTAAGGATCGGAGAACTCCTTAGCCCATCGCTTAATGAAGCCAAGAACACCATATGCTTTGTTAACCATTGTAATAATATGATTGTTGAAATTCAGTTTGGAATCCATTAGAATACCAAGGTCTACAAAAGAATCAACTAACTCTGGCTCAGTTCCTCTAATATTATATCTGACAAATCTTGGATTCGATCTAAAGAAACGCATGTGTTTGCATTTCCTTAGATTGAGTTCCATACAATTCATGTCACACCAGCGTCCAAAACTATCTAAGTCATCCTGCAATGGATGCGAAAATTCTGGCCAATTATAAGAAAAAAATATTTTTACATCATCTGCATACATTAGAAGTCGAGAATTAATTATAGACCCCGGAAGGTCATTTATGAATAATAAGAAAAGAATCGGCCCTAGGTGACTACCCTGAGGAACACCTGATGGAATCTGAATAGGTCTAGAATAAGAATTACCAAATTTTACAATCTGAGAGCGATTTGAAAGATACGAAGATATCCACTTCAAGAAGTTAGAGCTAAAACCTATACGATCTAATTTATACATCAATAGTTCGTGGTTCACTTTATCAAATGCTTTACTAAAATCTGTATAGATGACATCAGTCTGATTACCTTGAACAAATTCATCAATAACGTGAGAAGTAAACTGAATCAAGTTTGTCACAGTAGAAAAGCCCTTACGAAATCCATGTTGATATGGACTCAATATAGAAGAAACTCTATGAGATACAACCTCAGTAACCAATTTCTCAAATAGCTTCGGAATAGCACTCAACTTAGCGATCCCTCTATAGTTTGAAACATCAATTAGACTGCCAGACTTATGGAGGGGATCAATGAATGAACTCCTCCAAGCCAAAGGGAAATATCCAAAACTCAATGAAGTATTAAATAATAATGTTAGCGGAATAGCCAAACCACTAGCACAGAATTTCAAAATTATACTTGGCACCCCATCTGGGCCAACACTATTTGTGGATTTGAGATTATTCAAACTCGACAAAACTAAGGGTAAATCAATAACAGGAATTTCTAATTGACTCAATGCAGAAATATTATAAGGGTAGGCGTCACTCGACCCATAAGATCGCTCTGAGTATGTCGTCGCAAAAAATTTTGCAAAACAATCAGCAATCGCCTGATCATCACCAAACTCTAAGCCATCCATTCTAATCCTTGTCGGCTTAGTTGAGGATCTACGTTTCAAATTCACAAAGTCATAAAAAGATCTAGGGTTCTTCCTAAAATCATTCTTTAGTTTTTCCAAGTAGATCCTATAACATCTCTGAGACTCAATGCTATATTTCGACCTAGCAACGGAATATTTGACATAATAAACCAAGAATATATTTGTTAGATCTTGACTTATTGGTAAAAACCGGTTTTGCGTACGTTTGCCTATAACTTAGTTGATTAGCAAACATTTTCAATTTATCAAAAATTTCAAAACCTTTCGAACAATATACAAGTGGTTTATTTAAAACTTGAGGAATTTTGTGTGTATTTGTCCAGAAAACACATTTTATTTTAATCTGTTGCCTTTTTTCAATTTTATCATTCTAGTTTGCAAGGCGGAAAATGACTTAGTTATTGAAGTTTTCATTGAAACAAAATTGTTGCAAAAATGCAAGTTTTGCTTATTTCCGTATATATCTCGCAAAATTTTATGAATTTGAGGTTCAACAAAAATGCCTAAAATTCATCAGAACAGATAAACATGATGGAATAATAACTATTTACAATTTTGCCGAGAAAAATAGTAGAATTCCCAAAGTGGGGAAATGTGTTGCAATATTGTACATTTTTTTTTAAATGCTCGCCATCACTTTATTTACAATTTTTATTTGTTTTGATGAATTTTAGGCAAAATTTTAAAAATTGTCAAATCTTATTTTTTTATTTTTTCTATTTTCTAAGCAAAAAATATATATTCGGATTTTGTAAAAATAACATTAAAATGTAAAACTCACGAATGGAGAGCCAGACATAAAGAAATTCAAAAAATCGTCATCAGTACTTTTCAATAATAACCCTATATAACACAAATCGCACCAAAAATGTGGAAGTTATAGCGGATTTTTATTGAAGATAACACTTAAATCGCATGAAACTCACGAATGGACAGTGATAAAGAAGAAATATTTCGGGACGGCGCAATAAACAAACCAAAGATTAAGTTTAGTCGGGAACATCCACATATAATAGACATAATTTTTTCTATTATATATATTTAATTTCGAATCACGTTTATACCAGGGAAACTTTTGGAGCGTTAATTAAAAAATTCGTAGAGGTAATAAAAATATAATTACCAATAATTAATTATAATATAAAATATAATATAATATAATATAAAATAATATAAAACTGATAATTTTATATTAAAATAAAAGCAATTTGCAATTTTTCGACAAAGATTACACTATGCAACAAAAATTTTGTCGAAGGGCTGTGGATAACAATGTGGAAAACAAAATCGAATTATTATTTTATCATATTTTTTAAAAGCTAACATTCTACCGAAGATGTCTATTTGAAAAAACTATGGGTAGATGTAAAAGTTATGACCCATTTCGTAACAGTAAGGGAAATTCCAAAAATTCATCTATCATACATCTCCGTTTTTAAATGATGTTTTTGCTTATGGCCGTTCGGATCACTCCATAAAACATTATTTGCAATATGAGAGCTATATTAGATGAGATCCACACATGTCGTCAAAAAAGAAAACATTATTTGGCAAACACTGCATATCAAGCTGGGCTCTTTAAAAAGCTTCGCCAAAAAATGAAGTCCTTCGAGAGACGATACCAAGGGCACTGGGATGAAAGAGTGATGTGAGGTTAATTTCGTTCCTCATTAGAAAAACCGATTCTAAAATCTACTAACGGCAAAAAAGAACTCACATTTACTTCTAATTAAGCATAGATATAAATAAAAGTTACAAATAAAATCGCCATTTAAACAGAAATTAAAAAGAAACATGACTTTTTTTGATTTTTTTTTTTGAAACCAAAAAGGTTATAATTTCTACATTTATCCATAGATTTTTTTCATAAAAGGCATTATTTTCTTAGCTAGGACGCTAGCTTTAAAAAAATTAAATAAAATATATTTTTTTTCGATTTTTTCTTTTTTCGAAAAAAAAATTAATGACTGTTACTAAACCACTGTTTCTAAGTGGAAGAGACATTTCATCATAGCCCTCATTAATATAGATTAAATTTAACGTATGAGTCGACCTGATCGGACCTATACTCAAAAAATACTAAAGGTACCGTCGACGATCATAATAGTTTATTAAAAAATAATAACAATGAGATATAAAAAAATGTTTTTTTTGCATAGTATCTCCCACCACAAAAAGTTTTTAAAATTATCTTATTTATCTTTATTTTAAATCGGGAAATGCAGCTTTATTGACCGTAGAGAAATGTAAATATTAGTAAAAGAGAAGAGCCAAAATTTAGGTCATTGCTTCGAATGGAATTCGCCTGTTTCACAAAATATTCCAATTCCAAGGTATTGATGTGGAAGTACACACTTAAATGTAAAATTCCCAAATGTTTGAATTTTAAAAAATGTATTTCATTCGTGCAACACACAAAGAAAGCATACTTCGCGCATAATTGACCATCAAATATTTCGCTGTTCACTACATTTCTTTATTTCGTTTGTTTTCCTTTTTATAATTTTCAGTAATATTTTTTAATTGTTCACGGAAAACGTTTTGATAACTTAACTTATTTACCCCCATTTTCATAATGTCAGATTATCATACAATTAGGTCTAACTAACAATTATAGCATCATACCTAGCTAGCTGGCTAAGGGATATTTCTTTTGAAAATGTGTAATTTTACAAAGTTCTATTCCAAATTTCCTCTTTTGACAAACTGTTCTTTTTTGAAGTGGCCCAGAGCAAAAACAGTACATCCATCTGTTATATCAAAAGTCATTGGTTAGCTCTGCCTGCATGTTAACCAGACATGGTGAATATGGGGGTTAATTTGTCCGTGAAAATTATTTGTATTTACTTTTAGACTTCAATTAGACAGTTGCCGACATTTTATTTCTATGATACACCACTCATGCCGAATATGAGAATTTCTAAAATCCTTTCGTCATAAACATCACATTTTTCATTTTACTACGTTAAAATTTCTTGGCGATAATAAAATAAAACATGGCCAATTATAAAAAGTGTAAAATGTTGTACCATTGAATTGAAAACATAGCCCTTAAACTAAAAATGTCCTTTGTGTGCCGACAGACCGTCACGTCATGTGGAAAACACATAAAGATTATGCAAATATCGTTGATATTACTAGCACCAACACCATATGGTGATGGTACTGTTTTCAGCCCCTAGAAAGGCGATATTCGGCAATTTTACACATACACACGGAGGCAAATCCACACTTCCGACTTACTTTCATATGACGAGGTCGGCTTGTCGCCGCATATTTGATAGGCCACTAAATTCTTGGCATCTCTACCTTCTCGTCCCAACACTTCTTTCATTTCCATTGTGATGATGTTGCAACGTGTGTGCTGCTGCGTGTGTTGAAACCACTTCAAAACTTGAGTATTAGTCACAACGCCCACACTTGTAACAGCTCGTTCGCCCTAGACCGGCACCTGTAATTAAAAGAGGTCATTAGGAATCGTTCCACAGCAAAATTTAAATGTTTTTTCATCTGATGTCACTTAAATCGTGGAAATGTGCGTCCCTCCAAATGAGGTCTTCCACCAAACATGTATGGATGTTTGGTTTATTTGACAGTCACACCTCGTACCTTGTGTTGTTGTAAAATTGCCTGACAAAAAACCAGAATCTAGCCTTTGGTGCGTTCTTTTTGTTGTTGTGGAATCTTCTAAATTCGCAATCACGCAATGATTGAATGTTGGATTGTTGAATGTCGTCTCGCTTCCGATTTTAGGCGTTTTCAAATGGTGACAACCCCAATGGTTTACTTTCAATGAATCTCCACAATTCTCCGCATTTTCTTCGAATTATTTAATGTTTTTTTCCTTTTTATTTTACACTAAACAAATTAAATCAATTTAAAGAGACAAATGAATTGTTGACATTCGATCGATCGGCCGTTCGCTTTTTGTTGACATTCGTGTTAACATTTGGTAAAACCATTTTTTGCAGTCGATTTTGTATTTTAGTAAATCGACCAAAATCGATTTTGTCATGACAGAAGAAGGGGACCACTCTTAATGACAGAAGATAGGGACCACTCAAGGCGTATTTATATAGGTGATAGCAGCAGAGCAAAAACAAATTCGGCAACAACAAAATATAAGAAATTTTTTGAATGGTGAGCCATACTGTCAAAGCGAAATATATGGGATTTGACAGTTTCGGTTACTTTTGAATGAAAAAAATGTCAGTCAGCTGGGCTCCTGCTTTCACCTGTTATAAATACGCCTTATAAGAAGCGGAACACTTTTAACGACAGAAGATGGTGACCACTTATAAGAAGGGGGCCACTATTGGTGTTGCCATATTTTGAAACATCTTTGTTTAAGGTGCATTCAAGCTATCTTATTGACACAACCGATTTTGTCGAAATAAATTGTCTGTAATTTTATCCACTTTCAAAAACTAGAATGCAATCATGCTATTACAAATGGATTTTCGTCATCGTCCTGGATAAATGAGTAATATCAGCCCACTCAGGGACCACTTAAAGGGGACCTTAAAAAATAAGTGTTCGTTATAAATATTTGCGCAAAGCGGCTGTTGCGCAAACATTTTCAATTAGTGGGTTTCATTTTGTGTTATTGTGCAAAATTTTGAATAAAAATCTGATTTTTTTGATATTTGCTAAATTAGCACTTTACTTCAACAAGAATTTCAATTTTGGTTTATTTTTTAGGTTCTTCATCATTGAATGCAAATCAGAATTTTTTGATTTTTGCTGAATTTGTACAAATGTTTTGCATTTGTAGCTGACGTTTGCCACTTCAACAAAAACTTCTACATGAGCAGACGTATATGCGTGTAGCGGAAACATTACAAATGCATTTTTTCCTATTCTTGTATGTTAACTCGCACATACACATGGTAATTTCAGTAATTTCTTTAAATTCCCCCGAAATAAATGCATTTGTAATGTTTCCGCTACAGGCATATACGTCTGCTTACGTTGACATTTTTTTTTGAAGTGGCAAATGTCAGCTACAAATGCAAAACATTTGTACAAATTCAGCAAAAATCAAAAAATCTGATTTGCATTCAAAATTTTGCACAATAACACAAAAGCGCACCAACAAATTCAAAACATTTGCCCAACAGACCTTTTGTGCAAATATTTGGTACATCTAAACACCCCTTTAGAGACGAAGTACGTTGCGTCTTTAAAAATTTAAGAGGACTGGTTTAAATTCTGACTATATCAAATACTCCGTTGCTAGGTCGAGATATAGCATTGAATCTCAGAGACTTTATAGGATCTACTTGGAGAACTAAAGAATGATTTTAGGAAGAACCACAGATCTTTTTATGACTTCGTGAATCTTAAGCGTAGATCCGCATCTAAGCCAACTCGGATTAGAATGGATGGTTTAGAATTTTGTGAAGATCAGGCGATTGCTGATTGTTTTGCGAAGTTTTTTGCGACGTCTTATTCTGAACGATCTTATCGATCGAATGACACTTGACTTGACATTGAGTCAACTGGAAATCCCTGTATTTGATTTACCCTTGGTTTTGTACAATTTGAATAATCTCAGATCCACGAATAGTGTTGGCCCAGATGGGGTGCCAAGTATAATTTTGAAATTCTGTGCTAGTGGTTTGGCTATTCCGCTAACATTGTTATTTAATACTTCATTGAGATTTGAATATTTCCCTTTGGCTTGGAGGAGTTCATTCATTGACCCCCTCCATAAGTCTGGCAGTCTAATTGACGTGTCAAACTATAGAGGGATAGCTAAGTTGAGTGTCATTCCGAAGCTATTTGTGAAATTGGTTACTGAGGTGGAATCTCATAGGGTTTCTTCTATATTGAGTCCATACCAACATGGATTTCGTAAGGGCTTTTCTACTGTTACAAATTTAATTCAGTTTACTTCTCACGTTATTGATGAATTTGTTCAGGGTAAACAGACTGATGTCATCTATACGGATTTTAGTAAAGCATTTGATAAAGTGAACCATGAACTTTTGCTATATAAATTAGATCGCATTGGTTTTAGCTCTGACTTCTTGAAGTGGATATCGTATCTTTCGAATCGCTCACAGATTGTTAAATTTGGAAATTCTTATTCTAAACGAATTCTGATTCCATCGGGAGTCCCTCAGGGTAGTCATCTAGGGCCTGTTTTATTCTTATTATTCATAAATGACCTTCCAGAGTCTATTATTAACTCTAAACTTCTAATGTATGCAGATGATGTAAAAATATTTTTTTCTTATGATTGGCCAGAATTTCTCATCCATTGCAGACTGACTTGGATAGTTTTGGACGCTGTTGTGACATAAATTGCATGAAACTCAATCTAAGGAAATGCAAACATATGCGCTTCTTTAGATCGAACGCGAGATTTGTCAGGTATAATATTGGAGGAGCTGAGTTAGGGGTAGTTGATTCTTTCGTAGACCTTGGTATTCTAATGGATTCCAAACTGAATTTCAACAATCATATTATTACTATGGTTAACAAAGCATATGGTGTTCTTGGCTTCATTAAGCGATGGGCTAAGGAGTTCTCCGATCCTTACGTAACGAAGCAGCTATTTACATCACTTGTCAGACCTATTCTGGAATATGGTTCCGTAGTGTGGGATCCTCAGTATGGTATCTATATTGACAGAATTGAGTAAGTTCAGAAACAATTTTTAATATTTTCATTAAGACACTTGCATTGGAATAGTGATTTTATTCTTCCCCCTTATACTAGTAGATTGAAGATGATCGACTTGCCTTCCTTGAAAAGCAGACGTGTTATGTTGAACACCGTGATGGTTTATAAGGTTATAAATGGTGATTTCTCTTCTGACTATATTATTTCTAGGATTAAGTTTAACGTGCCATTTAGACCTTCTAGATACAATCAATTCATCCATATTGACTTTCAGCGTACGAATTACGCTTCCGCAGAGCCCATTCGCAGAATGTGTATTGATTTCAATTCATTGTGTCACATCATAGATTTCGGATTAGGAGTCGATATAATAAAGACGAGAATTTTCTCCTGTTTGGATGTTTAGTTTGTTATGACACGTTTACTTTAATATATTTAGTTACTAACTTTAAGAATAACTTTTATTTGCATGTGATACTAATATTTTGTTTAATATTTTTGTTATGCCGGCTGTTGATATTTGATCTGTAGCCGGTGTCCACCCTCTACTGCTTAGCCGCCATGGTTCGGACTATGGTGTGTACGCTGTCCCTACGTTATGGGGACGTGGCCCTCTCGGTCGGAAGGGGCGGGTGTGAGAGGCGTTGGGACCGTTCGATAAAAAAAAATTAGGATAAAACTTAAAAAGAAAAAATCAGCACACTGTGAAACAGGATGGTTTCGACGACCTGTCAACGTTCGCCGAAACTGGGGCTACATGTGAACGTTGGTAACTACACTATGTACAACTTTATCTATCTTGATTCTGGAATAAACGAAAACAATAATGGCAGCCTATATTTTAGCGCATTTATCTGTGTCAGTTTTGTAGTTAAGTCTTTTGTTGGTAGGAACGTCAATGATATGTAACATCTCAAGAGTGTATCTTCTATTACAATTTCTCTCCTCTGTCAGTATCTCTACATTGTCAAAATTTGGTGTATGGCCTGTGGGTACAGACCGCTGCAAGAGCGGTCTTCTGCTCTAATGGTCTGTTAATAGCTTTGTGGTCAGATTTGTGACCTTGCGTCTTTAATTTTGTCTTAGTAGTAGCAACATATACCTTCTGCCATACGTTGGTTTTGCCCCAATTACATTTGATTTTCTAGACCACATTAGATTTTTCCCCATTTTCTAATTTTGTCTTCGTCCTACTAAATAAGTGGTTAACAAACAGTGTTGTCAGTCTTAAATGCTAAGTTATTTTGATCTTTGTCATACAGATTTGAATGTTTAAGTCTTTCTGAGAAACCACGAGTGTATGTCATAGATTTGTATATTTTCTGCGTCCTGTCAACCTCGCCTATTGTTATCTTTTTATTCCTACGTCTTATTACGTCCTCTATAGTTTTTCTTGGAAAGCCATTTTTCTTTAATATTTTTCTGATTTGACTTAAATTAGCATTATGAAATTCTTCATCGCTTATATCTAAGACCCTGTTTATAAAATTGGTAATAATTTGTCTGGGGTGCTTAGATGTGAAATTGATTAATCGTCCGGATGATATTGGTTTTTAGTACCAATCGGCCCAATTACGGTTGTCGCCGTCGTCGCAATATTGAAGCGAGGCGACAACATTTGTATTATGGTTGTCGCTTTTTGTCGATAGCGACGAAAGATTGCGATTATCGTTGTCGATACAACAGTCGAAGTCGAGTCGATGTTTGAGAATATCTGTCGCCGTGTATTTTTGAGGCGACGTTGATGTTTTACACATATTTGTATTTTTGTACTTCCCGCTTGTGAAGATGATGTATAAAATGAAAATAACGAGCACGATACAATTCGAAATTTTAGTTGCCGAACTGGAAAAAAATCCAAGTTTGGCAAAAGGGCTTTCCAAAAGCCACGTTCCGGCTAATTTCAAATCGGATTGGGAGGCCATTGCAACAAAATTAAATGCAAGCGGGCCTCCGGTAAGAGACACCGATGGCTGGCAAAGAGTAAGTTTATAAGTTTGTTTTATAAGTTTTTATACGCCCATGTGCTGACAACCGCATGATTTCCAAATCGCATTTTTTTTTGGCGATTTCGAGTCTCTAAATTTCGCATTTTTACTTTAAACAATTGTTTTCAGTTTTCTTTCTTTACTGGCGGATAAATGAAGAAGATGTTTGGTTAAACATAGCAATTTTAAATAGAAATGTAAAATTTAGAGACTCGAAATCGCCAAAAAAAATGCGATTTGGAAATCATGCGGTTGTCAGCACATGGGCGATAATCTTTTTTAATAAAATTTTATAAAATCCTCATAGGTTTGGAAGGATTTAAAATTCAAAATAAAAAAGAAACTCGTGCACAATAAGTGCGAAGCCAATAGCACTGGGGAGGAATTTTTAAACAAATGACTTTGTCGCCGTTGGAAGAGTCCGTTGCAAATTTGGTGCAGTTCCAAAAGTTGCTTAACCCACCGGGTCATACACTTGGAATCGACATTGACACAGTTGAATTTGTATATGGAATCGAGAAGGTAGAACCAGCTGACGACGAAAACGAGCATATACAAAGCACCGTAGAAGCTCCTCGACCATCTAGACGCAACTGTTGAATTGTTGAAGGAACAAATATGTTTGTTTGCTGCCTAAGCACTCGTCGCTGCACCACCAATATCTTGTCCTCTTCATCCTCGCTTGAACTAAGTAGTAATAGTGCACTTATCGCGTTGTTCATCGTAAATTTAACAAAATTTTTATGTTTTTTATAAAAGACGTTCGTTTGTTTTGCGCGGACTTCAAAATAAAAACAATTTTCTGTCATTTATAAGACAATACAAAAGAGTGTTGCCAACTTATTTTTTAAACTGTCGATGTCGCTCCTATACCTCACCGTAATACCATTTTAGAAGCGAGGCGACGGCGACGGCGACAAGCACACAGCGTCGACATCGACTATCGAAGCGACAACCGTAATTGGGCCGAATAAAAAAATGTGAAATTTCTGAAGGAATGTACATCAGGATAACATCTTTTTTGTATGTACATATGTAAATTTAAAATGGTTGCTGTTTCAGCAACATATGCATGTACATATTTTAGAAACCCCTTCGGAATTTCTTGTCTATTGTGGCCAAGGCTTCATTATCTGTATCGACCCGGCCGACATTCGATATTACCGCCTTCTTTTTAATTATTACTGTTGCGAATGCAAATTTTATTGTATTTGGTAATTTTTAATAAGAACTAAGAACATATTTCCTTTTAAAGAATTTCATTCAATGAAATGTATGATTAAAGAATGTCAACTACATACATACAAATATACATATGTATTAATATAATAAATTAATTTTGAAGAAGTCCATATTTCTTGTAATTTCCGTTTAGAAATTATGAAATGGATAGGGGATATACATATATTAAGGGCGTGTATTACTTTATTACAAGACTCTGAATACCACTTCCCAAGCGGGAAAGTATAAAGTATTTTTGTTCAAAAGATAGTATATCAGATTCCCCCGGTCCTTTTTTAAAATCATTAATACTAACGTTTACGAAATCAATGCAGTTTAGACATTTTTTCAAGAATTTCTCATTGCGAATAGAAGTTTTGAATGTTTCCGATGACGATGATGATGATGATGACACATTATTTTCCTTGTCCTCTTTATTGCTTTCAGATTTAGTGTTGCCTTCATCCTGAATAAGCGAGTTGTAGTTTTCGAAATACTTTTCAATGGCAGAAAACATTTCCAAAGTTTTGTTCACTTCGCGTAATGTTAAAATGTATTCATAGAAATGGCTTTCATCCAACTCCTTTATCCTTTTATTGTTAACGGTATTCGTACATTTTATTTTCTAAAATAAAAAGAGAAAAGATGTTTTATATTTTTATCTATCCATATCGTTCTACATATATGTATGTGGGATATGATTGGGTGTTTTGTAGACCAAATCGAGACAAAGGAAAATATTTCCATATAACATTCAACCGACGTCGTAACGTTGGTCGAAGTGCATTTAAGTATTTAAATGAAAAAACTATCTCTTCTAGCCTCGACAACTCCCATTAAAACTTACACTTTTTACAGTTTGCAGTAGAATTTTATCATCCAGTCCCAAAGCAAATTGAAACATTAGAATTATATCATCGATCGTCATATGTGGCAGTGCCTGGGTCAGAAAATTGAGGCAATATTTTGCGATTGGCGTGGCCATGTACTTGTCACTCAGTATATAGATTTGTATTATATCTTCGACCGATAGGGTGTCTAGAAGATTACCATCGTTATTATAAACGATGTAACGAAAGTTTTTGAAATCCCGCGGCTCAGTATCAGTTATACGAATTTCTGAGTTATGTTGGGCTTCCTTGAAGCCACCATTAAACATCTCCTCAAATACTGGAGACGCGAGTGCGAATAGTAGTTTATGGCCAGGTATGGTTTCGGCTGTATCATTGTCGGGACCCACAACGAATTTACAATCTGACATGAATCCTGATATCAGCATTTTGGCCATGACATCGCAACGTCTGAAACGAGAAAAACAAATCAAAAAGAATTAACAATTGAGGAGAGAAGCTGAATATGAATAATTAAAAAATATTATGAAGTATCAAATCATAGAGGATTCCGAACACATGTATATATTTACAAAGGCTTTAAGCCTTTAGCGGGAGGTTTATGACATTTAATTTGACACATAATCTTTGTACATAAGATCAATTTTAATGATAAATCATAGAAAATTTCGATCATCCGCATGGATGTTATTGAGGTTTAACGTTTTTGTCAAAGTAGGGACATCGTACACACCACAGTCCGAACCATGGTTGCTAAGCAGTAGAGCGTGGATACAGTCAAAGGTCCATATAATAATCATTGTATTGTAATTATATTAAATCACACTAAACATCTAAATGCGAGAGAATCATCGTATTGTGTCGATTCCGACTGAGAAATCTATGATGTGGCCCAATGAATTGGAATAATTCGTACGCTGCAAATCAATGTGATGAAACTGATAGTATCTAGGGATCTATTTGGTCAACATGATACGTTAAACTTAATTGTAGATGGGAGATCAGCATTTCTCACCTTAAATACCATCACAGTGTTCAACATAACAAGTTTGCAAGTCAATCTACTACCAATAATAATGGAATAGCCAAACCACCTGCCCAGAATTTCAAAATTATTCTTGGTACCCCATCGGGCTACACAATTTGTGGATGTTTAATGACTAGGAGTAAGTGAATAGCATGAGTTTATAATTGATTCAATGCAGCAATATCACGTTCTAAGCGATGAGCATTTTGTGGTTTTTAGGCTTCGGGTCATTTGAGTGGTAAGTGCTGTGGTAATCTCCTTTATTTGCAATGTCATTGTGTGTTTGGAAAATATGAAAAAGTGCAATTTGAATACGAATGCTTAGGGTCATATGTTACACCCCCTTCGATGTGTTACATCACAACAAAACTCGATTTCTCAAAAAGTATGACCTTCGCGGTGGCTGCTACTAAAGGGTGATTTTTTAAGAGCTTGATAACTTTTTTTTAAAAAAAAAACGCATAAAATTTGCAAAATCTCATCAATTCTTTATTTGAAACGTTAGATTGGTCCATGACATTTACTTTTTGAAGATAATTTCATTTAAATGTTGACCGCGGCTGCGTCTTAGGTGGTCCATCCGCTTAGTCCAATTTTGGCATTTCCACGTTTTTGAGTAACAGAGACCCAATTGGTGCGAACGGCGACGAATCGAATATTGGTGGTCATCATTAACACTGGCCGATACAGCTGCGATATTTTCTTCAGTTCGCACTCTACGTAAGCGTGTTGGTGGTTTAATGTCCAACAATGTAAATTTTGGTGCGAAATTTAGTCACAATAGCCCGAATAGCCGCTTCAGTGGGTCGATTAAACTGACCATAAAATGGAAGCGCGCAATGAACTTTCTTAACAGAGCACGCATTTTGATAATAAAATTCAATAATTTGCAAGCGTTGTTCGTTTGTAAGACGATTCATGATGAAATGTCGAAGCATACTGAGCATCTTTCTCTTTGACACCATGTCTGAAATCCCACGTGATCTGTCAAATACTAATGCATGAAAATCCTAACCTCAAAAAAATCACTCTTTATAAAGTAAAATAGTCCAAACCATACTGGGATGCTTAGATTTGCGTTTTCCGTTATGTTTTTTAGAAAAGACTGTGGCCAGAATTTAAGAAATTATAACTGTTATCGTACGTATTTAAAATAGATCGACAGGGAGGACAAAATGAATGACAATGTGGAATAAAACATAAAGAAGATTGTCGATAACATCATTAAACACTACAAAGAGTTTCGAAATTTTGAGAATGAACAAAGAAAGCGACACAATAAATAAAGATAACCTGTGATTCATCCATCTGAAATATGCTTCGAATAGTTGAAAACACCATTCATTAGCTAGGCCAATAAGAGAGTTCGCTATAGATCACCGTCTACGCGGATTTTAGTTCGTTAAAAAAGGTTTTATTTATGGATAACAGCAAGTTTAACATGTAGATGCTGGGAATTTTAAAACCTCTTACTAAACATGGAAGATGCCCAGAGATGATTTGGTGTTCTTTTTCCACTACAGGGCCTCGTGTTTCCATTTTATTGACTTAAACGGAGTTAACTTGAGGAAATGCGGAATATCACCCCCTAATATTGCAAACAATTTGTACAATCAATGCGAACTTGTCTAAAGATGATAATTCTAAACAACGGAATATAGGAATAAGTGAAATTATGAAAATTTTTATCTTAAAAAATGTTGTCCCAGTTTGGAATGTTTTTGTATTTAATTGTTCTACTATATATTTGTACTTTTTAATACTTCTAATAAACGGATCTGATGCTGCATTATATCAGTATAAATGTACTAAAATACCCTACATTGGCAACACCCATTTTGCATTTGTTTGTAATACCCGAAAGGAAGCGAGATAGACCCATTGTTCATTATACCGATCGACTTAGAATCACTTTTTGAATCGATTTAGCAATGTCCGCCTGTCTGTCCATCTATTCTTGTAATCAGAGTACAGGTCGCAATTGTAGCCAGAACCAAATGAAGCTTTACACAGCGGGATAAGGACGAACGCTATTTAATTTGAAGAAAATCGAATTGAAATTCGACTCTATTCAATCTAGATACCACATATTTTAACAGATTTTCTTCAAAATTGACAAAACATCTTATATTTCAACTAGAAACAGCTGTGGTGTGAATGTGTTACATCGGTTCAGATTTATATATACAAATTTCGCTCACAATTTGAGTTTTTCCGCTTTATTTTATCAGATTGTCTTCAAATTTGCAAAAAAAAAGAAATTATATAAATTAGAAACACCCAATGTGAATATAGGTCAGATCGGTTAAGATTTATATATAGCTCCCATTCAAATTTCGCTCCCGATTTGACTTCTTCTGCTCTAGAAACCACATATTTTAACAGATATTCTTCAAATTTGGCGAAATATTTTATATTTCCACTAGAAACATCCACTGTGAAAATGAGTCAGATCGGTTCAGATTTATATATAGCTCCCGTCTTGACTTTTTCCGCTCCAGAAACCGCATATTGTAAAAGATTTTCTTCAAATCTAGAAACACCCATGGTGAAAATGGGTGAGCTCGGTTCAGATTTACAGCCATGGACAGTAAAGTAGCACAAACCTTTGTTAAAAAACCAATCATATTTTGTCTTGAATGAAGTGGATTCTTTCGGCAAATAATGGTATTTGTATTATATTCCCAACTATGCCAGCTCGTACCCCTGCTACTGTCTTTATCATTCTTACACATTCAACAATATATACCGGTAGGTAGTCCATCAAAAGGTTTGCCTATATATCGGCAATGCATCGGTATATTTACGTAGACCGTTACAGGCTGAATGCAGTGCAATTGAGATGGCAATCTTAATATACCCCCATCTAATGGTGGAGGCTCATATGAAGTGATTTTGTGATATTTGGAGAATGTAGAAAAAACGTGTATTTCGCTCTTTTCAGGTTTCTCGACAAACCTGTTCAATGTGCAAACCTGGTCATGTCATTAGCGTATATTTCATACACATAGCGTATAACCAAGATGTCTATCTGGTATGTTCCTCATTTCGAAAATGTGATATTGTCAACATTCAACAACAAATAAATAAAATATCTGTTCAGAACTGGAAACAAAACAAAATAAACAAATGTTTTTTTTCGGATGGTGGTTGAAGACGCGGAAGACAATTTTGTGCTAACATAACACAAGGAAGTAGAAACGCCGTATCAGCATTTAACTCCTCTAGGGAGTCTAGAGGAAACTCAAAACAAAAAGCATAGTGTCCTGAAATATAATCAATCCCATTAAACGGAAATTGATGATCCTATTTTTTAAAATGACAATTGTAGAGCTCCCTGAACTCTCTGTACGGATTTGTTGTTTATTGGCAGGATGTAAAAATAGTTAGAACCTCCATGAAACGGCGTAGTGTTGAGTTTATGTATCGTTGGCATTTTTTAATTTTTGATTTTGTGTTTCATTTTAATCATTTATTTCATTCAACCTAAACAAGCGAAACAAAATTAAATATATTTATTCATTGTCTGGCCCGCACTGAGGTTGTTAACGCCAAGAAGTGATAGTAAGATTTGAAAGCATAAAACAATTCCTTTCGTTTATCGAATCTGTTGTGCACCGAGAACTCACATGGCGAGATGGACACGCCACAGAGGAGCACATCGTTACACAAGAACACTCAAACATTTTTGGAAGACATAGTTGACTGCACTGCAATAACTGATCATAACATTAAATACACTTTTCACTTCGGTGTTTGTACACATTTGATTATAACGATGTCTTCTTTCCAGGAAACTCTGTTTCAAACATTTAATGTATTTCAAATAAGTTTTTTTTTTATAATCCGAAGAATTGGGAATACACGATATCCCACATTGCAGGTACATAATTCGGGGTATAAAGGCCCCCCAACAAATCAATAATGAAAACTGTCTTACCTAAAGTCTTCAGTCGTATCATTCGCGGATGGGATGTTTCTTTTGGTTTCTACTACCGCCGTGGACTGGATGGCATTTGACACAGCCAGTGTTGAGTCCAGCATTGAATTCGGTGACCCGTACGTTGCAGGGTATCTACCGAAAACCGATGACGATGATCTATACAGCGACATGTTTATTCGTCTACAGATTGCTTATAAACTAAAATCGAATGCTTCAAAAAGTGTAGTGACTCTCATTTCGGCTTCGCAGCGAATTGACAAGCACGATGATGTGAATGCAACGACAGTAAGCGGTTTTTGCTGTTTGATTTATTTAAATTTAATTCTTCTTTCATAAAACCTTAGGGTGGAGTGTATACTGCTAAATGATTGTTCATACTGTTTATTTTATAATATAAATAAAAAACAAAATATTTTTTCGGTGACTTATTGAAAATAAAAAAATATTTTTTTATTTCTAGCTCATTTGAATAAAAAGAACGAAAATTTGGTACATTTATCATTTGGGACAAAGAAAAGGTGTAACGTATTGAAGGAGTGACTTAAGACCCTATGAATGTTTGTCCCAAATCCGTTTCAAGACTTTTTAAGTTGTTTGAGCCATGTCCGTATGGTTAAGGAATCATTTCAAAATTTGCACATGGTAATGAGCAAAGTTTGTTTAAGGAGTAGGTAGGATGAACACACACTATGCAAAAGAGCAGACATCAGCAAAGCAGCACTAGAATGGAATTTTCAAGGATCGCGCCGGCCCGGAAGACCGAAAACACTCGGCACAGAACACTAGTCCATGAGCTTACTCAGCAAAACTTGGCATTCGAAGAAATTAAAAGAGAAATAAAAATATTTGTAATAATAGTACGAATTGGATCAATCGTGTTCCCAAGCAGATCAATTAAAAAAGAGAATAGAACCAGTAACCCTTTGAGAACCGGGTCCATAAAAGTGAAGTTTATTTTTTAATATTTTGTTTCGGATACTGTGCATTGTTTTAAGGTATCGCGATATACTTTCTATTGATACCCGATCCAATGAAAAAATACATACATATGTACATTAGGGCGTACCTCAAAAAAAAAGTTCGCCGTACACCTTCGAATATGAAGTATTATTGAAAGGTAGTTTCAAAAAAAAAAATTTTATTTTTTTATGCCGAACGTAGGGGTCGCGCTTTTACATTTTTCTATATAACTTGTATTTATAAACGGATTTTAAAGTGTGATACATCGATGTTTTTGTCTCGACGAGGCCGATTTTTTTGTCTTTGAAGTCATTGAGCTCAAGCACCCCCTTCTGGTACTTACCCATCATTTCTCAGTTGCTACTACCCTAATGTACCACTCTAATAATCGAAAATTAAAGCTCGCATAAAATCATGAATCATGTTTGAGCTCAATGACTTCAAAGACAAAAAAATCGGACAAAAACATCGATGTATCACACTTTAAAATCCGTTTATAAATGCAGAAGTTATATAGAAAAATGTTAAAGCGCGACCCCTACGTTCGGCATAAAAAAAATAAAAAAAATTTTTTTGAAACTACCTTTCAATAATACTTCATATTCGAAGGTGTACGGCGAACTTTTTTTTTTTTACTTGTAACCTGGTACGCTCTAATGTACATACGCCGTTAATAATCTTTTTAGGATTATGTGTGTAGTTGGGCGTGCCATCATTTACCTGAAGTCTTTCGTAGATTCATTGGATTCCGCTTGGAATCCTCGGTTGTCTCGGATTCTTATCTCTGGGATTCTTAGGGGTTCCATTCTCATTTTAGTTTTCGAATTTGATTATTTCAATTGATATTATTTTTCGCGGAACTAGCTTTCTAGTTTATTTGCGATCCATAGAGCAGGGATGGAAAACAGGGATGCAAAATGTGATTTTTCATTTTGTACTTTCCGCTATTTAAAAATGTACTTTTTCGATCCCGACGGTACCAAAACCAATAAACGATGTTTTATTTTTAAAATCAATTTTATTGAAACAAAAAAGTAAAAAACGTACATAAAAATTCAATTGCACATGTATATATATACACATAACTTTAAAACATAAGCATAAAATATAAAATAAAAAACAAAAATAAATAATCTACAACCTATGTAAAAAAAATTATATAAAAGATCAAGATTTCACATGTTTCTGAGATCAATTTTGGTTTAAATTTTTTGTTAACATATCACGTGGAATGGTTAAACTGTAACAACAAGAATTTGAAGACTTCAATAAATCCTTCGTTTGAATTATACTTGATAATGTTGTCACATTAAGTCTGTTCCTCTCCTTAGTCTTTATAATGTTTTGAAATGAAAACATTCTTTCAACGTTTGCTGTCGAATGGGGTATAGATAAAATACCTGCTACCACTCTGGAAATATCAGGGTACAAAAGCTCATTTAATTAATTTTTTAAACTAGCTACTTTTGTCCAAAAACTAGATATATCACTGTATTTTAATATTTTTAGCTCTGACACATCAGCTAATGCCCGATACTGGTTATTTATAGTCTCAAATTTCTTCTGTTCGTTAGGGAACATTTTAACTAAAAAAGGTACAATACTCCCTGTTTCACCAGATATTACATTTTCAGGGGCAAATTTGGGAAACCACTGCAGTAAGTCATTCGTAAAATCAATTCTTTTTCTTAAAACTTCACAAAACTTAATATAAAATTGTTTTGAACTATCCTTAAATTGTTTTATAATATCGTTATTTATAGTATTTGTGGCAATATATAGATCGACTTCTGTTCCACAATAAACATCCTCTAAATCAATGTGGTTTTCGTTAATATTCAGTTCATGTATTTCACATTGATCTAAGGCAACTTTTTTTATAAAGTTTCGTGCTACTTGTCGTAACAAAAGGGACAATCTTGGGCGCAAAACGTGCATACGAGCATCTTCGGACTGCATTTCTAAGTTAACTTCGTTAATTATTTTAAGAATGTATTGAAGAAATAGAAATATTAATTTATAATACGGATCATTTAATCCAGACGACAAAAAAATAATTTTTTCTTCGCTTGAATTGCTTTCAAATTCATGCAAATTAAAATAGTAAGTAAGGGGATCCCATTGTTCCAAAATTCTATCAACTACTTGCTGCCTTGAGAGCCATCGTGTGGATGAAAATTTTAAAATTTTGTGAATTTCAGCCCCGAAGTATTCCTGAAATTGAACAAATTCTAACCTACGGCTAGCACTATTGCAAAAATGACTATTTAGATACCTAATAAAATCATCAATACTCTTTGGAATTCCAGACTTGAATGCAGCTGCTGCAGCTAAATTTAGAATATGGCATACACAACCATTTAAATATAAGTTCGGCACTAAACTTTTAAACTTAGTTTGCACACCTTGTTTTATACCCACCATTGTAGAACAGTTGTCAGTTGTTATAGCTACCATTTTTTCTAATGGTATACTATTTTCATTTAAAATCCTCATGGTGCTGCCATATATCCCTTCTGCTGTAGAATCTTCTAGCTTTACCATCCCCAAGAATCTATCTTGACATTTTTCTTGAAAAATTCTTATGACCACGGCTATTTTTTTTTTGATACACTGCAATCCGTGCTTTCATCTATAGCCAGTGAATAATAATTGTTTCTGCAAAAGTTTGAAATTGCTTTGCTGTTTTCAGGTCCGGTTATATCTAGCAATATCTTTTGGCCTTTATTTCTGTTTATGTTCACTTTTTTGGCAATATCGGAGTCAGGAAAACCTTCTTTTATGATGTTATTAAGGTGATCGAGTACAGTAAATGTAATATTATGCTCAGCTACAAATGCGCTGAGCATAATTTCCATTTTCCTGGCTGATTCTGCTACGGGACATCTCACGACATTGGCCAAACAATTATTAATTTTGGGTGTGGTTTTTAAAATGTTTATTTTTTTGACATGCGTTTCTCTCAGAGCATGTCTTTTGATGTGAGTATAACCACCCACTATTGGGACATTGCAGAGCAAACAAATTTTCCCATTTTCGGATTTTTTCAGCCATGTGAATTCTTTTGTCCACTCATCACGAAAAGGAACAGTGTACGGTTTATCTTTCTTTGCATTTCTAAATGTATCGAAATGTACAAAACATTTATGGATTTACATTTTTAATAAAAGAAAATACTTGCAACTTACTTGGCTTCGTTACACTGCATTTCACAAATTTATAAACTTGCACCATGAATTTCTATTACAAAAGTAAACAACTTGAATTTGGTTGCATACAACAGGTGGTAAGATATAACGGCGCTACCTAATCAAAATGCGTGCCGGGTGTCGTGTGTCAAAATAAATATAGAATGCATGTATTCTAACCAGACCTACCGAAATACGCACGACGTATGAAATTCAAAAGTTGAAAATTTTCAACTTTGACAGAACGCACTCTCACCCTCACAATGAGTTTTGTAAACAAATGTGGAAAAGTTAGCAAAACATATTTTAAAAGCGTTTGAAGGTTGGAATAATGAAATAAAAATAACAAAAAGGGCAATACAATAAATATACAATTTTTGGTCTTCAACAATCTTTTCTATGATATACCGTATTTCGGTAGTGCGTGCGTACAAAAGCTTGTGCCATAGTTCTGAAATGACAGATAGGCCACGCTTTTTGATTAGGTAGCGCCGTAAGATGAAATATGCGGATGTCAAATCTTCTCGCTGAAATGGGCAAGTTTCATTGGTATCCGTCAGATGGAGCTGGTACCAAATTAATAAATCGGTACAAAAGTGTCATCTATGTCTGTTGCACAATCTTTCATTGTAAATCAATCACTGAATAAGAAAAAAGACAACTGATCGGAACATTTGAAAAATGTATCAAATAAGCTCCAAATGAGCCGCGGTTGTATCACGGTACTTTCTATGCCGAAAATGTATCAAAAAAGTACAATTGTATCAACTTTTGCATCCCTGATGGAAAATATTAATATCGGCTTTGCACCATCCAGCTTATTAAATTGTACTTTTCCGGACCTTATTGTACCAAAATATTTTTAATGAGGTGTATATTGTAAATACATGTACTGACAGTGTTACCGCTGATAAATTTCAAAAAGTATCACAAAAAGGGGATTTCTTCAAAAAAGTGGCGCATTTATTTGAAAAAAGGTGGCACACTTTTTTTTAGTTTTTATTTCGAGAAAACAACAGATTACATGAAGTTAACAAAAACAATTCATTTGTATACATATATATACTAGGCTGGGTCGCAGTCCATACAAATGGAAAAACAATTTCCAGTCACACAATGAAAAAAAGTTTGGATTGTTTAATGATGATTTGGAAAATATCACGTTGAAAACACCCTAAGAGATGTCTTGATCCAGTGACGAAATATTTTGCAGATTATCATTAAACAATCCCATCTTCATTTCTGGGGGGGTGACCGCAACAGTTCATTTTCGTGACCCATATATATATATATATATATATATATATATATACTAAACTAAAAAATAAATTAAATCACATTTTGGTATTTATTTTTAGTTACTTTTTGTAACTTCTTTCCCATACTTTTCAATGAGATCAGTACTGGGAACCCATTCCTCCAACTTCACGTCAAGTTTATATCTTCAACCTGTTCATTAACCTATGTTTCATTATTGTCAGCTTAGAAAAACGCGCTCTGCGCAAGCACTGCTATGAGGCAAAGCATACATATAAATCATTTAAATTATTTTTTAAATTTCCCACTTTATACCAGAAAACTTCGACATTAGTACTAGCGAATACTGCTCGTAAGTTTTATCGCTTGACTTATATTCTAATAATTGTAATTCATTTAAAAAAGCCTGTGGTTTGCTAATTACATCACTAAATTCAGGCCCGATGGCAAAATAGTGATATCTTCGTTAGATTTTATATAAAAAGGGTTCATATAAACTAGTGAGAATATTTTTATAATCGATATCTCTGTAAACATTATAAACTCTTTTTTAAAATGTTTTTAAAAAGTTTTTGTCATCGAAACTACAGTCGAACTTCTCTATTACGAACTTCCGTACAACGAAGTTCTCTATATAACGAATTTATTTCCAGAACACTGCAATTTCGTTAAATATTCAGTATGTTTTGATCTCCTTATAACGAGTTTCCTTATAGCGAATATTTCTTTACTACGAATTTTTTCTACGCCCGCAACTCGAATGCTCATGCGTTTTTGATCTCCGTATAACGAGTTTTACATAAACACATTTTTCACTCTCACCATACACACACATATTTTCATTTTTTATTTGTTTTTGTGTGTGCGATTCACATCATAGACAACTAAACCGTATAGATGTGCCACCGCTCTCAGTGCTTTTTCTCGAGTTACACAAGATTAAGTCCGATGGTATTTCTTAACTGATTTTGGTGGTGTTTTTTAGGTATTTTCTTTTGAAAAATCAATTAAAATAATTCTATATTACGAATTTTCTATATAACGAATTTTTTTTGGTCCCCTTGAGATTCGATATATGGAAGTTCGACTGTACATATATCTTGTGTGAAGTCTTACTTTGAAAACTTTTGTTTAGTGAGTTCACGATTTTAAGAATATAAATTTTAAATATATCTTATTTTTTTGTTGACAGTTCTGTTCAATAATTTTATTGTTTCCAATATTCATTCAATCAAAAAGTGGCACAAAAAAGCAAAAAGTAGCACATTTAGTACCACAATGAAAAAGTGGCACAAAAGTATCTCGGCTCGAAAAAAGTGGCAAAATTACCACTTTAGTGGCACAACGGTAAGTCCCCTTTTCCACAGGCAAATTTTTATTTGGCAAATTCTGAGTTTGTAGGCGAGAGGGGTGCGAGGAAGAGAAACAAAACTTTGCCTGTTCAGAATTTGCGGTACACGCAAATATTTGGATATTGTCCTGGCTCAAGACCATTTTGCTTTATATTTAATAGAATGCAAATTTATTTACAAATGGCATGGTGACATTTATTACTTGGCTGCAGACTACCACGATCATGATTTCGACCATGTCAAAAGTCTTTTCAAGTGGCTTCGCAGCGACTTTTCAACATCAAACCCGGCCTCTATAAGGAGATGATTCTCACAAACGAATGAGAATCACAACTCACTTGCCGAATTCGCGTTTAAAAAATCGCACCAAGTAATGAAGCACACATGCCATCTTACAAGCATCTCATTGAGTTGCGTATGTAAGTATGTGTATATGCAGGTATAGTTACCCAGCAATACTTCTGCCGTGCCAACGCTCATTTGTCTTAGTTTTTTCGTTTGCATTTTTTGTCCGAGTCCTTTACAAGGACAAAATAATCTGCATCTGGTAACAATCGGTTTTAGCTGTCAGTTAGTGTCACTAATTTAGCTATACATATATCCATTAGGCACACATACATTTTACAGTCTGAAACTGCAGCACAAATAATGATATGCTCGCAGATATAAATGATATAAATGCGCAAAATAAAATTATCATGTAATAAATAAAAAGTTAATAGTTTTTTTTGTATACTGCATTTTTTTGCGTGAGGTGGGCAAAGAAATGACAAATAATTTTGGAGGGAAATCTCTAGCAGAAAAGTAGAGAAGTAAGTAGTCTTCTTGAAAATTATCCAAAACTGACGAAGAACCATGTTGAAATGCATATAAAATATAAATCACTCAATAGTGAGAATTAGAAAGAGCATGTTTAGGACATAAATAAACTCCATTCGCACAAAAATGGATGGCAGGCTCAAAAAATTCTAAGCCAATAAATTATTGTTTTTAGAATTGAACTTTTTGTCGCAATGGTAATGGACCACGTACAATTTATGAAATTCTAAAGGTCATTTTAAACACACAGAATATTTGCGCAAAACGTCGCGTTGCACATAATTTTGCATTGTGAGAAATCATACAAGAAAAGCGTACAATTTACCTAAGTTTCTTAGGTGAAATACAACTTTAAAAGTTCTTTGGCAACTCATGCAGAACACTTGGGTAATTCGGTACCAAAAAAACTACTGCCAGTTATACAATAAAACTTATGTAAAATTACCTTGTATGTTTTGGCTGTGCTTTGAAACACGTTGAAACAACTAAATCGTGAAAGCAAAGAAATTTAAATTGATTGGTGAATCCCTAAATCTGTCCTTCAATCCGGACAAGTCCGGCACAATGTATGTGACAAAAGTTGGCCGGAAGAAAATTGAGTTAAATATAAATGGAACGATGGTTGGGAGAGTCATTACAAACTCTCTAACAGTAAGAGATCACCATGCAAAAGCAATGAAGCCGACCGAAAGTCGTATGAATATCTTCAAATGTTTATCATCTATAAAAGGGGGTTTAAACCCAAAAATTGCTATTAACCTTTTCAAAAGTCTAGTTCGCTCCAAGCTTGAGTATGCACTCTCGACAACGTCACACTCCCCGGCCTAGATAAACAACATAATATCATCCTTTCAAAATGATTTTCTGCGAAGATGCCTTGGACTGTCCAGATCCACCCCAGTACATGTCATCTATGCTCTTGCAAATGAGCTTCCACCTGACCTACGTGGCCTGTAGCTGACGGCCAGAGAATTAATCAAGATCAAGCAACATAACCCTCAGTTGTTCGTGGAAATCAAGGTAAGACCCCCGTTAATTCGAGTTACAGCAAGACATACTATAAATTTCAATCGATCGTCAACAGCACTAACAACAATTTTGTCTATGAACCCAGTAATGTTGCTGTAAGAACCGACTTAATACGAAACAAGAATATGATGTCCAGTGAAGAAATTGCCTCAGTCTTCAGGAGAGAATGTCATGATTACAAAATGGACGGCTTCACAGTTTTTGCAACGGATGCCTCAGTTACTGCTGAGCCAACTGGTTGTGGTGTATTAAATGTGACGCACGGCCACCGTTTTTTCTTCAGAATACAGTTTTCTACGCCCTTGAGGGTTGACCTTACGCCGGATGAAGCCTTAAGACAAATCAAAATCAAACTTAAGTTCGAATGGAACAATCGATACAAAGAAATAAGTAAGGAAAAAGGAAGGCACTTTGCAATTTTTTTTCCGTCGATACCAAGTAAACCATGGTTTTCAAATTTTAATGCCGATCCATATGAGATTAAACTATTTAATAGGCTTTTTTCTGGCCATTCTTTTAATAAACCCTATCTAAACATGATAGGTATTTCGGACAACCCGAACTGTGATATATGCTTAGTACCTGATACAAATCAACAAGCGCTTTTTGCATGTGCTCGTTTTGTAAATATAAGAAAACAATTTAAATTGTTTGATCGGTCCAAAAGTCTAGATGAACTTTGATGCGTTCAATCAGCTTGGTGAGTTTGTTAAAGTTGCTGGTATCGACATTTAAATACAAAGTAATACCCTTTTTGAGGTCAACTGGGGCCAATCTCGATTTTCCTGTGGAAAGTATCAACCATACACTTATCTGTAACTTTATGTATTTTCTTAGTCTTTCAGTGTGCTGCCGTTTTGCCATTCTGATTGTCTTTTGGCTTTTTGATCTAGCCTAAATTCTTTTTGTGTTAAAAAATTTGAACAACTTACTGAGTCTTGGATTTTTTACTATGCGTGCCCTTCTGGGCAGCAGCAGACAAGGAGCTATTGAAGAATAATTCAAACAACTCTCAAACTATCCCCTCTCCCCTCCTCAAACTATCAAACTATCCTCTGCCCACTCCAGCAGCAGCATGCAATATACCTTTCGGATTTTGAACTCTGTTACGAACTAATCTACCTCTGACAAATCAACTAACTCAAATTTTGCTTCAAACATACTGGAAAATTACTAACACTGTTTCTTCATACAAATACAACTCAACTCAACTACTTCAACTCGCTCTTACTACAGATATCTGGTTACCCTGGCTGTATGAATGCTGATAGAGCATCGCCAACATATTTAATAGCAAAAAAAAAGTTACTGCCGAAAGAAGCGAAATCTTTCCATGGAACAAGGTAAGTATGTATGTGTTAGACAATTTTGTTCATTGAATTTGTTGTAAATATTTATTTTACTGAAGCAAACAATTTTACCTATTGTGAAGCAAAAGACCGCAAATAAAAAAGGGACATTTCATTGAACAAATTGCATGGATCTAATCAAATGTTTCCATTTATTGCAGTTTCACAGCTGGAACTAAAATATTTAACTAATTGTGGAGTCCGGTCAACAAATATTAGTGCGTCAGAATGAATAAGGTTATACGGATAATCCGTCAACGCAGCATACTACAGCGTCTACAGCAAGTATTCCACATTCTTCAAAGCAATCTGTACGATCAGGCGTTGTTAAGTCCCCTTTTCCACAGGCAAATTTTTATTTGGCAAATTTTTTGTTTTCTCTTTTGAAATTTTCGCTTGCTTTTCCACTAGCAAATTTTTCTTTGCCAAATTTGCGAATCAAAATACAAAAGAAAGAAAGAAACGTCAAAAGTGTTTACATAATTTAAAATAAAAAATATAATAATAATATAATATAATAATAATATAATATAATAATAATTTAAAATATACATAAAATTAAAAATTAAATTTCACTTGCACAAATTAAAGCAACAGGTTTGTAAACAAAAGCCGGCTGTGTGTCAGTAAAACGAATAGGTTAAAAAGGAAATGTCAACAAAATTGTTTTCAACGAACAGAGCAAAGCAGAATTTGCGTGTACCGCAAATTCTGAACAGGCAAAGTTTTGTTTCTCTTCCTCGCACCCCTCTCGCCGACAAACTCAGAATTTGCCAAATAAAAATTTGCCTGTGGAAAAGGGGACTAATCAACCTTCTTGCGGAGACGTATACGAAGTTAGTGCAGATACAAAAAGTAATACATACAGCGGATAATAAAAACGAGTAAAAATTGTGGTGTTTGAACGAATCTGGATAAACCTTTTTCAAAACGGTGCCTTAAGGCACTGCTTCACGATTCCGTGAGACCAGCCAGTGTTTATTCAATCAAGTTTTATTTTTTTATAAGTGCCCTTAACAACAAACTGAAGTTAGTTCTATTCAACTGCAAGTTTAGTACTAACTTGTCGTTACTTTTTGTATTTAGCGGAGGAAGAAAGTATACACAATTTAATTAATGTCAAATAATTATAATTTATACTATAATAAAAAAAAATTCTGAACAGGCAAAGTTTTGTTTCTCTTCCTCGCACCCCTCTCGCCAACAAACTCAGAATTTGCCAAATAAAAATTTGCCTGTGGAAAAGGGGACTAATCAACCTTCTTGCGGAGACGTATACGAAGTTAGTGCAGATACAAAAAGTAATACATACAGCGGATAATAAAAACGAGTAAAAATTGTGGTGTTTGAACGAATCTGGATAAACCTTTTTCAAAACGGTGCCTTAAGGCACTGCTTCACGATTCCGTGAGACCAGCCAGTGTTTATTCAATCAAGTTTTATTTTTTTATAAGTGCCCTTAACAACAAACTGAAGTTAGTTCTATTCAACTGCAAGTTTAGTACTAACTTGTCGTTACTTTTTGTATTTAGCGGAGGAAGAAAGTATACACAATTTAATTAATGTCAAATAATTATAATTTATACTATAATAAAAACTAATTCAAAATAATATTTGGATATGTGTATATTTGTAAAAAAGGAGATAGGCTGCGTAATTCCCAAAAAATGTTTTATTCGCTCTTTTTAGAAATAATTTGATTCTATTCAATAGCAGAATCATGCTGCTGAAACAGCTACAATTGTCAGGAAAAACGTCTGCTAAAAACAGCAAACATCCACCTGCTATTTCAGCAGCAAGTTTGCCTTATCTTTTTCAGCAGACAAAGTCTGCTAAAAACAGCAGACTTTTCTGCTGTTTTTGCAGTCAAATTCTTTTGAATGTAGTGAGCCCAATCGAATAGGCATAATACATCGTTTGTCACAGCTAATGTTGATAATCTCACAGAGCACTCAGAAATAAAACATACCTGAAATTGTCTTAAGAATACCAACAACACATTTACGCCAGTTGTATCCAGAGATACAAGCTGACCGATTTTAAGCCGCCGCCATATGTTTCTGCACGAGCCGCGTCGCCGCCGATTTCATCAGCTCAAATCGACTTCAACCACGCCGCCGATTTCATCGACGTCAACCACGCCGCCGATTTCATAGACTTCAACCACGCCGCCGAGATTTGACGGAGTTCTAAATCAACCAAAGCTTACTACCAAAAGAGACAACCCACTTAAAATTACAAAAGAAAATATAACTGTCGATTTAGACAACCTACTACTGTATATTCAAGATATCTGGTCAAATATGCCTAACATGGAAAGCTATAATTGCAAAAATATTTATAAACTTCTTCCGTATTATAAATTTTGGCAATGGATTCCCACTCCCAAAAAATAATTGTATGGGATAATAATATTAAATTATGGGAACATTGGCAATATTAACGAATATTGAACTACTTGCCAAAAAATAAAAGAAAAGGTGTTAAAAACCAATACAAATTATTCCTTCCATTTTTCCAAAGTTTTCAAATAAAGAGGGGTGATCGAATGACAGAACGAGCCGGCAAATCAGCCGAAAGCCGCCGCCGGCGACCCAATTTGAACAGCGCCGCCGCTGCCGATAATTATGGGTCGGCTTGTAACTCTGGTTGTATCAAGTTAGTATCAACGCGTATTTATAAAGGTGATAGCAGGAGCCCAGCTCATTGAAATTGTTTTCATTCAAAAGTAACCGAAACTGTCAGATCCCATATATTTTGCTTTGACAGTATGGCTCACCATTCAAAAAATTACTTGTATTTTGTTGTTGCAGAATTTTTGCACTAGAACAACAACAAATTCGGCAACAACAAAATACAAGTAATTTTTTGAATGGTGAGCCATACTGTCAAAGCAAAATATACAGGATTTGACAGTTTCGGTTACTTTTGAATGAAAAAAATTTCAATGAGCTGGGCTCCTGCTATCACCTTTATAAATACGCCTTGGTTCTAGTGCTATCACCTGTATAAATACGCCTTGGTATACACGACAAATATGACAGTTTAGGACCCTAATTTATTTAAAGATTTTCTTCAACCATAAGTTGTTTTCTTCATTTGGATGTCGGCTATTAGATATTTTCTAATATATAAATTACATATTTGGGCACGATGAAAGTGCCAGAAAATCGTTTCTTTAAAGAATGTCATAACTTTTACATTTATCCGTAGATATTATGTAGAAATGGAACAAAATATGTTCTTCTATTTTTTATGGATTTTCTTCGCGCCAACATAAAACGATTTTTTGTTCCTAAACCACTACGTGGAGATTTTCAGCTTTTTATACCCTCCACTTAAGGATTGGGGTTAATATACTCATCGGAGACTCCATAAAGTATATACATATATTCTGGGTCGTGGTAAAATTCGATCTAGCCATGTCTGTCTGTCTGTTGAAAGCACGATAGCGGCTGAACGAAACGAGCTAGGAGGTTCAAATTTGCTCTAAATGTGTCTTAGGTTTCAGATCGGTTGGGATTGAAAGTGGGCGAAATCGGCCCAGAGGGAAAATATTTCCCTACCAAGGACTGAAAATGCCCCCTAATTTTTATGATTTATTTGCACTTGAGATTTGTTGTGTACATTCCTCTTGTAGTTTGAAAGCACCAAAAAGCAAATAAAAGATTTAGCGGGCGAATTAGACAAAAAGGGATAAAAATGGTACCAATGATACGACAGCAGCTAGAATCATGAAATTCGGTGTGTACATTCCTCTAATTGCGTAGACACGTAAAATAGAATGATTTTTCAAAATTCGTACTTTTGGAACGAAAGGGATAAAAACCGTACCCATGATACGACAACAGGTAGAATCATAAAATTTGCTATGTACATTAGAGCGTACCAGGTTACAAGTAAAAAAAAGTTCGCCGTACACCTTCGAATATGAAGTATTATTGAAAGGTAGTTTCAAAATTTTTTTTTTTTATTTTTTTATGCCGAACGTAGGGGTCGCGCTTTTACATTTTTCTATATAACTTCTGCATTTATAAACGGATTTTAAAGTGTGATACATCGATGTTTTTGTCTCGACGAGGCCAATGACTTCAAAGACAAAAAAAATGATACGTTTATAAATGAAGAAGTTATATAGAAAAATGTAAAGCGCGACCTCTACGTTCGGCATAAAAAATAAAAAAAAAATTTTGAAACTACCTTTCAATAATACTTCATATTCGAAGGTGTACGGCGAACTTTTTTTTGAGGTACGCCCTAATGTACATCCCTCTAATTATGCAGACACGTAAAATAGAAGGATTTTTTTAATTCGTACTTTTAATGGGTACAATTGAAAAAGAGGGATAACAATGGTACCAACAAAACGTTTGTAGATAAAGGGTGATTTTTTAAGAGCTTGATAACTTTTTTTTTAAAAAAAACGCATAAAATTTGCAAAATCTCATCGGTTCTTTATTTGAAACGTTAGATTGGTCCATGACATTTACTTTTTGAAGATAATTTCATTTAAATGTTGACCGCGGCTGCGTCTTAGGTGGTCCATCCGCTTAGTCCAATTTTGGCATTTCCACGTTTTTGAGTAACAGAGACCCAATTGGTGCGAACGGCGACGAATCGAAAATTGGTGGTCATCATTAACACTGGCCGATACAGCTGCGATATTTTCTTCAGTTCGCACTCTACGTAAGCGTGTTGGTGGTTTAATGTCCAACAATGTAAATTTGGTGCGAAATTTAGTCACAATAGCCCGAATAGCCGCTTCAGTGGGTCGATTAAACTGACCATAAAATGGAAGCGCGCAATGAACTTTCTTAACAGAGCACGCATTTTGATAATAAAATTCAATAATTTGCAAGCGTTGTTCGTTTGTAAGACGATTCATGATGAAATGTCAAAGCATACTGAGCATCTTTCTCTTTGACACCATGTCTGAAATCCCACGTGATCTGTCAAATACTAATGCATGAAAATCCTAACCTCAAAAAAATCACTCTTTAGAATCATGATATTTGTCTGTCTACGTAGAAGCGGAAAATAAGAGGTACAATTTTTTTAAATTCGTACTTTTAGGGTCAAAATGGAAAAAGAAGTGAAACTGGTATCACGAAATTCGGTGTGTAGATTCCACCCTGAAACAACTTTTCCTATCAACAGGGTTCAGACATTTAGGCTGTAGGTGGAATAAAGAAATTGCAAATGAGGAAAATCGGGCTTGAGGGAAATTGTTTCTACCTAATAATATTTAGAGCACATTTTTGAAGATTTCTGACTAATAATTATTAATATTATAATAATGAAGAATCACAATTTTCCTAATGTGGTAGTGCACTTCTATGTAATGTCGACAGTCTCTAAAGCTAGCCATAGACGAACGATTTATTGGTGTGATTTGCAAATTTATTGCTGCAATTTATTGCATATCGTTTCTCCACACACGCTCGAACAAATCATAATTCGGCCGACTTTGATGAGTAAACATATGCTACGAAGCGGATGACGCGCTCGCATGTTCATTTTGTGTTTGAACTTCGGTTTGTGCTTCTGTCAGAATTTTGTGGTAGAAAATTTTTTATTTAACAATTGGTTTTTTCTGTTGACTGGAAACTTAAAAACAACATGTGCGACGAAGAAGCGGCTGATGCAGCTGCGCTTTTAATTATATATACATGTTTCGACATGGAAAATAAAAAACTAGAAAAGAAAAAAATCGAAAAAAAAGAAAAAGAAAATGGAGTGAAGAGTGGCTGCTCGAAAGAAATAAGCATTCTATCATAAAGTCTTTGCTTGCCATTTTTTGTGTGCACTACACGACCTTTCGTTACAATGGTTGAAGAGCAACTGAAATGGCGAAATGGCTTAAAAGTTGCGCAGTAGCCCACACACGTATGATTTGTTCGCGAACTACCCCACAGACGTAAAAAAGCGACCACAAACCCAACAAATTGCTCGAATTTATCGTTCGTCTATGGCTAGCTTA